>CAMTDV010000013.1:43590812-44136379 GCA_947069175.1 Scalesia atractyloides | reverse complement strand
GCATTTGCATCTGTGTCAATTTGTTCCAGTTTGATAAGACCTCTGTCAAAGCAATCTCGAATAAAATGAACTTTAATATCAATGTGCTTGGTTTTTGAGTGGAAGACGGGATTTTTAACAATTTGAATAGCCGCATCATTATCACAGTAAATAGTAGTGTTCGAATAAGACAAACCGTAATCCTGCAATTGATGCTGCATCCACACCACTTGTGAGCAAGATGCAGAAGCCGCAACATATTCAGCCTCAGTTGTGGATATCGCCACCGTTTGCTGCTTCTTGCATTGCCAAGAAATGAGCCGATCTCCCAAAAATTGACAACCAGCGGATGTGGATTTCCTGTCACTGTCAGTGCCTCCAAAATTGCTATCAGAAAACGCAAACAAATCAAAACTAGAATCTCTCGGTACCACAAGCCAAACCGAGGTCTGCCTTTAAGGTACCGAAAGATTCGTTTAACAACAGTAAGATTGAAAGTTTAGGATTAGCCTGATGGCGAGCGCAGTTACAGACAGCAAACATGATGTCCGGGCGACTCGCAGTAAGATACATCAACGATCCGATCATAGACCTATAGAGGCGTTGATCAACCGAGGATCCTTCAGCATCTTCAGTCAGCAAAGGTCTTTCTGCCATAGGTGTTTCGACTGATTTTGCGTCTGTGAATTTGAATTTAGCAAGCACATCATCCACATATTTTCCCTGATGAATAAGAATGCCTCGAGATCCTGGCGAACTTGGAGACCCAAGAACATAGTCATCTCCCCGAGAGCACTCATCTCGAATTTCTTTTTCATTACACTCTCGAATTCCCTGCATAAGATTTCAACTGGTTGAACCAAAAAATGATATCATCAACATAAATCTGAACCAGGATTTGATCCTTGCCCACTCTCTTAATAAACAAAGTTTGATCAATTGTCCCACGAGTTTACCCATGAGCCAGAAGATGCTCAGTCAATGTTTCATACCAAGCCCGTGGTGCTCGATGTAACCCGTATAGTGCCTTATCAAGCTTATAAGCAAATTCTGGATGATCTGGATGAACAAAACCAGGTGGTTGGTCGACAAAAATCTCTTCTTTCACTTCTCCATACATAAATGCAGTCTTTACATCCATCTGATAAACAGTGAATCCCATGTAAGATGCATAAGCTAAGAAGATCTGAATAGCTTCAAGACGAGAAACCGGAGCATAGACTTCATCATAATCTAGACCTTCAATTTGTCTAAACCCCTGGACTACTAATCTTGCTTTATTTCGAACAATTACTCCTGCATGATCTCGCTTGTTTCTGAATACCCATCGAGTTCCGAGTTTGCGTTTCCCTTTCGGCAACTCAACAAGCTTCCATACTCCTAGCTTTTCAATCTAGTTCAGCTCTTCATGCATAGCACCCAGCCTGGTTCCTGCAAGGCTACATCAACAGATTTAGGTTAATTTGAGAAATGTAGCATGAATATAAGCAAGTATTAATAGTTCCAGTTTGGTTCATGGTTTGAACTCCAGCAAGGACGGAACCAATCACATTCGAAATGGGATGATTCCGTTGAACACTCGTAGGGATGGCAAATTCTGACACACTGTCGTTGTGAGTCGAATTGGTGTTGCTTGACTCCCCCTCTTTAGATGCACCTGTGTTGTTAGCCACCGAAGTAGTAGCCACACAATCTTAAAGAATAGGATCATCGAACATTCCGCCTGATGATGCACCTTTGGGGGAGGCCTGGGACGAAGTTGAAGGTTGTTCAGTGAAGACCATTCTAGGTGGATCTATGGTATGATTCCTTGAACTTCCTTCAATTGCATCTTCTTCTTCAGTATCACCAAATGAAAGCGGTTGCTATAATGAGGACACACCTGCATCTGCGGAAACACTTGACAGAATATTAAAAGATTTAAACAAATCAGCATAATCATATAGCCAGTCTGGACCAACTCTAGCATCCGTAGCATTTTCTTCTAGCCATTCAATGTTGCACGACTCGACGACTTTCTTCGTTACTTTATTGTATACTCTATAGGATGACCCTTTAGCGTATCAAATAAAGAAACACTCGTCTCCCTTGACCTCAAACTTCCCATTTGAGTCCATGAGTAATAGAACACACGGACAACCAAAAATACGGAAGTGTGAAACCGAGGGTTTACGTCCTTCCAGAATCTCATAAGGTGTTTTCATATGACATTTATTTACTAAAGGATGATTCTTAATGTAACACGCCGTGCTAACAGCTTCAGCCCAAAAGAAAGTAGGGAGCTTCGAGTCAGCCAGCATGGTTCGTTGGCCTCGATAAGATTATGATTTCTTCTCTCAGCCACTCCATTATGTTGTGGAGTTCGAGGAGCACTGTACTGTCGAGCGATTCCCTTGTTAGCGCAGAATGTATCCAAGGTGATATTTTTGAATTCTGTCCCATTGTCTGATCGAAGAGCCTTTACTTTCGTACATGTTTGATTCTCAACCAGAAGAATAAACTGTTTCACCAGACTTGTAGTCTCGTTCTTGTGGCTTAGGAAGTAAACCCAGGTATATGTTGAATAATCATCTACCATCACGAGACAGTAGGACTTCCTTCCAATGCTAAGAACATTCACAGGACCAAAGAGATCCATATGAAGCAACTCAAGCACAACTTTGGTTGAAGGTACTGGCTTTGATCTATGAGGCTTCCGATGAGCTTTTCCCTTGGCACAAGCAACACATTTCTCTATAAACATGAAGTCTTTAACTGGTAGGTTACGAACTAGTTGACCTTTGGCTATACGATTCAGATTCTTCATGTTAACATGCCCAAGACGACGATTCCACAACTGACCATCATGTTCTGAAATCTTTGAGAATAGGCAAGTTATCTGTTCACAAGGCTTCTTATTCATGTCGATGACGTAGGCATTTCCTCTTCGTTTTGCAGTCATTAAAACCCAGTCATCAGGAATCACAATACCAGGCTTCAGCACATAACATCCGTTCTTTGTAAAATGAACCGTATATCCTCTGTCACAAATCTGTGAAATGCTCAACAGATTGTGTTTCAGCTCAGGGACGTAGTTCACATTTTCGAAGCTGAGTACGTCGTTCTGCATGGTTCCTTTGAGCGTGATTCTGCCTGATTCTCCTCCCACAAAAGAGACATATCCCCCATTAAATTCTTTGACATTAGTGAGCTGGGACAAATCTCCTGTCACGTGCCTGGAACAGCCACTATCCATGTATCAAAGTCGCATGATAGTCTCCACAACTGTTCATGCACGAAAAGCGGGATTAGAGAGTTTTAGGAACCCATCCCATAGTGGATTTGGGTTTTCCTTTATCATTTACATATGTTACCCTTTTCCAAACAAAATTATTTTCATTTATAAGTGTTGAGGGTTTCTTATGTTTCACTTGAGGCTTAACAGGAGAAGATTGAGCAACCTTGTTTTTGGGTTTCCAATAAAACTCTTTTCCATCTTTAATTATCTTGTTTTGAAAACCCTTTTGGCGATTTTGGTTCTTTAATTTGGTTGCATTCCAATCTTGATCAGAAAGTTTAGCCTTTTGATAGCTATTCTTCACTGTCTCAGACGTGGGGGTCTTCATAGACTCAGAATAACATTGTCGATTGTCCTTACCCTTCTGATTGTGTGCTTGTTTAACATTCGATTGCACATTTGATTGAACACAATTTCTCGCTATGTATCCAGGAATCCACAATTGAAACATGTCTGTCGTTTCAATATATGAGAATTTTGGGATCTAGCCGCATGGGCAGATCTGTTGGGTCTGAATGATTTGGCATTAGCATTCAATGTTTTAACTTTCTTTGGCTGCTCTGCTTGTGATCCCTGTGCTTGTTCTGAACATGAAGGTACCTGTTGACCAGAACTAGCATAAGTGTGAGATTTAGATCTTTGATGATTTTGTTCTTTTAAAGCGTTTTTTAATTTATCATCAGAAGACAATTCATCTTGAGTCTCTGATCCAGAAACTGTTTTGAGTGACTCATTTTCAGATGTAAAAGTCTTTTCTGTCTCAAAATCAGATTCACATGATTCTGAATTGAATTCATTTTTCAAAACGGTTTCTTGATCATCCTTCGAAGGAGTTTCAGAGATCTCACTTGAGGATGCTTCCTCAGAGAGACCTGCAGAAACTAATTCTGAAAGATAATCAAAATTAGTCTGTTCAAAATTTTCTTTCTCAATTGACGATTCAGCTTTAATAACATTAAAGCACGACACATCACATTCATTAGTAGCTGAAAATAAGCGATCATCATGCAAAGAATCTAAATTTTCACAACCACAATCAAAGTTTTCGCCCAAAACATCAGGCCCAACGCATATAGTACTAAAAATTTCATAAAACAAATTGTCAGGTTCAAGATTATTAAAATTTGCATCTGACACAAACTCTTGTTCATCACAACTCTTATCTTTGACAACTACTTCATCTGCAAGGGAAGAAGAAGCATTAGTATATTCAACAAAACTTGGAACAAGATTCATTGGCTGATCTGTCTGTTTTCCAATAGGATCACAGCTGACCGATGCCTCATCTATCTTTTGACCATAAAACATACTATCCATCTGGACTACTTCTTCTTCTGACAAGGGCAAATAGGTATAATTATGGTTAAAAGGAGGGGGCACGTTTTTATAACTTAGACCACTCCCTTTCTTCCTTTGTTGATACACTAATTGCTTGTCACATATTCCTTTGGCCAATTGCTGGAAGCATCAAACCTTTTAATGTTGATTCCGTTTGTTTGAAATTTTTGTTTGATTTCTTCCAGTTGCTTGGTCAAAGTATTTATGGTTTCTCTTGCATCATCGTATACACAACATTTGACGCTCAGATCTTGTTTAAGTTTAGAAATGTCTTTTCTTTGAGCCTCAATTTTCTCTTTGAAAAGTCTTTCGTTCTTTTTCAATGTAGCATTTTGATGTTTCAAATCATTTAGATTTGAGACTAACTCTGAGTTGTTTAAACGATAGGACTTTATAGTAGCTTGACAATCAGGAGTACATAGATAGGAACTTACCTCCTCGGCTGTAAGTCCATGAACTTGAGTCATAAAAGCTATGTTGTCAGTTGGTACGTGATCTTCTGGAGCATTTAGATTGAGATGTTGAATTTCAGAACTCCAGTCGAACGATTCGTTATTTTGCGCCACCATGGCTGTGTTCGCAGAAGTTTCACTCGTGGTAGATGCTGAAGTAGTAGTCACTGGAACAACAATTCTTACGGGGTTTCTGGCAGCTGGCTCAGCAGAAGTGACATTCCGGTTTCCCGGTTGCTTGGTGCATTATCTTGCCAAGTGCCCCGGGGCATGACAATTGTAACACCGAACCTTGGCTTATCAAATCCTATCTTTCGATCTCCAGAATTGGTCCAGTTGTTTTTCTCGGTTCGCTTAATGAAATTTCTGGATCTGAATGTAGCCATTGCCATTTTCCATGTGATATCCATCTCTTCCACATCATCTGGATGCATCAGTTATAAGTCAGATGTGGCAACGTTTGGAATAACTAGCTCTCCTGCAACAAAAGCATTTAAACAGTTTATCACAGATGCAGCTAAGTCGAGGTTCTCCTTGGACTGCTGAGAGAAGAAGGCCATCATCTCATCCTTCGCATTAGAATTTGAAGCAGACGCATTGACAGGTGATGGAGCAGCTGCATTCATTGATGAGGATGCAGGTGATGCTGCATAGAAGACATTTGCGGGAGGAGGTTCAGATGCTGCCCATGCAGAGGATGAGCTTCCAAACATTTGGAATCCAACTTGAGAGATTAGAGCAGCATTGTTTGAGGATGAAACTGTAGGAGGAATAGTCGTAAACCCAGCTGCAAGTAAACTGTTCTTGTGATTAATCTCTCTCTGTTTATCATCTAATTCACACGATTTGATATGAGAGATCATCTCTGAAAGACTGCATCTGGCAAGATCCTTGGTCTTCTTGATCATAGCCACATGATGATCCCAGTTCTTCGGCAGTGCATTCAACAGCTGTCTATTTACCAAAGCATTCGACAGAGGTAACTCAGCAATAGTTATCTGAGTGATGAGTTTCACGAACCTCTGAATCTGATTCTCCACCGTTTCACCGTAGATATGATTGAAGTTGTTAAAATTTTGACTCAGCAGATTGCGCCTACTTTCCTTCATATCTTCATTTCCTTCAAAAACCTCATGCAAAGAATCCCACAGCTCTTTAGCAGACTTGGCTGTTCTGAAACCAATTGCAATGTCTGGTCCCAAATCCATGGTCAAGTAAGCTAAAGCCTTTTCATATTCTTCAACTATGTCGAAATCCTCATATGAATAACGTTCAATGGGCTTCTTTATTCTAATGCCCGGTGCATCATCTCTCTCGTATGTTATCTCCCTATGACCACGCATGATACTTCTCCATATCTTGCTATCCTTTACCTTGACATGCTTCTCAAACCTCCATTTCCCTCTTGGAAGTCATCTCCCTCTAGCAATCGAGGAATTTGAGTTGTTGTCCCAATTATAGAGTCAAGTTCTTGATGTTTATTTATGGGAGCTAGGTCAATAACTTGATTTGTGGAAGTCATATTTAAATATATTTTAATTTAAAGGTCCAGATATGTCCACAAATGGTCAGATAGTTAGTCCACAAACTGATTTCAAGTCGAAACCAATGAGTCGAGACAAAGATCTCGAGAGATAGATCAAGTCGAGATTAGAGACGGAACCCTTTGATGAGTAGAGACCACCAGTCGAGACAATACTGAGACAAGCTGAATGAGTCAAGATCCCAGTTGATTGCGAGTGTATGGATGCTAGAGTTGAGACAGAGATGGTTGCTAGTCGAGATCCCTGTTCGTTGCGAGTAGAAACCACTAATATGCAAGTCGAGACTAAGCAGATTACGAGTGGAAACCCTGGATCTCAAGTCGAAACCTACAAAACAAGGATTAGATCAAGACAGCACCGCAATCCCGCAAAAACAGCAACTTCCAAAATTCAAAGATTATCGAAATCTTTGAATTCTCCAAACAGATTGGCCAAGAAAAACCGCAAACAACTTTCTTTGAATCAACCAAACCAAAACAGCAATAATATTATGAATCCCGAAGAACAACTGACGAACACTTCAACATAAAACCTGCAAAAATTCTTGAACCTGCTTGAACACTCGTGAAAACCGGATCAGTAACAAAAATCTTGAATCTGAATGATATCTTAACCGAACCAAGAATAAGGTATCTTGGCTCTGATACCAATTGTAAAACCCAAGAAAAATCGTTCAATGATATCAACAACCTCGTTAGAGTGCGGAAATCAATCACAAGGTGATTCAAGCAATAATAGCAACGAAACACAATTAACCGTAAGAACAGACTACTTGCATTCACCATCAAGATGACTGATACAAGACCTTGTGTAGGTGGTTTTGGCTTCTCTAGTAATTACACAAAAACGATCCCCTAAACATTTACTAGGGACATGCTTATATACTATACATAACTCGAAACCAACACTAAAGCCCAAGCAAGCCCAGCCGAAACCAAAAACATTAGCGACCAAAAAAAAACATTATAACCACTAATACAAAATTAACTATATCTTATGCATAAACCTCTATGTTCCAACATAATCTTCCAAAAAGGTGGAACTTGAAGGGTAGGATATAGGATCCTTAGGTTAGAACTGTAGAAAGTTCTCTTCTTTTGTGTGAGGATAACTGATCCTGTTCAATTTACTTGTGAAAGTGACCGACTTTGCTTCTCTTACTGATACTCCTGGAACTTTAGAAAGAATAGCTGCATTCTAGGCATTGGATACGATGGTTTGAACATTCAAGCCAAAAGAAAAGGACTTAGAAGATACCAGCTCCACCTCCTTCACAATGTCATGTAAGTATCCATCTATGATTTGTAAAAAGAAATAAAATTAAAGGATCTTGAATACTTATCTTTATCTTGTTTGAATAGGCGCTACCAGATCCTTATCCAAATCCACCTTAAAGTTTGGCCTTGGAGATATTGACAAGATAATCTCCCCCGTTAGATCAAGAAAGAGCTGTCCAAAGGTCAAAGCCAACCACAGCCCAAACTCATGACCACCCGTGCTAAGGCTAGATCCAAGAGGAAGACACGTGATACTGATGAAAAGAACCTTCAAATAGAATGGTAAGTCCATGAATTTGTCACCGAGGTAAGGATCACTAATGTTGATAATCAATCTTATCTTTTTCTAAGGATCAATGATCCTGACCACCCTGTCTTGCTATTTGTAGAAGTTTGCCCGTATCCCGGCTAACCAAGATAAGCGCCTAGCCAATGCTGAAGAGGGTCTAGCTGATCTCTGTGCCATCTCCACTACCAAGGATAAAAGGATTTCCCAGCTTGAGAAGGAGGTCAATAACCTAAAGAAGAAGATCATGGTGGGAGAGATAGAGGCCAACAAAGCTCAACTGAAGGCTGTTGATGAAGACAAGGTGTGCGCAGCTCAAGCCATTCTCCAGGCAAGGATCAAAATAGTCCAAGAGGCTATGGACCCTGCTTTTGATAGGTCTGAATGGGATCTTACTTGGTGAAGGCAGAGACTCTTGGAGCTTGGTGTAATGAGGAGCCTGAGCCAGTGCACATGCTGGAAGCTGGGACAAGGAGGCCTAAGCCCACTTTTTTAGGATTTGGGCTGAAGGTGGTGAAGCAGGTGGTAGGGCAGCTAAAAGTGATACTGCTATGGTGGGCATTGAAGGATAATATAGACGAGGCCTGAGCCCACTTTTTAGGATTTCCAGTTTTTGGTTGATGGTTTTTCGTTTTTAACAATTTATGGTTTGTAATTCTGCACAATAGGTATTTAGGTTAAGGATCACTAATCCTTATGACAATAGGGGGTGGCAAAGGTGGATGGGTCCTTCTATTTGTGGAGGATGAAGTGTTTGACGCCCCTCACTTTTATTTTCCTGCATCTTATGAACAATCAGTATGGACACCCTTTATCAACCAAGTGGACAGGCCACGTTTTGCTAGTAGAAACTTAAGTTGATAATTTTGATAACCTTCTAAAAAGGGTTTTAATCAAAATTATAACCTTTTAACTATATCTTGTGTTGTACTTCTATATCAAAAATGTTGTTTTGATATGTTTATGTATATTAGCTTTATTTTACCGAACATAGAGAATTTCGGATTGTCAAAAATATACCAATTCTCTAGCACAACAACTTTATAAAATATGAAAAGTTATATGATCAAGGATCATATATCCTTAATTGAAAGGTCCAGGGTGTAATCAATGATATAAATGTAGTTAAGGATAAAACATACCGGAGAGTACAAGTTAGGGTTCTATATCCTTAAGGCTTACAATTGCATAAAAAAAAACAAAGAAATTGGTTAGGTTTCAGGATTCAGGATCCTTATTTGCAAAACTTTAAGAACCTGTAAAAAACAACTTGGGACTAAGCGAGATATTCTGGGGATAAATCCATCATAACTGGGGATAAGCCAAATAAACTAGGGACAAGCTCAAATAAACTTGGGATAAGCCCAAATAAACTTAGCAAAGATGAATGCTAAGGATCCATACATAAAGGGTGGTTCCTATAGCCAGAACAAGCATCCATGATCCTGAAACAAATGCTGAAATCCTAACCCAAGACCTGGATATTGTGGATGAGCTCAGAGATTTGGCAAGAATAAGAATGACTAGCTATCAACAAAGAATGGCTGGAGCATACAACAAGAATGTCAGGATTAGAAGATTTCAAGTTGATGATTTGGTGCTAAGGAAAGCATTTCAGAACACTACAAATCCAGCTGATGGTAAATTAGCACCAAAAATGGGAAGGTCCCTATTTGATAGAAGCGGAAGCTGGAAAGGAGGCATGTCGCTTATTAACTATGGATGGTGATCATCTACCAGGAGCTTGGAATGTTGTTCATATGAAGAAATACTTTATGTAAAAAGGATCAAGGATCCTTAGAGAGTCCACTATTCTGACCCAGGATCAAGGATCAACAAAGGATGTATGACCCACACTTCGGTAACATCTTACGTTCACATTCTTTCATTTTATACTTATTATTAATTATAAGGAAATGACGTTGCGCATTTAAAATCATTTTTATCAAGCTTTGAGCTTTGTAGAGTTTTAACATTTCTTACAGAGGATCAAGGGGTTGGCCACCTCACTCCCACGTTTAAGGTATCTTATACCTTCTAAGGTTTAAAGGTTTTCACCTTTCACACGAATTGGGTTTTGACACCCCGCCAGTAGCGCACGTTTATCCAAGAATGGTTCGAGGAATAGGACCGGTACACGCTTTAGTAGCTGACAATTTCGTTGCTGTTGGCCATATATTGGATCTCAAGTATAATGGTAGAAGTATCATATATCCGTTATCCTAAGGTTTCTAGTGTTTTCACACTAGTTAAAGTTTTTTCATTTTCATGTCACTTACGTTGGGCTTCTCCCTAGTTCGGGTCAGACCCCAAGGAATTAGGGCTTGTCCTAAGTTTATTTGGGCTTATCCTAAGTTTATTTGAGCTTGTTCCTAGTTTATTTGGCTTGTCCCTAGTTTATTTAGCTTGTCCCCAGTTATGATGGATTTATCCCAGAATATTTTGCTTAGTCCCAAGTTTTTTTTACAGGTTCTTAAAGTTTTGCAAATAAGGATCCTGAATCCTGAAACCTTAACCAATTTCTTTGTTTTGTTTATGCAATTGTAAGTCTTAAGGATATAGAACCCTTACTTGTACTCTCTGGTATGTTTTATCCTTAACTACATTTATATCATTGATTACACGCTGGACCTTTCGATTAAGGATATATGATCCTTGTTCATATAACTGTTCATATTTTATAAAGTTATTGTGCTAGGGTATTGGTATATTTTTGACAATCCGATATTCTCTAAGTTTGGTAAAATAAAGCTAATATACATAAACGTATCAAAACAACGTTTCTGATATAGAAGTACAACACAAGATATAGTTAAAAGGTTATAATTTTAATTAAAACCCTTTTTAGAAGGTTATCAAAATTATCAACCTAAGTTTCTACTAGCAAAACGTGTCCTGTCCACTTGGGTTGATAAAGGGTGTCCATACTAATTGTTCATAAGATGCAGAAAAATAAAAGTGAGGGGCGTCAAACACTTCATCCTCCATAAATAGAAGGACTCATCCACCTTTGCCACCCCCTATTGTCATAAGGATTAGTGATCCTTACCCTAAATACCTATTGTTCAGAATTACAAACCATAAATTGTTAAAAACGAAAAATCATCAACCAAAAACTAGAAATCTTAAAAAAGTGGGCTCAGGCCTCGTCTATATTATCCTTCAATGCCCACCATAGCAGCATCACTTTCAGCTGCCCTACCACCTGCTTCACCACCTCATGATTCTTAACTAACACAACGCTTACCGCTTTATCTGAGATGGCTAAATACAAGGACAGTGGTTCACCATCCTCTGGTTTCATCAGGGCTGGAACTGAGGATAAATAATCCTTGAGAGCCTTGAGTGTAGCTTCATGCTTTTCAGTGCACTCAAATTTCTTAGTTTTCCTAAATATATCATAAAAATCCTTGAATTTCTCAGAGGATTTTGAAATGAATCTGTTTAGGGCCGTGATCCTTCCAGTCAATCTCTGGACATCCTTGGCATTGACAGGGGATTTTATAGTCACATTCGCCTTGATTTGTTCTGGACTTGCTTCAATCCCTCTCTTGGTCACCATGTATCCTAGGAATTTTCCAGCTTTGACACCAAAATGGCACTTTAAAGGATTTAGCTTCATGTTGTATTGGTCAAGGATATTGAATGCCACTTCAAGATCATTGAGATGATCCTCAGCTCTCTTGGAGTTGACAACCATATCATCTATATACACTTCCATAGTGTCTCCAATTTGCACTTTGAACATCATGTTGACCAGTCTTTGGTAGATGGCACCTGCATTTCTTAGTCCAAAAGGCATTGCTATATACTAATATAAGCCAGTAGGAGTCATGAATGTTGTATCCTCTTGGTCAGATGGTTCCATCTGAATTTGTTGGAATCTAGAGGAAGCGTCCATAAAGGTTAGCAATTCATGTCCTGTTGTTGCCTCCACCATGTAGTCAATGTGTGGTAATGGGAAAGGATCCTTGGGACATGCCTTATTTAAATTTGTAAAGTCAACACAGACCCTCCACTTTCCAGTTTTCTTTTGAACCACCACTACATTGGCTAACCATCTTAGATACTTAACTTCTCTAATCATACCTGCCTTCAAGAGTTTTTCTACCCCCCTCTTGGATGATAAGGTTTCTCTCAGGCGTAAATTTTATTCTTGTTTGATGAATTGGCCTGAAATTCCAAGTTTATGTGTTATAATATCTTTAGATATTCCGGTCATATCCTCATGTTTCCAAGCAAAGGTAGACTTTCTTCTCTTCTAGAAAGATACCAGATCCTACTCTATACTGCCAATGATCCCGGATGTAACGCCTTGCTTTTTCATATTTTCCTTAATTAGAAAGTGTAATCATATTTCTATTTATTGAAACTTGTGTTCGTATCGTATTTGTATTTCTTTTCAAATCTCGTAATCCGAGACTTTAAACGTAATAAAATTCATACTTGATACCTAAAATATATTTAGACATGTGTGATACACTTAAAAAGATGCAAAAATAACAAGTTATAAAAGGAAATGAAAGAAAAACCAAGTTAAGGGACTAAAAGGGTCAAAAATCAAAAAAGTTTCTAGAATAACCTCTCGCGGCCCGCGACTGTTTCCTCTTCAGTCTCTCGCGCCCCGCGAGAGGGCTTAATCCGGAGTTAGTTGTTTCTAGCTCATGGATTGGGCAGTTTTGTGTTTCTTGCATTTAATGCTTACCTAACTCAACCCCCTAACCTCAACTATAAATACTGACCTCCTCCCACTCTCATTTCACACCTTAAACATTCATCTCTCTCTATAAATCTCTCTCTCAGTTCAAAATTTCAAGACTTTCAAGTGAGTTCTAACTCACCTTTACCTCCTTTATTTACTTTTCTTCTTCTTAATACTTGGAACGCCTCTAGGATTGTTTCCATAGGTTTTCCATGGAAACCAATATGGAACATCACCATATTTGAGGTCTCAAGTGTAAGAAACTTTCCATTTTAATAGGGTTTTAACCCACAAGTGTTGTATCCTTCCAAGCTTGTTCTTGAAACAAGACTTGAGTTGGTAGTGTATGATTACTTGGAAGCATTGGCTATCCTACCTTCAATCCACCACCTCACTTGATGATTTTGAATATTTCATGTCTTTTACTGTTATTTTCATTTAAATTTATTCATGACCATCCTTGTTGTCCTTGTGACAACTTGTGCATTGGTGAACAATACGAAAGAGGTTAAAGGAAGGTTATCCTCCTACCTCCATGCATGACTTCTATGAACTTCCATGATAATTTTGATTTCCTTATTATGTATGCTATAATATATATATATATATATATATAGAGGTTCATGTGAGAAAATTTAAAAGTGTGAGAAGGATAGGAAAGATTATGGAGGTGACATGTGTCCCTTTTTATTTTGGTAGTTTATGGGTATAAGTGTAATTTAACTAATAAAATCTAATTATGGAATGAATATATGCAACCGATTTTTGGCAGTTATTGTAGGGATTTTCGAATTTGAAATAACACCCTAACTCATAAAAACACCACACCATGTATATTGAAGGCATACATCTTATAAAGAACAGAAATATAACTCATATAAACACCCTAACTCATAAAGACACCCTAACTCATAAAACACCACAGCATGTATATTTAAGGCATGCATCTTATAAAGAACAGAAATATAACAAAAATAACACCATAACTCATAAAAACACCACATCAGTTATATTGAAGGCACACATCTTATAAAAACACACCCTAACATGAATATAACACCCTAATATAACACTAGTCAACACTTTAATCAGAATCAAAACAGAAATACCACCCTAAATATATAAAAATATAAATAACTCTACATAAGTATATTAATATGGTACTCATATTAAAGATAAAAAAACACTTGTTATTATGGTGTAATTTTTTTTAAAAAAGAGTTACGTATAAAAAGTTATTGATGTTAAAAAGAAGGGGGAAACTTTGCATGTGTATTAATGTTAGTCTCTTAATTTAAAAATATTAAATTTACCTTTATACCCTTAATCTAGAAAACTAGTTAGTTTAATAGTCAAATTATTTACAGAATTGCCACTATGATCTCAACCATTAGATTAAATATCTAATGGTTTAGATTTTTTCTTATCCTTCTCACACTTTTAAATTTTCTTACGATAACCTCACCTTATATATATATACATATATATATATCCACTAACCGAACCCTTGATGATAATCGAATGATTGTCTGTCATGATACTAGGTTACATCACCTAAGTACTTAACTCTCGTTACGATTCTAATAGGTATCTTACCCCATGAAAACACATCAACCCGTATGGGTATCATAGTGTCAAAACGAGTATTAAGTTTAGGTGGTTATTTTCTCGTATACATACTTTGGTGTATTTAAATTCATAATCCTCCGTTCTCATCCGAATACTTACCAACCTACGTTTTCCTCATGTAGGATAACTTGGTGTTCCTCTAACTCTCCAAACTCTTCACGGAAATTACCAAGTGGAAGCTTGCAAAACCGTGAGTACACTTGACCCATTTCCCTTTGAGTAAATTGCACAAAACATCCTTTATGTTTCCTCAAACTTGCAGGTTCCGGCCTTAATGTTTAAAACTTGCCAAAAACAACCTTTACGTGTATTTTTGTTGCTGGTTCAGTCCTTTCTGACTAACCAAGTTAATTATCCTAGTTTAATTCCCTCACATGCCTAACATGTGAGGGTATATTTGTCATTTTAGGTTTGTTTTTTTTCTACAAACACCCTTCTCTTCTCTACTCACACACAAACACACACAGACCATTCATCTCTCTCTGCCTTCATCTACCACCACCACCACACACCGCCACCACCTTATCTACCACCGTCCACCTGCCACCACAACCAACAACCACCGTCAAGCACCACCGCCCCCTGTCTCCTGCCGCGAAGCCAAGCACCACCGCAAACCCACCACCGCAAACCCACCACCGCACCACCTCCACTATAGCACCACCGCCTTCACACCACCGCCATCAAAACCCACCACCGTCGTCGTCTCCTGCCGCTCCCTCTCTCTCTCTCTCTACGGTCTCTCTCTCTCTCACTGATCTCTCTCTTCTTTCTCTCTCTTTCTACAATCTCTCTCTTCTTTCCTCTCTCTCTCTACGGTGGTGATGTATCAGGTGGCGGTGGTGGTGGTGGGAGTTGAAGACGATGGTGGCGGAGTGATTTGGGGGTTTTGTCGGAGGTGGAGGTGGTGGCAGAGGAGGTGGTGTCGGAGGTGGAGGTGGTGGCCTCTAGCCGCTTGTTTTGATGACGACGACAACTAGGGTTCTGATGGTGGCATGTTGGTTGGTGGTTCAGATTGTCACACCCCGACCCGCAGCGGAAAAGGTGATCGGGGCATAATTGGGTTATCATTAAAGCTCATGACATTTATTATATGTTTCATATTCATTAATACAATTTAATGGAAATTACAATAAATGAATACAACATGTTCTAACTATCAATCTAAGCTTCTTGGTTCTCTTCTAAGGCATATCCTATGTTTTCCTTGCTTCAACCTGTTCACCTGTATCATGTGTAAAAAAGTTTTTGGATCAACATAATGTTGGCGAGTGAATCCTATGGAAAACATTTGAACAAGTTTATCCAATTGATTATAAATAAGGTGCATACCACATATGAGTAAATGTAGATGTAAATTTATTCACACAACACATAATATCGAATATTGAACACACAACACCAAATAATTGTTTTGAGGCACGCGTTGTTCGACTCGTCTCCCACGAGGAACTGATGGGCCTAATGAATGAGTTTTGAGGCACGCGTTGTTCTTACGAACTGATGGGCCTAATGTAGGAATTTTGAGGCACGCGTTGTTCTCGTCTCCCACGAGGAACTGATGGGCCTAATGAATGAGTTTTGAGGCACGCGTTGTTCTTACGAACTGATGGGCCTAATGTATGAGTTTTAAGGCACGCGTTGTTCTCGTCTCCCACGAGGAACTGATGGGCCTAAATAATTTGTATACAACTTTGACAATATGAATACATCACAACCAATAATAGTTACATTCTAGTTTAGTTCATAAAATGGTATAGCACAAATTTGCATAAGAGAATTAGTTTAAACGACACATGATACACCCCAAAACATGAATAAAAAGGGGAGTTTGTAAGAATTCACTCACATTGGGTGCGTTCGGTTGATGAGGTTGAATGCACGCGAAAAGGTGTTAACCACGAGTGAAATTAACCGGCTGGTTTTACTCTGTTTTCCGGCAGAACTCCGGCGACAGCAATCTTTTTCCGGCGACAGTATCTTGCAGCAGAGAGTCCTCCGAAAGCTTACAAAGGGTGTGGGTGACTTCGTTAAAGGTGTAGGGGGTGCAGTAAAGCTCAGAGATTACTGATACGGTTTTCCGGCGAAGTATAAGATATTTCCGGCGAGTGAGTTTTCGCCGAGAAAAGGTGCGATTTGAGTGTGAAAGGTTTCTGGCGAGTTGTGGGTGTATTTATAGGGTAGTAACGAGATGAATGGGGTCTGAATTCGGTCTTAATTCGAAGGCATCCGTTCTCTCGGCGGTTACAGCTGATGTCGCGGTTACAGACGTCGGTTATAACCGTTGTGAGAGTTAATTCTACGGTTAATTTGAGCGAAAACGTAATTAAACGGCGAAGTCGTCGGGATTTCCGACGACTGCTATTTTGGGCGCAATTTACTGAAATTGATTTCCGAACTTTAATATTTGAATTAAATGTTTCCTGTATTTATCAGAAAATCAAAGCGGCGGAGTGGTTGTTCGGCTAAGTGATAAGTGTTTGGTTTGAACCGGTACAGACCCGAGTTCGAAACCCGGCATGATTAAAACATTTTTATTTTGTTATTTTTATCAGTTTTTCAAAAACTAAATATATATGCCCGCATAATAATTGATTACGGATCGTTTAAAATTATTTTGGGCATTTAATTCGCAACGAAAAATTTGACTGACTGTTCGGTTGATAAACGGAGCGGGTTTGGTAAATCCGTTTTTGACGGATGTTACAGTATCCCCTGCTTTTTAGAAATTTCGTCCCGAAATTTAAATAGGGATATAATTGACTACAAGAATGATGGTGTTTAGTTTGACAGTTACATACTTAGAAGAAATAAGGGTTTGGGTTTTTGTTTGAGGCGGTAACGTTCCTTGTAAAGGTTAAGTATCCTAATACAGGAATCGCTTTTTGTTGCCTACTGTATAAGTATTGTCAAGCAGGAATGATTCGCTAAAATGATATCATAAGAGTCTAGATGTGTTTGGAAAAGTATGGTTATATCCTACTGCAAAACTTCCAATACTACAATCTACACAAATAAACACAACAACTAATAATTGAATCCACATTCTGATAGTATATATGTTTGAATGGTGACAGTTCCTCTCTCGTTTGTTATGATGGAGAGGTTAGTCTATATAGAA
This sequence comes from Scalesia atractyloides, assembly GCA_947069175.1. Classification (NCBI taxonomy): domain Eukaryota; kingdom Viridiplantae; phylum Streptophyta; class Magnoliopsida; order Asterales; family Asteraceae; genus Scalesia; species Scalesia atractyloides. The sequence continues at coordinate 44,118,774 of CAMTDV010000013.1, read as the reverse complement.
ATGGATCACAATCCAATTTCTTTAAATAGTGAGATGATATAAATATGTAACACAAATTTCAATCAAGGCAATACTAAATCCTACATGGAACTTCTCATAACCGCCTGATAACGCCCCTGATCCTTTGGCAAGAATACTTATATATAGGAAGTACCAGCGGCGTATCCACCATATTCTTGTCAAATTTTCATTGGTTTTATCAGTGAATTATGATTAGTCCTATAACTCTACAATCAATACGACAAACATAAAAATACTGAAATGATATATATCTGTGCGATCAAGGCTCAATCAAACGGAGCCGATCGTATTGTATGTATTGAAAATGAAATTGTCTGTGTGCTCAAGGCTCAATCAAACGGAGCAGAGATTATTGCATGTATTGAAAATGAAATTGTCTGTGTGCTCAAGGCTCAATCAAACGGAGCCGAGCTTATTGCATGTATTGAAAATGAAATTGTCTGTGTGCTCAAGGCTCAATCAAACGGAGCCGAGCTTATTGCATGTATTGAAAATGAATAACTTAATCACACAAACAACCTATGCATGGAACCTCTCATAACCGCCTGATAATGCCTCCGATCATTTGACAAGAATACTTATATATAGGAAGTACCAGCGGCGTATCCACCATATTCTTGTCAAATTCTCATTGACTTTATCATCAAGTTATGATTAGTTCTATGCGACTCTACAACATAAACAAACACAACAACCAGCGCTTGAGTCTTAATTCTGATAGTATCCGTGTTTGACAATACCTCTCTCGTTTAATATGATGGAGAGGTTAGTCTATGTAGAAGTGAGACACAACTCAACTTCTTTAAATGATGAAACTGAGATATGTCGTGAAGTATGATGATATGAATATTAAATCAATGAGTATAAAACAAACTGAACTAGTAATTTGCATTAAAATTCTTGGATAAAATTCCAATTGAGATACGTGAAAATTGAGATAACATAAAGAAAAACATAAAAACTAAGTGATTGGAGTTGAATCTGGATTCTTGATGAGAGAAGGCTAGTTAAGTGGTTGGTTTGGACCGTTAACATCTTCAACAGGATTGGCGTTGATGTTATAAACTCTTCCTCTTGCTGGCGATGGAGCTGGGTTTGCTTGGTTTGCTTGGTTAACTGGGTTTGCTTGAGCTTGGGCGTTTATGATGTTAACCAAACGAGGGCATGTGTTTCTAAAATGGGTAGGGTCCCCACAATTGAAACAAGCTCGAACGTATGGGTACATGGGGTATTGAGGTTGTTGATATGTTTGGATCATGGGTTGAGTAGGGGTTGAGGTTTGGTTTTGAGGGGTGCGGCAAACTTTGCTCAAATGACCGTAGCGTCCACAATTCGCACATAGTCGACAGGGTAAAGTAGATGGATGGTGATAGAAACAGGTGTTGCATTGAGGGTGAGGTCCAATGTAAGACTTCTTGTTTGGGTAAGTTGAGTTGGGTGCTATTTGAGCGTTTGGGATAGTTTGAGGAGGTACAACTTGTGAAGCTGGTTGGTTGCGTTGGGTGACGGCGAAGATTTGCCCATCACGTTTTCTCTTAGAAGTAGGTGGTGTAAAGGATTCGGTTCGTGTGGAGTTTGAGGTTTCGGTTGATGCTTTATCCTTCTTCTTTTCCTCTTTGAAATCTTTGTTTCGGATTCGGTTCTCAGTGAGCGCGGTTGCTAGCTCCATTGCTGCTTCCAAAGTTGCAGGCGATGTACTTATTACAGAGTCTTGAATCTTTGATGGAAGACCACGAATGTAGTGCTCGATCAAACGGTAGAGGGGAGTAAACAAATTGGGAACCATTTGATTTAATTCAAGGAATCTCTTGTTGTATGTGGTGTGGTCGCCTTCCTTTTGTTTTAAAGCATGAAACTCATCCTCCAATTTCTTGATTTCACTTCTTGGGCAAAACCGTCTTGTCATGATTCCCTTCAACTCTTCCCAAGTCAAGGTCATAGTTTCTTCAACACCACGTTTGGTCTTCTCTGTATTCCACCATGTGAGTGCCGTTCCAAGTAAGCGACCGGTAGCATAACGCACTTTGCGATCATCGGGGCAATCGCAATTTAGAAAAGTGTTCTCCATTTCTTCGAACCAATGGAGGAGAGCGGTGACACCTTCAGTACCTTCGTATTTTGGAGGATCGCAGGATTTGAAATGTTTGTAGGTGCATTTAGTGACTGAAGGATTGATAGTGTTTTGATCTTCTTGTTGGGTTGGGTTAACGGAATTAGCGGTAAGGGCTTGTTGAACTTGAACTACGATGTTTGGTATTACGGTCGCCATTTGCTGAGCGATTTGGGTAGCCATGCGTTCACGGGCTTTTCCTGCTCTCATTTTCCTACGAGCGAGGCTAGAAGACATCTACAAGGAATACATGTCAAGAGTATAAGTTGGATTCCTTTGGGATCGTGGGTCGTGTTTTGGGAATGAACGTTCATAAAATAAATATAGAAAAATAAATCTACTACATCCATAGGATGTCTTGGGTTTTGCTCGCTGTTAGGCCCTTCATGCCGCCATACTTTACCTGTGTAATCATGTGGGCCCCCATGAATACCGGTTTTTCATATGGTTCGCACGGTTTCTGCCTGGTTGCGTACAAAAAAAAAAACCCGGAGAAAATCGAGAAATATGTATACAACGGGTGATATTCGGAATGTGCCCAGGCATGGACACGGTGACATCTCAAAGTGAGGTTAGTTCGAACGACGTTTGGTGTGGCATGCTTTGGCCTAATAGGTCCGTCGTACTCTCATCGTTAGTCCCCAGGTAGGCAAACTGGTCCGTTATTTTGGATTTATACGAATGCCAACCTAGACAGGACGTCCCGACTACCGGTACTTGTACCCTTTCGGTTACTACATGCCCGTCGCAGAACTTACTTTGATGGGATTTGAAAATTGCAACAAAATCCTTGAATAATGAGAGTATGAAAATGAATTGAATATATGAACATTGATATATGTATAACGAATATGTATATAAGCATGTATGTTTGACTGAAATATGAAACAAATAAATATCACAAGTTTGTATGTAACCACCTAATCAATTAAAATTTAGGCAGACTATAGTATAGGTTCTAAGGGTCTAATAACCTATCCTATATCCCTATAGTAAACCTGGCTCTAATACCAATCTGTCACACCCCGACCCGCAGCGGAAAAGGTGATCGGGGCATAATTGGGTTATCATCAAAGCTCATGACATTTATTATATGTTTCATATTCATTAATACAATTTAATGGAAATTACAATAAATGAATACAACATGTTCTAACTATCAATCTAAGCTTCTTGGTTCTCTTCTAAGGCATATCCTATGTTTTCCTTGCTTCAACCTGTTCACCTGTATCATGTGTAAAAAGGTTTTTGGATCAACATAATGTTGGCGAGTGAATCCTATGGAAAACATTTGAACAAGTTTATCCAATTGATTATAAATAAGGTGCATACCACATATGAGTAAATGTAGATGTAAATTTATTCACACAACACATAATATCGAATATTGAACACACAACACCAAATAATTGTTTTGAGGCACGCGTTGTTCGACTCGTCTCCCACGAGGAACTGATGGGCCTAATGAATGAGTTTTGAGGCACGCGTTGTTCTTACGAACTGATGGGCCTAATGTATGAATTTTGAGGCACGCGTTGTTCTCGTCTCCCACGAGGAACTGATGGGCCTAATGAATGAGTTTTGAGGCACGCGTTGTTCTTACGAACTGATGGGCCTAATGTATGAGTTTTAAGGCACGCATTGTTCTCGTCTCCCACGAGGAACTGATGGGCCTAAATAATTTGTATACAACTTTGACAATATGAATACATCACAACCAATAATAGTTACATTCTAGTTTAGTTCATAAAATGGTATAGCACAAATTTGCATAAGAGAATTAGTTTAAACGACACATGATACACCCCAAAACATGAATAAAAAGGGGAGTTTGTAAGAATTCACTCACATTGGGTGCGTTCGGTTGATGAGGTTGAATGCACGCGAAAAGGTGTTAACCACGAGTGAAATTAACCGGCTGGTTTTACTCTGTTTTCCGGCAGAACTCCGGCGACAGCAATCTTTTTCCGGCGACAGTATCTTGCAGCAGAGAGTCCTCCGAAAGCTTACAAAGGGTGTGGGTGACTTCGTTAAAGGTGTAGGGGGTGCAGTAAAGCTCAGAGATTACTGATACGGTTTTCCGGCGAAGTATAAGATATTTCCGGCGAGTGAGTTTTCGCCGAGAAAAGGTGCGATTTGAGTGTGAAAGGTTTCTGGCGAGTTGTGGGTGTATTTATAGGGTAGTAACGAGATGAATGGGGTCTGAATTCGGTCTTAATTCGAAGGCATCCGTTCTCCGGCGGTTACAGCTGATGTCGCGGTTACAGACGTCGGTTATAACCGTTGTGAGAGTTAATTCTACGGTTAATTTGAGCGAAAACATAATTAAACGGCGAAGTCGTCGGGATTTCCGACGACTGCTATTTTGGGCGCAATTTACTGAAATTGATTTCCGAACTTTAATATTTGAATTAAATGTTTCCTGTATTTATCAGAAAATCAAAGCGGCGGAGTGGTTGTTCGGCTAAGTGATAAGTGTTTGGTTTGAACCGGTACAGACCCGAGTTCGAAACCCGGCATGATTAAAACATTTTTATTTTGTTATTTTTATCAGTTTTTCAAAAACTAAATATATATCCCCGCATAATAATTGATTACGGATCGTTTAAAATTATTTTGGGCATTTAATTCGCAACGAAAAATTTGACTGACTGTTCGGTTGATAAACGGAGCGGGTTTGGTAAATCCGTTTTTGACGGATGTTACACAGATGGTGATGGGTTTGTCTGGGTTGAAGATCGTGGTCGGTCCACTTGGCTGTTGGTTCAAATATGGGTTCAATACATTGTAGTCGGAGATTACGGGATAAGTCATCGAAGGAGGTTGTTTACAGGTCGGTGAACAACGGGTTTTTAGTTTTGATGATGTTGTGTTTTTGAGGGTTTTATAAGAAGAGGAAACAAAATGATGAATATACCCTCACATGTTAGGCATGTGAGGGAAATAAACTGAGATAATTAACTTTGTTAGTAATAAAGGACTGAACCGGCAACAAAAATAAATGTAAACGTTGTTTTTGGCAAGTTTTAAACAGTAAGGCTGGAACCTGAAAGTTTGAGAAAACATAAAGGACGTTTTGTGCAATTTACTCTTTCCCTTTTTACACAATTTGGATTGTAACATGTTAACTTATAAAATACACGAATACACATACTCCATGCTTTATTCACTAGATCCGTCATACCAGCTTATTGTCATGCTTAGGTTCATGCTAGATTCATACATGCTTATTGTCATTAACTTGGCTAGCCCCAACTTAACATATATAGCGCTATAGGAGTAGCACATTGCCCGTTGGGGTATCGTTAAGTGTTAAGCTGATTCTTATTCTCATACATACTTTAGTCTCGTTACTTCATGTGACGAGGGACACATTCATTCTTGTGGACACTTGGGTTTGACAATTAGGATTGCATGCTAGCGTACCTTGTATACAATTGCCATGTGGATTTGAGTAAACTCTTTTATACTTATGCTATGTACTTAAACTAGTGTACTCGCCAATACTTTTTGTATTGAACTATACTTTTAACATGTTGCAGGTTAAGGATGTTGAATATGACGAATCTAGTAGGGACGACATAGAAACGCACCTAGAATGTTAGGCTTTTTATGTTGTAATTTTTATTGAAGTCGTTACGTTGTAAGTGACAATTTGATCTATGAAATGAAATGAAATTTTTTACTTAAACATTGTCGCAAATAGTGTTATGATGCCTTGAGCAATCTATTTCGTCTCACTCTGATGTTTCCGCCATCGGTTAGGGTGTGACACCGGATCCTCTAAGGACTTTGATTTTAGGATCTTGAGGATCCAAAATTACATCTATGATGTCTTGTTCTGCTGCCTCCAGGACACTCCTTGGAGGTTTCTGTGATTGTTATACCACTCTTGGTTGTGATTCCGGTTTCATAGAAGAGGTATAACAGTTCTTGGCCTCTTGTTGATTACTCTCTATCTTCACTACCTCCCTAGGTGTCGGTAGCTTGACACATTGATGATAAGTAGAGGGAACAACTTCCATATCGTGTATCCAAGACCTGCCAAGAATCACATTACAACAGGACTGTAACATTCGTCGAAAAACGGGTTTTCAAAACCCGCTTCGTTTATTAATCAAATATTCAGTTATGATTTTTCGTTGCGTATTTATTTCTTAAATAAATTTTAAACAATACATAATTAATAAATATATTAGAATTTAAAAACCATAATTTATAATTAATAATAAAAAGTGAATAAAAAAATAAATGGGAGACGCCGGGTTTCGAACCCGGGTCTCGCCTATAACCAAACCCACAACACACCACTGCACCACACCTCAACATCTGAAATGATTTAATCAAACAATCTTTTATGTATCACTTATCTCCTTGACTGATTCAAAGTTTCCGCCCAGTAACGGCACACAACCAATCCGGTAAACGCAAAAGTTGCTATTTCTATGTAATTGATCGCGGAATTTATTCCTGTCATGAACCCGGACTCAAATCGAGTCAAACCACGCTCAATCAGTTATGCGGACAACTTGCACATACCCGAATTAAACCGAAACTTCAAAAACCGAAATTCAACCTCTGCGATCCTTTTCAACTATAAATAGAGGGCTTAGGGAACCCATTCGACTGCACAAACACTCTCCCTAACATCATACCAACCTTTATTCATCAGAAAGCTACGCCAGAAAAACTCGCAACTCGTCGGAACCTCGCCGGAGAACCAGAGTATCTCTGTTCGGTATACCTTTCATCTATATTCTTTCATTCTTGTTAATTTCATGTGTAGTCATTTAGGAATTTTTAAGAGAATCGCTAAATAAATCAGAACAGTTTAATATCATTCTGTTAATATGATGAAGAAGATGAACTAGAAGTATCACTTAAAAGAAATAGAAATCGTATTTCAAACAGATTAGTCACGCAACCCAATTGGTTGGGCTGTGTGCATACAAAGCTAAAGGTCTCGGGTTCGAATTCTGTTTGTGTTCCGATCCACTGAAATAACATACCCTTTTTATAAAAGCCAAATCCTGAAGCACGTGATAAGTGTATAAATATAATAAAAACCAGAATAATAACCGGGTTAGACACACAGTCCAGTGGTGGACTGTGTGCAAAAACATTAAGCACGTCACGGGTTCGAATCCAGGCTCTCACACCGGTTCGACAGTTTAAATCCTTTTTAAAAATTGAATAATTTCTGAATAATCTAAATAGTATATAAATATAATTAAAATCAGAAATATTTCGGGTTAGACATGTAGCTCAGTTGGTAGAGCTGCGTGCACGTATACGAGAGGTCCCGAGTTCGAACCTCACTCAACGCATATAAAAACACAGTCCGACCGGTCAATGGTCAACGGTCAAAAAGTCAACCTTTTTATTTTCTTTTTATTTATTTATTTAATTGGAAAATTATTTAAAAATACTTAAAAATAAGATTATTAAAGTTAGAAAATTTCCTTAAACTCACAAAAAATAAATCTAACAATCCCATTAAGAGCACTAACTAAAAATATTAATCTCAAATAAAGTTTATTTATTTACCGAATCATTTCGTTATTATTTAGGTTAGTTTTTCCCTCGTCGGTTGAATCATAATATTCGTGCGCATTTATTGTCATCAAGGAACGCACCCACTGTGAGTGAATCCTTACAAATTCCCCTTTGTATTCATGTTTTGGGGTGTATCATGTGTCGCTTTAATTATTTCGTTTATTCAAACTTGTGCTATTACCATTATATGACCTAAACTTATGATGTAAATATTGTTTGTTGTGATACGTGTTTACATTCTGTCAAGTTGCGTGCAAATCATTCATTAGGCCCATTAGTTCCTCGTGGGAGACGAGTTGAACATCGCGTGCCTCATTAGATCGGCTCCGTTTGATTGAGCCTTGATCTCATTGTTCATCATTTGGTGTGTGTGCTTGTGCATTAATTGATATTATGTGTTTTGTGATTGAATTTACATTTACGTTTACTCATATGTGGTTATGCATCTTTTTATAACCAAAATAACAAATTCGTTCAAATGCTTTCACAAGATTCACTCGCCAACTTTTGTTGACCCAAAAACCCTATTTTTACACATGATACAGGTGACCCAGTTGAGAAAAGATACACGTAGGATGGCCTAGAAGAATAAACAAGTTAATGCTTTGTAATGGACATTTAGTTTTGTTTTCTTTTGTAATTGTACTTTAGTTTGTAATTTGAATGAAAATGTATTTGAACATGTTGTGTTTGTATGTTTATTGTAACTTCTTCTTTAAAGAGAAATAATAAATATGAAACTTTATAGTAAATGTCATGAGCTTTGATGAAAACCCAATCATGCCCCGACTACCATTTTCACTGCGGGTCAGGGTGTGACAAGGACAAACAGTCAATGACACAGAATTTTTGTAAAGAGTCTACCCCCTCAATGTAGATTGGGAGTTTGATGTCTCCCAGCGTGTTCTTTGTCTCGCTGCTGAATCCTACAAGGATAGACGATCTCGGAACTATTTCTGTTTCCGAGATGTTCGTTCTTTAGAGGACATCTAATTGAATAATGTTCACGGAGCTCCCTCCATCAGTTAGATCCTTCAAAAAATTGGTTAGATATAAATTAAGTAATGACCAAACCATCATGATGAGGATCCTGTATATCAACACGGTCACCCTCATCAAAGGATATGATTTCCTGCTAAGTCAGGTGAAGGTTCGGATAGGCATGTCTCTGTTTTCCAGCTTGGTTTCCATAGCATTCATCTTTGCTACAGAGAATGATCCCGAACTAGGGATTCCTTGGGTCTGACTCGAACTAGGGACAAGCCCAATGTAAGTGACATGAAAATGCCAAAAATTAAGCTAATGTGAAAACATTAGAAACCTTAGGATAACGGATGTATGATACGCCTACCATTATACTTGAGATCCAAGATATGGCCAACAGCAATGAAATTGTCAGCTACTAAAGCGTGTACTGGTCCCATTGCCTCAAACCATACTTGGATAAACGTGCGCTACTGGCGGGATGTCAAAACCAATTCGTGTGAAAGGTGAAAACCTTTAAACCTTAGAAGGTATAGGATACCTTAAACGTGGGAGAGAGGTGGCCAACCCCTTGATCCTCTGTAAGAAATGTTAAAACTCTGCAAAAGCTCAAAACTTGATAAAAATGGATGTTAAATGCTCAACGTCATTTCCTTATAATTAATAATAAGTATAAAATGTAAGATGTTACTGAAGTGTGGGTCATACATCCTTTGTGGATCCTTGATCCTAGGTCAGAATAGTGGACTCTCTAAGGATCCTTTATCCTTTTTACATAAAGTATTTCTTCATATGAAGAGCATTCCAAGCTCCTTGTAGATGATCACCGTCAATAGTAAATAAGCGATATGCCCCATTTCCAGCTTCCGCTTCTATCAAATAGGGACCTTCCAATTTTGGTGCTAATTTACCATCAGCTGGATTTCTAGTGTTCTGAAATGCTTTCCTTAGCACCAAATCATCAACTTGAAATTTTCTGATCCTGACATTCTTTGTTGATAGCTACCCATTCTTATTCTTGGCAAATTTCTGAGCTCATCCACAGTATCCAGGTCTTGGGTTAGGATTTAAGCATTTGTTTTAGGATCACGGATGCTTGTTCTGGCTGTAGGAACCACCCTTTCTGTAGGGATCACTGCCTCAGTTCCAAAGACTAGGGAGAAAGGAGTCTACGTTGTAGCATTTTTGGGATTTGTTCTATATGTCCATAAGACATACGGTAACTCTTCAGCCCCTTCCCTTTCTTGGATCCAAGCTTCTTCTTCAAGTTAATGATGATCTTATTAATTGATTCTGCTTGCCCATTAGCTTGTGGGGGGGGGGGGCTGGTGTTGATGTTATCATCCTAACCCCCAGCTGTCACAAAAGTTAGTAGTTCTACTCCCAATAAATTGGGATCCATTATCACAAATAATTTCAGAAGGAATTCCAAATCTAGTAATAACGTTTCTTTTAATGAAGGATATGACTTCTTTTTCCCTGAATTCAACAAAAGCTTCTGCTTCTATCCACTTGGAAAAGTAATTTGTCATGGATAGCATAAATACTTTTCCTCGTGGTGCCTTTGGAAGTTTGCCAACTATATCCATTACTCATTTCATGAATGGCCAAGAGGAAATTATTGGATATAAAGGCTCTACAGGTTGATGTAGGATGTTGTTGTGTCTTTGACAAACACATCATTTATTTACGTATTCCACATCATCCTTCTTCATTGTAGGCCAATAGTAACCTGTTCTGTAGATCCTTGAGAATAATGCTCTGCCCCTAGTGTGGTTTCCACAGTCTACTTCATTAAAATCCTTCAAGACTTCTTGAATTTCTGGATCCTCAATGCACCTCAAATAGTTACCTACAAGAGATCACTTTTATAACATGTTATTTAATATAGTGAATTGAGATACCTTAATCCTGAAGGCTTTGGGATTCTCCCTGGTGGGAATTCCCCCATTCTACATATACTTCATAATTGGAAGGATCCATGATTCTGCATTTGGCTTCACATCATAAGGTATAATTACGGTATCCTCAACTATATCCAATGCTTCATTTTCCTCAATTGTAGGAGACAGAAAATGGATGATAGGTATCCTCACAAGCAATGAATTGGGGTCTTATGTCCCCTTGTGGCGATTTTGGTAGTATGCCTAGTCTAGTTCCTTTGACGTTTGAGGCTCCATCTGTGAAGAGTATCCAAGGTACTTTGGTCTCCTCAAGATGTTGAACCTCTAATTCAGCTTCCCTTTGTAGACCGCTACTGAAATCAGCCACAAAGTATGCCAAAGCTTTAGACTTGATGGAATACCTGAGTTTGTACTTAATATCATATACACTAAGTTTGACTGCCCACTTCGCCATTCTAACTGACATTTCAGGTTTCCTGAGAACATTCTAAATAGGAAAGTTAGTTTTCACAATAATTGTATATGTTTCAAAATAATGTCTAAGTTTAGTGGAAGCCATAATCAATGCAAGAATTAATTTCTCTAAATGAGAATACATGGCTTCAGCATCAAGAAGGCTCTTACTTACATAATATACCAAATGTTTTTGGCCTTCATGTCCTTAACTAACACAACGCTTACCGCTTTACCTGAGACGGCTAAATACAAGGACAATGGTTCACCATCCTCTGGTTTCATCAGGGCTGGAGCCGAGGATAAATTATCCTTGAGAGCCTTGAGTGTAGCTTCATGCTTTTCAGTCCACTCAAATTTCTTATTCTTCCTCAGTATATCATAAAAATCCTTGCATTTCTCAGAGGATTTCGAAATGAATCTATTTAGGGCCGCGATCCTTCTAGTCAATCTCTGGACATCCTTGGCATTGGCAAGGGATATTATATTCACAATCGCCTTGATTTGTTCTGGACTTGCTTCAACCCCTCTCTTGGTCACCATGTATCCTAGGAATTTTCCAGCTTTGACACCAAAATGGCACATTAAAAGATTTACCTTCATGTTGTATTGGTCAAGGATATTGAATGCCATTTCAAGATCATTGAGATGATCCTCAGCTCTCTTGGACTTGGCTACCATATCGTCTATATACACTTCCATAGTGTCTCCAATCTGCACTTTGAACATCATGTTGACCAGTTTTTGGTAGGTGGCACCTGCATTTCTTAGTCCAAAAGGCATTGCGATATAACAATATATGCTAGTAGGAGTCATGAATGTTGTATCCTCTTGGTAAGATGACCATCTGAATTTGTTGGAATCTAGAGGAAGCGTCCATAAAGGTTAGCAATTCATGTCCTGCTGTTGCATCCCCCAGGGAGTCAATGTGTGGTAATAGGAAAGGATCCTTGGGACATGCCTTATTTAAATCTGTAAAGTCAACACATACCCTTCACTTTCCATTTTTCTTTTGAACCACCACTACATTGGCTAACCATCATGGATACTTAACTTCTCTAATCACACCTGCTTTCAAGAGTTTTTCTACCCCTCTTGGATGATAAGGTTTCTCTCAGGTGCAAATTTTCTTCTTTTTTGATGAATTGGCCTTAAAGATTTATCAATTCCAAGTTTATGTGTTATAATATCTTTAGATATTCTGGTCATATCCTCATGTTTCCAAGAAAAGGTAGACTTTCTTCTCTTCTAGAAAGATACCAGATCCTATCTATACTGTCAATGATCTCGGATACTCTAAGGACTTTGATTTTAGGATCCTGAGGATCCAAAATTACATCTTTATGTCTTGTTTTGCTGCCTCCAGGATACTCCTTGGAGGTTGCTGTGATTGCTATGCCACTCTTGGTTGTGATGTCGGTTTCATAGAAGAGGTGTAATAGTTCTTGGCCTCTTGTTGATTACTCTCTATCTTCACTACCCCTCAAGGTATCAGTAGCTTGACACATTGATGATAAGTAGAGGGAACAACTTTCATATCGTGTATCCAAGGCCTGCCAAGAATCACATTGCAACAGGACAAGCAGTCAATGACACAGAATTTTTGTACATAGTTTACCTCCTCAATGTAGATTAGGAGTTTGATGTCCCCCAGCGTGTTCTTTGTCTTGCCGCTGAATCCTACAAGGACATAAGATCTTGGAACTATTTATGTCTCCGGGATGTTCATTCTTTTGAGGACATCTAATTGAATAATGTTCATGGAGCTCCTTCCATCAATAAGGATCCTCGGAACAAAGTGGTTAGATAAAAGTATAACTAATGACTAAACCATTATGATGAGGATCCTGTATATCAACTCGGTCATCCTCATCAAAGGACATGATTTCTGTTGAGTCACGGTGGAGGTTTGGATAGGTCTGTCTCCGTTTTCCAGCTTGGTTTCCTTAGCATTTCTCTTTGCTACAGGTGGTGTAGGAGCTCTTTCGGGTACTTTTTTAGGATCCTAGATCCTTGATTTCTTCCTTCCAATAAACTCTTTCAAGTAACCTTTGCTGAGTAGGTAACCTATCTCCTTTATGAATGCAATGCATTCATCGGTAAGGTGACTGAAGTCTTCATGGTATGCACACCACTTTGATTTATCCTTATTGGATGTTGACTTTTCATTCTTCTTGGGCCATCTAGCATTGTCACCTACATTCTGCTAAGTAAGGATTACTTCACTATTGTCAGCAAAAAACAACATTCAGATATATGAGGATATTCCTCCTCATCTTCCTCTTGTTCAACCGAATGAACGTTTCGATTGTCATGCTTGGAGTATTGCTTGGATTGATTGTTCTTGTAGAAGGATACTTGCTTCTCTTATTTTGATGATCCGGATAACTGTCTTGGATCCTTTTGTCATACTCTAGTCGGATGAACCTCAGGGCCCTGTTCCTTACTTCATCTAAGTTCTTGCAAGGTATCATAACAAGATCGTCATAGAATGGAGAATCTACATGTAGTCCCATTTTAAACGCTTCCACAGCAGTGGCAATGTCTAAATTTTGGATTTCCAAGGACTCTCTACCAAATTTAGTAACATAATCTCTAAATTTTGGATTCATCACGAGATTGGGTGATCCTATATAAGTCACTAGTTAAACTTTTAAAGGTTCTACTAGAAGAAAACTGGTTATTGAATAAATTAACAATGTGAGAAAATGAAGTTATAGAGTAGGGAGGAAGACTTAACAGCCATTTTAGTGTTGATCTAGTAAGTGTGGATCTAAAACCCTTGCGTATATAAGCTTCTTTCAACCTTTCAGGATTGATCTCCATCCTTTCTCTTTATTCAGCCACATACTCTTCTAGATCAGTAGTACCATTGTATAACTTCATATTAGGGGTTTGGAAATGCTTTGGTATCTCAGCGTTGCATAACGGAGGTGCAAATTGAGATACTCTATGACTCCCATCTAGAATTTCAAGAATGGGTTTAACCACTCCGGGACATTGGCTTGATTGATCCCTGCATCCTGCATGTAAGTACAGTTGGTATCAAAAGATGTATTGAAATTGTTACCTCCCGACTGGTTTGAAGTTGGTATCCTAGAAGTGTATCTTGGATAAGACATGTCTGGTGCAATAGTAGGACCAGAAGAAGCAATGGTTTGTATGGGGATAAAATCCCCTTCATGGATTTTGGAACTTCTAAGTGATTGACTCCTTAAGGATCCTTGATCCTAAAAGATGTTGGATCCCGGATACACTGGTGCTGAAGGTCTTGATGGATACTCCATGGATTCTTGAATCTGAGTTGAGGTTCCTTGATGCTGAATGTAGGATCCTTGGGGCTTGTACATTCCCTGTGATCCTCAAGGTTCGTAGAAGAATCCTTGAGGCTCAGTGGTCTCCTACGATACTCGCCGAAGGATAGAGGATCCTTGCGGTTGGAAATAGGATTCTTGAGGTTGCGTCACTTCTAGCGATCCATGCTGGAGGTTTGAGGATTCTAGAAACTGGACGTTGGATCCTTTAGAATGCTGGATTGTTTATGATGGAGTAGCAAAATCCAATACCTAGGCATCAGCGGGGACCGATCTTCTGATGGTCTCTTCTGTTTCTTAATTTCATCAATTTCACGAAGGACCCTTTAGTTGGTTTTATCCTGCTATTCCATGTAGCCTTTCATCTACAACATCAAAACAGAAATATCATTATTAGTACTTGTAGAGGAAGAAACAGCAGGAGCTTTTGATCCTATGAAGACGGATGATGTCTTCTTTTGAGCATTTTCAGCATTCTTCTTGAATGAAGGGTAATAGGAGGCAACGATGCGCTGGTTTGTGATGAGGTAACCACCGGCTTGGCACTTGAAGTAGCTTTTCCTTGAGAGGCCATGAAGTCGATGGGAATGAGTGGAAATGAATGAGAAATTGTTAGAATTGAAGCCCCACTTGCCCCACAGTGGGCGCAAAACTGTTTTGGTAAAAAAAATCGGTTTTAAGGATAATGTAATCAAATTTTGATTGTGAGGTAGAATGCTAATATGTTGAACAATTGTATGTACATATGTGAAATGTAAACAATGATGAACATAAGGATTTATACGAGGAAAAAGCCGTTGACCAGAAGATCTCCAGCATAAAAACCTCGGGTGATGGAAACTACCGATCACCAACTATATTGCACGAAAAAGATTACAACTTTGGGTGATCTTGAACTTGTTACAATTGAATTCTAGTATGTGTATGAGAGCAATTTCGAGAGCAACAAGTGTGCGATTTGTGTACGTGTTGTATATTCTAAATCAAGCTCAAATCCCAGGATATAATTGGAAATATCCTAGTAACTAACTATCCGCAAAATAGGCAACTCTCCCACGATTACCCATAACGGCTATTGCTTCATTTGTACATGCTTGAATATAAGCATATTCCCCGACATTCTAGCATAGATCGAGTCCACTTCGTAATATACCGGCGAATACAAGCTAAAAATATACGAAACAATTATTACTCAACATAGGTAACAATAAGGATCTTTGATCCTTAGACTTCCTGCACCATCCATTAAGGATCCGTAATCCAGGTTAAATCTTAGGAAACATGATCCATAATATTAAAAACAATGCCCTAACACCTCCTCACAAAGACGAACTCATTTTTCCATGGTGGTCTTAAGGATTGGGAGTGGCTGATGGAGCTTGGATTTACACAAGAACCGGTGGGATGCATGGGATAAAAGGGAATACAGGTTTGAGAGTTCAGAATATTAAAGCTCAATCCCTCGTTGCTGATGATTTGCTCCAGAGTGTATACTACCCTCCATAACATGGGCATTGCCTAACTGTAGCACAAGCCGGTAAGGGTGAAGAAATGTTAGGTCAAGTCAGGGAATGGATAGGTGTAACCAATCTATAAAGGCATGGCAGGGAAGCACACCCAAGTAGGTAAAAGGGAGTCACTCTTGGTAGAGGAGTCAAAGGGACGAAAAATTGTTCCCGGAGGGAAACAGGTATACAGAAGATCAACCTCAGGATCGATGAATCTACAAAATTCGAAAGAAGATTCATGGGTTCGCCAAAAGATTCTGGATTTGTGTTGTGTCGTCGTTATCCTTGCTCTTGTTTGGGAAGGATCGTGTAACCATTTTGCTCATGATCGGATCGAGCGAGAAGAGAAGATAAAAAATAAAGGATTGAGAGAGAAGAGGAGAATACCTATTTGGCTTCCGGGATGAGGATATAAATGGGAATCTCTTGAACTTAAATGGTTTTTCCAAACCATATCTACCTATATATCATGATGGTTGTTGCAGGGAATCCCATCGATGACGTCAGAGACAGTAACAACTTGTTACTTGGTGCAATGACTAATCCTATTCTAACGGAAATCTAGCAGATTTAATATGTGTTATATCCGTCATATTTGGGGGCAATTGTTAGGGCATTGATTTTTAATACTGTGGATCAGATATCCTGAGATTTATCCTGGGTCACTGATCCTTAACGGATGGTGCAGGAAGTCTAAGGATCAAGGATCCTTATTATTACTTATGTTGACTAACAATTTTTTCCTACATTTTTTTAACTTGTATCCGCAGGTACGTGATGAAGTGAACTTGGTTTAAGTTGGAATCTCGTTGGATATGCTTTGAATAAGGCACGTGCAGAAGATGAGTTAGCCGTTATGGACGATCGTGGGAACTTCCTCTTTTTCGTTTTGTTAGTTAGTTAGATAGTTTCTAATTATACTAAGGGATGATCAGCTCATTAGAAAGATATTGGCAAAATTCACACAACTAGCTACACTCGAGTACTCTCTGAAACACACTAGTGATTACTTGTATTGAGCTTGATCATCATCCAAAGTTGTAACATTTTTATTCAATATAGTTGATGATCGGTAGTTTCCATCACCTGAGGTTTTTTATGTTGGAGATCTCTCAAAGATTAAGGGCTTTTTCCTCGTATAAATCATCGTGTTCATCGTCCTCTACATTTCATATTTGATCATACACTTTTTTATCATTCAAGCACTCTACCTCACAAAATCAGATTTGGTTACATTATCCATAGCTTGATTTTTGACCAAAACAATGATGAAGATATGATGGTCAAGCATTAAGTGCTTGTACATAAGTATATGTGATGATTAAATGATCATATGATGGTGAACTTTAAATGAAATGATATGATAAAAGTGAGTTAAATCAGATTATAAGCATGATAAAATTATTCTAAATAATGTGTTATGATGATATGAAGTTATGTCATAAGATTAGCAGCTTTGCATGTTGTACATGAAGCTTAAAAAGTGGTAAAATGGGTGAAATTGCATGAATTATGTGACTTACATGAAATATGTACTAATATTGGATATTAGTACTATTTTATTCAGTAAATAACATGTGTTATGTTAAAATATGAAGTCATGACGAATTGGGATGATTATAGTAAAGTTCGGTACAATACTATGCGTTAAAAAGGTAAAAATCGGCTTTAACGTGATTTTTGCAAAACTGATATAGATCAGGTTACAAAATGATATTTTTATGATAAATATAATTATTTAAACTTATATTAAGTATCCATGGTATTTGGCTAGTTATACGTGACTTCCGACACCTAAAAAACGTTAAAAATACGCATATTTCGATGTACACGAAAACAGGTTGTTCAAGGGTGAACTTTGCATGTTGTGTTATGATATGTGAATATGGGTATATATTATGTGAAATGATAAGTGTTAACATTATAGTAGGAGGTAGGACTATGTATGTGCACTTGTACGGTTAAAACGATAATTTCCTTAAAAGTCACGTTAATATGCAACTTATTTGTCGAGCATGAAAATAATACATAGGTTAACTTGTTGAGGTATTTCATGTATAAATACTATAAAAATATGAAATATATTAGTTGATGCAACACGTGCCCTACGATATTTGATGATATGTTATTGTTTGTGTAATTATGTTACAAAATGCAAATTGTAGATATATTGTACATAAACGGGTGTGATAACAGATATAACACAATAAGGGCCACCAATAAACAGATATAACATAATAAGGGCCACCAATAAAATTGTTCAAGTCGCAAAAATCTTAAAAAATATATATGTGAACACACACATATATATAAACACGCCAACATAACAAAAAATTAAGACTTTTCAAGAAAATCTCAAAGTTGTGTGAAAATCTAAAGTATTGGAGAAACTTAGAGATTTATAGAATAATTGGTTAAATTGTTTCTACTTGGTATTAGGACGTGTAGACAAAATATTGTGGAATTGTGCTAGTAGTAAACGCACCCAAAGGTGAGTGTGACTAACCCCTCTTTTACTGTTTTATATAACATTTTGGGAGAAGAACACGTCTTAAAAAAGATAATTAAATGTTTTTGTATAAAGCATGCCTTTGAATATATTATTAATATATTTTCGAGGAAGATATTGTTTGGAAATGATACGTTATGCTTTCGAGGAAGGCATGGTTTTGGAATTTGAATGTTATAAAATTGTTTTCGAGGAAAACTGGAATGAATTGAATATAATGTTTCGAGGAGAAACGTAATGAATTGAATATAATTGTTTCGCTAAGAAACGGGAATGGATTGAATATAAATTGTTTCAAGGAGAAACAAGGAGAACTATATTGTTAGGGTAAAATGACTGTATAGATTTAAAAATATTTAAATCTAAGTTGTGACGAATTAGTTTGATCTCAAGAGAGTAGGTATCGAAATAGGCATACGTCTCGGATATATTGTTCATGAGGCAGGAACCATAAACCCAATATTTGGCACTTTGCGCAAATTAGCCGTTCAAGTATTAATACCGGTATGCGTAGAATTGTTGATAGATCTATCGGGTTGACCTCCCCGTCGTGACCAGTAGCTCCGTGTCAAGTCAAACGACGAATTGATATTATTTGATTGTGTAGCGTTGATTATACCCTTATTGTTAATGTATAGCTAATAGGCCTTGCAACCCTGTGAATCTGAAAATTTGATGCTAGAAATATTATATATTTAAACCCTGGGGAAGATGATTGTGTCGAAGGTTTTTAAAGAAAATGCTTGCGATCAGAGAACTAACCCTTGGATTTTTAATCAGGAAATTAATTTGACTTTCTTAAATATGTATGAATCTTTTGATATAATTCATAATAAGAAAGTGTTCCTTAAACAAATTGTTTACAATTTGAATAATTAAACTAATCAGCCTTTTGTGTTAACACTTATTTTTACGTGTTCTTCAGGTACATGAGTTCGACTTTGGGAATTTTGGCTTTTCTACACTTGATGTTTTGGAAAACTTATAAAACTTTTGGGACCATGTGTACTAAGATCCATAAGGATCAAACAACTATGTTGTGGTTGTGGGTTGTGTTTAAACTTTAAACTCAAATTCTAAACTTTAATTTTATGTTTTAATTAAGTTACATGTCCAATATAAATATTGCATCGTCCACTAATGTCACACCCCGACCCGCAGCGGAATAAGAGTCGGGGCATAATTGGGTTATCACCAAAGCTCATGATGTTTACTAATATGTTTCATATTTATTAAATTCAAATTACATCTCAAATGTTCAAGTCAAATTC
The DNA here is from genome assembly GCA_947069175.1 of Scalesia atractyloides. Taxonomy (NCBI): domain Eukaryota; kingdom Viridiplantae; phylum Streptophyta; class Magnoliopsida; order Asterales; family Asteraceae; genus Scalesia; species Scalesia atractyloides. Next base: position 44,099,144 of record CAMTDV010000013.1, on the reverse strand, counting down.
ATACAATACAAGGAAAGGAAAAATTAACTAAAACAATCCAAAGTCTAAACTGGTTTATTCTTCTAGGCCGTCCTATATGTTTCTTGCTTCAACTTGATCACCTATATCATGTGTAAAAATGGGGGATTTTGGGTCAACAAAAGTTGGCGAGTGAACCTTGTTAGAAAACATTTATTATAGATTTCTTGTTGTATTTGATATGGAAAAATTGTGCAATAATCATATGTGAGCAAATGTAAATAAGCATACATTACAAACAATAACAAAATATAACATGAATGATAACGTATATGTTGGCAACGTCACGTTCACGCTCATAGGTAATGGGGAACGGACGGCCTATGATGATGTATGTGCGATCAAGGCTCAATCAAACGGAGCCGATCGTATGTTGGCAACGCCTCGTTCACGCTCATAGGTAATGGGGAACGGCTCACGCTCATAGGTAATGGGGAGCGGCGGCCTATGATGATGTATGTATTGAAAATGATAAATTTAATCTAAACATTAACCACACAAACAATTGATACATGTTGGATACACATTTGATCATGGATATGATGAATGCACAAGTGTTTAAATGAAATAAATAATAAGCGACACATGATACACCTCAAAATGTGATTAAAACGGGGAATTGGTAGAGATTCACTCACAATGGGTGCGTTTTCTTGATGATGTTGGATGCACACGAGTTTAGAGATTTGATCGACGAGGAATAACTAACCTTGATAATAACGAAAAGGTACGGTAAATAAGTGGATTTTATTAACAATTTTAATTGGATTTTTAGGTTTATTTTTGTGAGTTTAAGGTCTCTTTCTAACTTTAAAAATGTTATTTTTAAGTATTTTAATTGATTTTTAAATAAAACAAATAAATAAAAATATAAAAAAATGTTGACTTTTTGGGGTTGACCATTGACTTTGACTGTTGACCGGTTCGGTCTTGTGTAAGTATGCGCTGGGTGAGATTCGAACCCGTGGCCTCCCGTACGCGTGCACGCAGCTCTACCAACTGAGCTACGTGTCTAACCCGAAATATTTCCGTTTTTAATTATATTTATACACTATTTAGTTTAATCAGAATTTATTCATTTTAAAAAGGTTTTAATTATATCGAACCGGTGCATATAACAGGTCTCGAACCCGGGACCTGTGATTCAACGTTGCACACAGTCCACCGCTGGACTGTGTGTCTAACCTGGTTAATATTCTGGTTTTTATTATACTTAACATCTTTCAGTGAGTTAACCCAGTTCGGTTTTAAAAAGAGCATTTTTATTTCAGAGAGTGAGGTTGGGTCAGGGATCGAACTCGAGACGTGTGATAGTTGTTTGCACACAGTCCCCGCTGGACTGTGTGTCTAACCCGGTTATATATCTTGTTTTAATTATACTTATACATTAGTTCGACTTCATCTTCTTCGTTCAAAAACACAGACAACGATTATTCAACTGTTCTTGTTATATTCGATTAACGAACTTATAAGTGATTGAAATGTGATGAAATAGAGAGAGTTTTGGAAATGAATGTACCGAACAGATGTCTTTCTCAGAACTCCGGCTAGGATCGTCGGCTCTGTTTCGTGAACTCCGTCTGATCGGATAAATTAACAGTTTTGATCGGTTAGTTGTGAAATTGAATTACTAAACAATGATTATCAGAAGGTTTAGATGATTATACTGATTCACAGCGTGATTTTGGAAATTCCCGAGATTTTCCGGCGAGTACAGAATATCCGGCAACGTCGTCTGGGATTGATTCTGGGTGATGGATTGATGTTAGTAATAGTCTAACAATGGATTGAAATCGAAAGAGTCGAGATATTTACCGTTTTGATGTGAGTCTCGGTTTTCCGGCGAAAGTCCGGCGATTGCAGATTATCTCCGGCGAGTGAAATTGATTCGAGAAATGGTACGATTTTGAGCGAAATGATTACTAGAGGCTTGGGTGTGCATTTATAGGGAAGAATCAAGTTGAATTGGGTCTGATTTTAGTCTCGATTCATGGTCAGCTTTTCTCCGACAGTTACGACTGGTGTCGCGGGATTAGACATCGGTTATAACCGGTGTCGACGTTAATACACGCGTTAAGTCAAAAGAAACCGTCGATAATTGGCGAAATCGTCGGAATTTCCGGCGACTGCGAATTGGGCGCGCTGATTTCACTGGGTTTTATTTCGAGTTTTGTTATAAATGTTATTTGTTTCATTATATAGCACAAGTGAGTCAAGTGGCGGAGTGGTTAAGTGTTTGTGTTTAAATAAAAGCCGGCTGACCCGGGTTCGAAACCCGGCAACGACTTTTATTTTTTATTCAACCGTTTTTTATTGTTTATAAATTTTAATTGATAAATTATAGTATACTTATTAATTATGTATTGTTTAAAATTAAAATGAGCATTAAATAAGCAACGAAAATTTGACACTGTTTATTCGATTAATAAACGAAGCGGGTTTTGAAAACCCGTTTTTCGACGAATGTTACAACTAAGATAACTATGGGTACCAACCTCCATAACGCCAGGTTTGTATTTCTGCTGCGACGTTTTTAGGGTGTGATAATCAGGTGGTCGATCTCCCTGAGGAGGAACAAGTCAACGACCACCTCTATGATCACCACAACTACTATCTCCACATCCCCGAACACCGCTATGACCACCGTGTACCATAATATATATACACCTGCATTTAATAGGAGAAGAATTGTTAGATGGATAATATAAAACTTGACAAACCCTATGATTGCATATAATTTAAAGTTGACATACCATATGATAAATCACAAATAATTTAAATGTTCAACAACAAACAATGTTTTAACAATCATCTTCATTTACCGAATGGTCAGAAAAACATCATCGTCATCATTAGATGTATCTTCTTCATTCTCAAATTCATCCTCTTCGAATTCTTCGCCTTCTAATCTTTCATCCTCCTCTTCAGATTCTGATGTGTTTGTATTTGTAACTAGGAACATGCGTTCACTTCTAGTTACTACATTTGGTAACTCAAATCATTCATCAATCTGAAGGAACCCATGTTCTTCCATGCTTTCATCGTTAGAGACTACAGTTTCAGGGGGTGACTCTGTATATGTGTCTAGCTTTTGTCTTGATAACCGCCCATAGATCTTTTGTATTACTACTCATGGCAGGGTATGATGTGCAAAACACTTGTTCTTAATATTATAACGGGATTACCAAGAGAACTCCTGTCTTTCCAATGGTACAATATCCGAAGCAGTATGTCACTACAAGTAACTGGGGTTTCACTGACGAGCATCTGATGGTATGCTCATTGTGGGTAATGCTCTTTAGGATGGATTACCGATGGAGGAATCCGGTGGTTCATCGACAACTATGTTTATCGACAAATCACCGACACGTCTTATCCAACCAAAATTTAAGTTCTCCGGCAAAGTTTTGACTCTTTACCAATAATTTACCAACAAAAAATTCTTCTTCTAGGTTATGTTTACTAACAAACTTCCCATTGGTAATGTTCTTGTGTACATCCAGATTTTGACTCATGTACAAAAAACTTGTTTCCAATGGTACAACATTCGAAGAAGTATGCCACTACAAGTAAATTAGAGTTTCACCAACGAGCATCTGTCAGTATACTTGCTATGGATAATGCTCTTTCGGATGGAGTACCGACGGAAGTTTTTGACGGTTCACCGACAACTATGTTTACCGAGGGATCACTGATGCGTCTTATCCAGCCAAAATTTAAGTCCTCCGACAAAAGTTTAGACTCTTTGCCAATAGATTATCGACGGACAATTCTCTAGCCAATTTATGTTTACCAATGAACTTCTCATTGGTAATGTTCTTGTGTACAACGGGATTTGGACTCATGTACAAAAACAATATGAACTACTATGATAATTTTGTGTCTTATCCCTTTTCTTGTAGGGTATCTTATTTAAAAGATAATTGACCTAGAGAATGGATTCCCCATATCGCGACTCAACCCAAAATTAATCAACATGTCATTCTTCATCTCTTTCAATGTACAATTCTTGTGTCCCGTATGCCATTTTGTTGTGAAGAATATAATGGTATACTCATGTATAATGCCATTTTGTGCGCATATATTGAGAAATGGTCTCCAAGTAAACTTGTTTGTTTCTCAAGGTACAATGGCCGAAGAAGTTTGTACTGCCGAGGAGGCACTAGCTATCGAAAGAGTACCTTGAAAAATAATAGCTTGGGGAGCAAGAAGATTGCTAGAACACTTTGTTTGTTATGTGTGTTTTAGCGTCATTGATCTATCTTTAACTAAACAACACCTTATCTATATTGCTATGTAAAACATTTATTTAGATAGAGATGGACAATTTATATCTTTGTATTAAATATGAATTGGAGGTTTTTAATATAAAGTCCAAATTTAATGTATCTACCTACAAGTATTAAAATAAATTTGTCGTTTAAAAAAAACCAGTAAGTAAATAAAATAAAATATAGTTTATAGAGTAATAAACTAAACATAATTAAAAAATAATAACACACAAATATAATAAATGTTTGTCTCATTTCGGGTTAAATTACGATCTCTAAAAGAGTCTCGATAATGCTCATTGTATCACACGAACCAACCCACTAGTTATATATCATAAAACAAAGTTGGAACAACTATATCAGGTAATAACACAAGAGAAAAAATTTACATTAATCGTCTTTAATGCATTTTATTAGGTTTAAATTTGTAACTAGTTGCCATTTTTGTTTTTCAGACTTGATCATGGCGCACACAGAAATGGTCTTTGTCGGCAGCTAATGATGTTCAACACCAAACTATCACAGTTTTAAACCTATAACTTCGATGATCGATAGTTTATTCTCAGTTACATATAATATTATATGTCTAAGAAAAATGTCATTTTGTGAAAACCTTTTTTTTGATAATTTTTACAACATTGAGCGGGAAGTCAATACTTAGCTCAAATTCTGAATGCGATTGTAGAAGTGATATTAAGGAGAGAGGTCTTTTAGTTGTATCTAGCAACACTACACTATCATTATTTGCAAGAACATCAGTAATAAAATTGCTTTTTTAAATGACACAAAAGACTTTAGGAAACTTTAAAAACTTTATTCATAAAACACATAACACGTAAAATGTGACCTAAATATATTCATTTGAATATTAGGGGATCATAGTTTAAAAACCTTGTCCGTTAGGCTTATGATTCTAATGATCGGTGCATGATTTGCTACAAGATTGAAGTGAACTTGCCACCACAATTCTCATCAAATATAATCATATCGCTTACCATCACTAGAAGATTAGAATTTTTGTGGTAGAAAACTGTCATCACATACCATAACTACAATAAGTTATTCTACATATTCTAATAACTATACCATGCTATTGATAATTCTTATTTATGGTTTTCAAATAGGTATCATAATTAAGATAAACTGGTTATAATATTGTAACTGTCAGTGACGGATCCAGAAACTCTTCGTAGGAGTAACGTTTTATAAAAAAAAAGGGTAACGAAATCAAAAAAAATGTCAGTTTTTTCAAAAATTTACATTACCGTCGGAACGCTAAGGGTTAGCAGAGGCTACCCCTTCCCTTAAGGTAGGTCCGCCCCTGGTAACTGTTCCCTTTATTGCCGATTAGTCACTTGCTAGTTGGTATATATTTAAAAGTTTTGGTGTTCAAAACATAATCTTATGACTTTGATAAAATCCAACTTATAAAATCAAATAAAATAGTGATTAGTAATGTCATTTGTAAATGATAATAAGTTACTAATGTATGTAATCCTCAGATATCCAAATTAAAGTGAGTTATTGTACATCCCAGGCTCTCTCAAACTTTTGTTTCCTCTACCGGCTTGTAGAACATCATTTCAAGAAATGTTCAACACTCATTGCACTTGGGTTAAAAGGAGCAATATTGAATCCCACATTTTTCATCTATCATATTTGTAGCACTCGCTTTTAGTTGGTCTTGGTTGTTGATGTCGTTAATTATAATGGTTACATGGAATCACGTATATATTTGGTTGTATATTCCTGACCACTTAATATACGTACTTAGAGTATAATTTGTGTCCTTGAGGTAAGGTCTTAGTGACAATTGCAAGAAAACCATGGAGTACTGTTTTCAAGTTCTAGCCAGTGGTTTAAACGGTCCAAAAGGAAGCAATTTTGCTGTAAATACCTTGGCCGCAACTATAGCACTCTTCATCTCATTACCATCATTAAAACCAAATTAAAGACATATAAACCATATACTTTAGCAACAATGTCCTCCATTAGTTTTATGTTTGCCCTTGTTAATGCCATGAAGAGCTTATTAGGGAGAAAAATAAAAAAGGAGGGTGAAAACATTCAAGATTGTGAGGGAAGGAACATTAGGGTTAAATATGGTGAGAACAAGAAAGTTTACCACGAGTGCTCACCTTTAATGGATATGGCTGGAAACTTGAACACTAATTGAACTGGCAACGTCGAAATGATGGATTTTAATGTGTAGATTAATGCCATCTTTGCTACAGATGTGTATATTGTCGAGTTTATGAACTTTAATGTGTAGATAAATAATACCTTCTCTAATACACATGTGTATTCTAGTTTGTGCTTAAAAGAAATTGGGGTTTGTATGATTATCTTTTCGTATTCATCTTGTTTATACTAGTCTGCATGTGGCTTTTTTTTCTTTATATCACCCTTGTTCAATCATGCTTTATTAATTGTATATAGGGTCTACATATTCACACACCCATCTGCTTATTTAGACACCTTTTGGACGGGTCGTCCAAATCTAGACGGGGTGTCTAGGGTTCCTTTTCTCCGACCACATTCCTGCCCCTGTACAATGTCAAATCAGTCACATCAGACGGGGCGTCTAGCCCTAGACGAACTGTCTTGCAGGTTGGCGGTCTGCATGCATGTCAGTAAATTAGTAAATAGAGTCATGCAGAGCATTCGATGTCACAGAAATTTTTCACTTCGTCATCGGAATTCTCTGCGTCTTCTTCTTTGGCTTATATTACTTCATCTGATATCATTCAAAGGTGGTGAAATGTCATTATACTGAGACGGCAACTATTTCTTTGGGTCGTATTCTAGCGAGTCATGGGTGCCCGAAGCCAATCCGGCAACAGTTATTAGGTTAAACTAGTTGTTGTTTTAATTATTTATTAATGATGATACCGTTGTTAGGGGGAGACCATTGTTCCCAATTCTAACGAGCAAGAGGATGTTGTGTCAAGTGTACAAGGAAATCAAAACAGACCATTTATAGATTTGAACGAACTTCCTCCCGTTGATGAAACATCCCATGTGGACGACTCGTACCAAGTTGATGCACCATGTTATCCTGCGCAACATGGATTTCCGGATTATGGATACGGGTGTGAATACTCGTACGTGTAACAATACGGTCCGGATGGATACAGAGGAGACTGTTACGAAAGTTACAATGCAACACATTCTTTGTATGGTCAACAAGTCTATCCTGATGGTGGAGGATATGGTGGTGAGGCACCCCCATGCGGAGGCAATCTGAACCTCACAAAGACGGTATTAAAACTTATTTATTTATGTTGTGCAGTTGAGTAAACATTAAATCTAACATAACACTGTCGATTTTATAGGTTTTCAACTCTCTAGATGAGCTAAAAAACTAGGCACAGGAAACGGCAAAGGCGGATGGTTTCGTTATTGTGACCCGACGATCAAAGAAAATTGGCGGAAGGATCGGGAGGGTATGGCTTGAATGTGACCATGGTGGTGAGCACCATACTACAGCAATGGTTAGAAAGCTGGAAGCAAGAAAAACCGGTTGCCCGTTTTACCTGGTGGTTGTGCGAGACCATCCGTATGAAACATGGGGGATAAAAGGGGGAAAGACTGAACATAACCACAAAGTCTGTCAGGACCTGTCAGGCCACGTGTTTGTGCGAAGGTTTGCTCCTGACGAATACAGATTGATCGAGCAGTTGACATCACAAAACGTGGAGCCGCGCAGAATTTTTCAAACGATAAGGAAGCAGTTCCCCGACAGTTTCCATGTTCTGAAAGACATTCAAAACGTAGTTCAGAAGATTAGGGCTGAACAAAGATACGGACTGACTCCCGTGCAGTCGCTAGAAAACATCCTTATTACAAACGAATTTATTTACGAGACACGGGAAGAACCCAAAACAGAGGTCGTTACAGAGATCTTTTTTGTTCATCCCTACTTGAGTGAAATGTGGCGTGTGTTCCAGCATGTTTTGCTGATCGATTCCACGTACAAGACGAATGTATACAACATGCCATTTGTCCAGATAGTTGGTATGATGCCCACCAACTATTCGTTTTGTATCGCCCATGCCGTTATCTGAAAAGAACGTAGTGACAACTTTGTATGGGTGCTTGAGAGGATCAGGTCAATGTTGGACGAATGTATGGAGCCACGTGTTATTGTAACGCAAAGAGACTTGACCCTAATTAACGTGTGTGCTAAAGTTTTTCCAAACGCCTCTCTCTATCTCTGTAGGTTTCACATTCAACAGAATATTTGTAAGCATTGCAAGAGCACATTCACAGAAGAAGAATGGCAAAAAATTTTGTTATCCTGGGGGAGATTGTGTTAGTCTCCATCAATACCCATATACGAGTACAACTTGCGCTACCTGCGAAAGCGACTTGTGGAGTGCAAACGTTCAAGTAAGTTTTTGTAATAAAATGTGACCTACGTATGTACATTTAACTAACCACTGATACCTTTTAGGGGTGTTTATGTATGTGTATGATAACTGGCTGAAAGACTACAAGCAAATGTTTGTCTTTGCATGGACTGATCAGAGTCGCAACTTCGGGCAGCGTACCACAAACAGAGTTGAGAGTCAACACGCGAATTTAAAGAGATACGTCCAAGATAAGAGCTCGCTGGACCATATAGTAGGTTGTGTCAAGGATATAGTTGAAACACAATACGGGGAAATAAGGAGGAGCTTTCGATAAAGCATCAAAATTAATAATGAACCACCTCAAAAACCCGTTATTTGACCACCTACGTGGAAAATTTTCCATACAGCGCTTGACTTGTTGAGTGGAGAGCTACTTAGGAAACTAGACGTGTTGCAGCGCTTGCATTCATCTTGTGGATTTGTGGTACAGCTGTGGGTTGCCGTGTGCTTGCAGGCTGGAAAAGTACGTACGTGCAGAGCGTCCGATTCAACTTGAAGACGTAGACATCTTCTGGCAGAAGCTTAACTTTCAGCCATGTAAATTGACATCGGATGACGTTGACGTGGTAGAAGAGCTGAACATTGTTAGGAAACAGTTAGAGTCACACCCCCTGCTCAGAAAAAAAAAAAGCTTGATGGAAAGATTAAAGCGGTGTTGACCCAAACCAAATCCACCAAAAAACCACCAGTTGTCCAACATTCGACTCGTGGACGACCAACAAGAAAGCAAGCACAACTTTGGTTTGACGACGCCCCCGCCATAGCTCGTACGTTCCGTCCCAGGGTTCCCAACAAAGTAAATACGATGCCCCTCGCCATAGCTCGTACGTTCCGTTGCAGGCACTCAACAGTCGGTCATCAAGTCGCAAAAACCCAAAGCGGGGCGAAGCCGTTCAACGAGTTCTAAACAAAGAGAGGTTCGAGATGATAATGGTTTTCCGTTGATAGTGGGCGAAGAGTATGTATCAACAATCAAACGGTTATGCACGAGATGTACGGGTGAAACAATGTGGGAAGGAGAGGCTTAAACCGTTCAACGAGTTCTAAACAAAGAGAGGTTCAGACGATAACGGTTTTCCGTTGATAGTGGGCGAAGAGTATGTATCAACAATCAAACGGTTTAAGCCTCTCCTTCCCACATTGTTTCACCCGTACATCTCGTGCATACAAGATGTGAGGCCAATCGGTCATTGTGGGTTTCGGTCTGGGGCTGTGGGCTTGGGTATGGGAGAACGTGCGTGGAGCCACATTCGAAAAGACCTTCAACAGGAGATGGATCAGAATGCATCGATCTAGGCGCCAGTATTTGAAGCATGGGAGGAAGGATACTTTTACACGCATCGTCAGATCCGAATCGGGGATTCAGTGGAGCGATATCCCCCCACTCACTGGATGGACTTCCCCTACGCAGGGCTTCTTATCACACAAAGGTATGGTATCGTGGTTCACCTATTAATCATCGATGGTTGTTCCACCTTCTTCCCGATAATCAACCCTCCTATGGATCGAGAACCACAAACGATAAGGATTGCACATGTTAACAACAACCACTCCATACATATTAAGCTAGAAGGCCAGTTTCCAATGCCTACAGTAAACGGTTTGTGGTTGACCTTCCGAAGCGCCGCTGCAGAACAATGGCTGGACATATACACGCCCCTCTAGAATGGTATACATCGATAATGAATCCCCCACCAAATCCAAACCCGAGTATTAATTACATCGACAGTGAATTGGAAGAATGAGGGTTTTTGTACATCTAATACGATTTTTTATATTTAATACAATTTTTTTATAATTAGTACAAAGTTTTTTTATACAATTAATAACATTTTTGGAATAATTAATAGGATTTTATTTAATTAATATGAAATTTGATATAAGCCGACATTCCTTTGGTACACATAAGGCACAGCAATTAAACATACCAAGCCCATCTAAAAACCAACAAACTTCGAGTATTGACAAACATCAGTAATCATACTCTCCGAACTCTCACATCCCACCGTCGCCACTGGCAGATGACCAAATTTCAATACTGCTGGTGGCGACGGTTGGTTGTGAGAGTTCGGAGAGTATGATTGTTGATGTTTGTCAATACCTGGAGTTTGTTGGTTTTTATATGGGCTTTGCATGGTTTAATTGTTGTGCCTTGTGTGAACTGAAGGAGTGTCGGCTTATATCAAATTTCATATTAGTTAAATAAAATCCTATTACTTATACCAAAAAATGTTAATACTTGTACATATACGACTCGTCTAGACCTAGACGCACCGTCTGGGGCTAGCAAGAAGACCATTTTACCCCTGGTTTGCACTCCATCTAGGCTAAATTCAAGGGCAAAATGGTAATATTGTCCTATTAGACGACACGTCTAGACCTAGACGTCACGTATAAGTTGAGCGACAACTTTTAAACTGGCCAATTTTTGAATTTTAAAGGTAAATGATAAATCACCATTTTACCCTGAATGGCCACCCGTCTAGGCCTAATTCAGGGGTAAAATGGTCATTAACCAATCTGAGTTGTAAAAGACTCAGGTGGTTAATTACCATTTTACCCTCGAATCAGGCCTAGACGGGTGGCCATTCAGGGGTAAAATGGTAATTCTGCATTTGTATAGACGTGTCGTATAGGCCTGTACGCGTCGTATTTGATAAATTACCATTTTACCCCTGTATGGCCACCCGTCTAGGCCTAGATCAGGGGTAAAATGGTAATTAACCACCTGAGTCTTTTACAGCTCAGATTTGTTAATTACCATTTTACCCCTGAATTAAGCCTAGACAGATGGCCATTCAGGGGTAAAATGGTAATTTGCCAAATATTCCATACGTCTCGTCTGGGCCTAGACGACCTGTCTATTGGTCGTATATGACTAGCAAGCCTAGACGACCAGCCACATACGACACCAAACACACAAACATACGTATTCTACCATTTCAACGGGAATTCAAGCATCTCTGGTATGTATTTTCAGCTAAACTTCATAAAGCTTTAATGTATTATGCATTTAGACCATAGGATGCGTGTGAATTTGATGATTTTTAGGGTTTTTTTGGGTTTTTTGGGCTATGATGTTCAGAGATGTGGGTTTTTTGTTGAATAAGACGGGGCGGGGCGTCTACCCGTAGACGACCCCTGTAGCGACCACTTTATTTTTTTTCTTTTATTTAACTTTTATAATTTAATGTTTAGATATTATGTGTTAATATTTGGTTTATTGTTATTATTTGTGTTACATTGTTAATATAATCGCAGATTAGTTATGGAGGAGATTGGAGATCCGATACACGGGGACCCACATCCGCATGGTCCGCGACGGGCGCCGCCAGCGCCGGCGGATCCGCTACACGTCCACCCCTATCCTGAGTTCCCGCCCGACACCGAGGCCGCCCGTTTTTGCGGGAAGCTACGGCGGATGCACGTCGGATCGCACGCGGCAGTCGACTGGGATGCGATCGAAGCGATTTGTGAGACGCCAAGACTGCGTTTTTTCATTCCTGTTGATTCCCCGTGGCACCGTCTGTTTGACTTAGCTGGCACGTCGAGTTATAGGGAGCTGCTTATTGAGTTCCTGTCGACCTTCACATTCCACCCTCCATGGGTCGACCAGCCGCCTCCCCAACCACAGGGTCCTCCCCTTCCACCTGAGGTTTCATTTAGGCTTGCTGGTGTGTGGCGTTCAAATGACGCTTGCTGAGTTTGCCGTTCATAGCGGCATATCCATGCAGGAGGAGATTGCTACGGATGTTTATATGGAGGGGATAGTGGTAGTGGATAGACCCACTCTTTTGAGATTTTGGTAGGTGGTCGCAGGCCATGACACTTGGGAGCATGTCAGGGAGAAGGGGAGGATTTCACACGTTACCGACCCGTTGTATAGGTACGTACGTTTATTACGGTAATTATTTATTATTGATATGAATTAATTTCCGTATTTCGCTAATATTATGTGTAGGTATCTACATCAGATGCTCGCTACGTCTATTACCGCTCGCGGACACAGTCGTGAGTGGTGTACGAGCACCGATTTATTTTTCTACTATTGCCATTGCACAGGAGGTCGTGCGCATTTGCGCACGGTCTCGCCCACTACTTCGCCTCCGCCCATCACCGGCAGGAGCTTGACTTTTTGTACGGCTGGGCGTACGTCACCGTGATTGCCCAGTTGTTGGTTCTTCTGCCGAGACGAACCCACACTTGCAGCCAGCCATACCGTCCACGCGGATGGGTTGTCAGACCCTTACGGGGGATGAAGCTGGTGAAGAGGTTCGGCGTGCTAGGCGAGCGGTTTAAAACCCGCGAAGGTGAGCCATGGATTCCAGAGCCGCTGCCAGATCAGTTCGATCCAGTCTATCCGCCGGTAGATGAGGCAACGGTAGTCCAGGACCCTCCAGTTGATTTAGACGGACCGGCACTGCCACCGTCACCACCACCACCTCACGGGGCGCCCATGTTTCCCCAACACGTTATTCCAAGTTATGCCACGGGAGGTGCAGCGTACATGCGCTTACGAGCCGACGTCGACAGGCTTATGGATCTCATGGGCTGGCTGGTTCGTCTTACAAAATCAGCTCACTTTATTCCGATCCGCGAAGATTTCAAGAACGAGAAGTTAGCTCGTATCTACATCAGCGAAATCGTAAGCCGTCATGGTGTACCGTTAAGCATTATTTCAGATCGTGATGGTCGTTTCACTTCACGAACATGGCAAGCCGTACAAGCCGCTTTGGGTACACGATTAGACCTCAGTACCGCTTATCATCCTCAAACTGATGGACAATCTGAACGCACCATCCAAACTCTTGAAGATATGCTTCGAGCATGTGTCATAGACTTCAAGGGAAATTGGGACGCTCATTTACCATTAGTTGAATTTTCGTACAACAACAGCTATCATTCAAGTATCGGCATGGCACCTTTCGAAGCTTTATATGGTCGTAAGTGCCGATCTCCATATGTTGGCACGAAATTGGGGAAGCTCAAATCACCGGTCCAGAATTGATTGAAGAAAACAACAGACAAGATCCATCAAATTCAAAACAATCTTCTAGCGGCACAAAGTCGTCAAAAGAGTTATGCAGATAAACGACGAAAGCCTTTGGAGTTTAACATTGGTGATCATGTAGTTTTAAAAGTATCACCGTGGAAGGGAGTAGTTCGTTTTGGCCAGAAGGGCAAGCTAGCACCACGCTACGTAGGACCTTTCAAGATACTCGAAAGAGTAGGACCTGTAGCATACAAGCTTGATCTACCAAAAGAACTCAACAGAATTACCCCACATTCCACGTATCAAACTTAAAGAAGTGTCTTGCCGATGAAAACCTCCATATTCCCCTGGAAGATATTCAGATCGATGAATCTATGCATTTCATTGAAAGACCAGTAGAGATCATGGACTTCGGAGAAAAACGTTTAAGACTGAGTCGTATTCCAATTGTTAGGGTACGCTAGGAGTCGAAACGGGGACCTGAGTTTACTTGGGAACGTGAAGACTCAATGCGCGAAAAATACCCGCATCTTTTTCCTGTTACCACTACTACTTAAATTTCGGGACGAAATTTCTAAAAGTAGGGGATACTGTAACATTTGTCGAAAAACAGGTTTTCAAAACCCGCTTCGTTTATTAATCGAATAATCAGTTTTATATTTTTGTTGCTCATTTAATGCCTATGTTAATTTTAAACATACATAACTAATAAACATTTTAGATTATGGAAATTAAAATTGTTAAAAAATAAAAATGAAACAGTTAAAAATAAAAATGGGCTGCCGGGTTTCGAACCCGGGTAAGCCGGAGAACCTTAACACCAAACATATAACCACTCCGCCACTTGATGTCTTTGTGAATTCTAGGAAACAATTAAAACATAAGTTCAACCGTGAATCAACCTGTTTGCGCCAAACTGAAACCGATATCGGCTTCCAAACATCCAAGGACTTTTGAGTGATCCGGATTCCTGAAAATAACCGATAAACCGACGTTCTTAATCAATTCGGACCTTTAATGAACTTGAATTCGTATGATGTTCGGGTTAAATAACCGAAATCATTCACTTTCTGAATTACTCCAACAATATCAGTATCTCGCGACTCGAAATCATCCACAGAACTCTCAATTTCACTTTTGCTCTATTTTCAGTTCGTCGGAAAAGCTTTCTGAACTCACCGGACTTTCGCCGGAAAACCGTGTCTTTCATCAAAACGGTAAGTTTCTCAATTCTTTCATCTTCTATCAGTTGTTAGGCTTTTGCTAACTCAAACCTTTCAATCAGAATCAATCCCAGACGACGATATCAGATAATCAACACTCGCCGGAAGTTTTCTGAAAATTCCTAGATTACGCTGTGAAACGGTATAATCATTCAAACCTTCTGATAACTCTTGTTTAGTCCTTCAATTCCACAACTAGTTAATCAAAACTGTTAATTGGTCCGCTCAGACGAAGTTCATAAAAACAGAGCCGACGATTTCGCCGGAGTTCTGAGAAAAGTCATCATTCCGGTATGTTCATTCCCAAAACCTTTCCTATCCGTTACATTTTAATCATTCATACGCCTGTTAATTGAATTGAACAAGTTCAGTAGAGTAATCGTTGTCTGGGTTATTATAACGAGAAGATGAAGTGAGTCTGTATATAAATTTAATATAAATTGGATTTTAACTCGGGTTAGACACACAGTCCAGCGGTGGACTGTGTGCAATTGAAACACAGCGATACCGGGTTCGAGTCCGCCCTTATTCCGATTCGTCACAATATTCAGACTTTCTATAAAACCCAAATATGAAAACTTCCAGTTAGTATATAAGAGAAATAAAAACAAGTGTTTTAACCAGGTTAGACACACAGTCCAGCGGTGGACTGTGTGCAACGTTAATCAACAGGTCCCGGGTTCGAGACCTGATACGCACGCCGGTTCGATAGAATTTAAATCCTTTTTAAGAAATGAATTTTGGAATAAATTAATTAGTATATAAATATAATTAAAAACAGAAATATTTCGGGTTAGACACGTAGCTCAGTTGGTAGAGCTGCGTGCACGCGTACGGGATGTCACGAGTTCGAACCTCACTCAGTGCAAACAATATACACGACCGAACCGGTCAACAAGTCAAAGTCAATGGTCAACGGTCAAACCCAAAAAGTCAACATTTTTTTATATTTTTATTTATTTATTTAATTTAAAAATCAATTAAAAATACTTAAAAATAATGTTTTTAAAGTTAGAAAATAGCCTTAAACTCACAAAAATATATCTAAAAATCCTATTAAAATTATTAATAAAATCCACTCATTTACCATACCTTTCGTTATTATTTAGGTTAGTTAATCCTCGTCGATCAACCCTCTAAACTCGTGCGCATTCAACATCTTCGACCGAACGCACCCAATGTGAGTGAATCTCTACAAATTCCCCGTTTTGATCACGTTTTTGGGGTGTATCATGTGTCTTATTATTTATTACATTTAAACAATTGTGCATCCATCATATCCATGATCAAATGTGTATTCAATATGTATCAACTGTTTGTGTGGTTAATGTTTAGATTAAATTTTATCATTTTCAGTACATACATTATCATAGGCCGCCGCTCCCCATTACCTATGAGGTTGAGCTGTTCCCCATTACCTATGAGCGTGAACGAGGCGTTGCCAACATACGATCGGCTCCGTTTGATTGAGCCTTGATCGCACATACATTTATCATAGGCCGTCCGTTCCCCATTACCTATGAGCGTGAACGTGACGTTGCCAACATATACAGTATCATTCATGTTATATATTCATGCAAGTTGGTTTGTTATTGTATGTTATTGTTAATGTTATTGTATGTTATTGTTTGTTATTGTTAATGTTATTGTATGTTTATTTACGTTTGCTCACATATGATTATTGCACAATTTTCCATAATAAATATAACAAGAAATCAATAATAAATGTTTTCTAACAAGGTTCACTCGCCAACTTATGTTGACCCAAAAACCCTCATTTTTACACATGATACAGGTGATCCAGTTGCAGCAAGAAACATATAGGATGGCTTAGAAGAATAAACCGGTTTAGATTTTGGATTGTTTAGTTAGTTATTTTTCTTTGTAATTGTACGAACTTGTTTGGAATATTGGGAATGTAATTTTGAATTTAATAAATATGAAACATATTAGTAAACATCATGAGCTTTGGTAATAACCCAATTATGCCCCGACTCTTATTCCGCTGCGGGTCGGGGTGTGACAGCTCCCACCACCTCAAGCCCCACATCAGCAGCAGCAACCGCAGCAGCCAGATCCCGACTCCGACTCCGACTCGTATGCATAGACGTTTTGTATTTAGTATTCAGCTGTACAGATACATATTGTTATGGATGTACAAAGTTATGTTATATATATTATATCTTTTATATTTAACTTTGTTTTCAGTTATTCGATGACTTGAAGATTGTCTGTGTTAAATCGACGTTGAAATGTAATACGGAAACACACATATACTTCTTGCATTTTTCTTAAAATGTTGAAAACAGTATTAAATTTAAATATTTTTTTTTTTTAAATACAATCTAAAAACAATTAAATATTTAAACGATCGAAAACGCTAACTTATCTTTATACAATAAATAAAACTTTTAAAAATATCAAATTACACCATCAAAATAACATCAACCTCCAACAACATCCAATTTGCCCACTAAAACACCCCTTTTTCAACCTCCAACAACAATCAATCTACCCCACCAAAACACCCATTTTCCAACTATAAAAAACATGGTCCTAGACGGGTCGTATAGGTCTAGACGGCCCATCTACACAAATAAATTTCACCGCCCTGCCATGCACCCGCTAACCCTAAAAATCAGTGCCTAGACGGGTCGTTTAGGCCTAGACGACCCATCTAGGGCTCAAGGGTGTCCAAATAGACAGCAGAGGTGTCCGGATAGATTGAGCCTTGTATATATTGCTTACACATGTCAACCAGCCATCCACTATACGCATTTACATGTTATCTATCCTTATATAAAACCAAATATTTGATGGGTCTACATATTCACACACCCAAGTGCCTGTTTCCATACCTTCAAGACGCCTCGTCTAGGTCTATACGGGGCGTCTAGACACTGAAATCAAGAGGGCTCTGAGTGGGTTGTCGGGCACAAAATTTAAGGGGTCTAGACGCCCCGTATAGGTCTAGACTTGGCGTCTAGGAGGTTGGTGTATTTTTTATTTATAATAACACATATATTATAAATAATAATACGTCGCATACAGTGCTAGACTGGGCGTCTAGGGTGTTTAAATGACTATTATACCCCTGAGTTAAGGCTAGACTGGAGGCAAAACATGGCTAAAATGGTCTTTTGGACCACTCTAGACGCCCGGTCTAGCCCTTTGTGCGGCGTATATATGTATATATATTTTTTGTTTTCTCTATTTAATATCAATAACACATATATTAAAAAATATATGTCGCGTACAGGGCTAGACTGGACGTCTAGGGTGTTTAAATAACTATTATACCCCTAAGTTAGGGCTAGACTCGGGGTAAAACAAGGGTAAATCGGTCTTTTGAACCACTCTAGACGCCCAGTCTAGCCCTATGTACGGCATATATTTTTATTTTTTTTTGTTTTCTCTTTTTAATATCAATAACACATATATTAAAAAGAGAAAACAAAAAAATAAAAATATACGCGCGTACAGGGCTAGACTAGGCATCTAGGGTTGTTTAAAAGACTATTATACCCCTGAGTTAGGGCTAGACTGGTGGCAAAACAGGGCTATAATGGTCTTTTGGACCACACTAGACGCCCAGTCGAGCCCCATATGCGGCGTATAATTTTATTTTATTTTGTTTTTTCTTTTAATATCAATAACACTAATATTAGTTATAAAAAAACTTATATTAATATCAATAACACTAATATAATTGTAAAATAATTATAATAACACTAATATTAATTATATGATGCATATACGAGACTTATACTCCACTATACGATACAGTACAATACGATACAAGACTATATGATAATATACAACACACGTATAGGAGCTGTATGTGTAGCATAGGTCTTGTATAACACCATAGGTGTGATATAGGTCCTGTATAGGCCTAGAGGCATATACAAGACCTATAGGGGACCTATACGAGACTTATACTATACACTATACGATGCAATACAATACAATACGATACTATAGGATATGATACAACACCCTATACGCCTATAGGCCTATACAAGACTTATAGGGGACCTATACGAGACCTATACCACATTATATGATACGATACTAAATCCATAGGCCCATGCGATACCTATACGAAACTCATACTACACTATACGATACGATACGATACAATACAATACAATACAATACAATACAATACAATACAATACAATACAATACAATACAATACAATACAATACAATACAATACGAGACTATAGGATAAGATACAATACTCGTATAGGCCTGTAGGTGTAGTATAGGTCTCGTATAGGACTATAGGTGTGGTTTAGGTTCCGGATAGGCCTAGAGGCTTATACAAGACCTATAGGGGACCTATACGAGACTTATGCTATACACTAGACGATACGATACTATACGATACAATACTATAAGATATGATACAACACTCGTATATGCCTATAGGCCTATACAAGACTTATAGGGGACCTATACGAGACCTATACTACACTATATGATACGATACTACATCCCTGTAGGCCCATCCGATGCCTATACGAGACTTATACTACAATATACGATACGGTACGATACAATATGATATGAGACTATAGGATAAGATACAACACTCTTATAGGTATGTAGGTGTAATATAGGTGTCGTATAGGACTATAGGTTTGGTTTAGGTCCCGTATAGGCCTAGAGGCATATACAAGACCTATAGGGGACCTATATGAGACTTATATTATACACTATACTATACGATACTATACTATACGATACGATACAATACTATAGGATATGATACAACACACGGTGTGTGCCAGTAGGCCTATACAACACCTATTGGGGACCTATACTACAGCTAGATGCCTATACGAGTGTTGTATCTTATCATATAGTCTCGTATCGTATTGTATCATATCGTATCGTATCGTATCGTATAATGTAGTATAAGTCTCGTATAGACATTGTATGGGCCTATGGATGTAGTATCGTATCATATAATATTGTAATGGTCTCGTATAGGTCCCTATAGGTATTGTATAGTTCTACACGAGAGTTATACTACACCTACATGCCTATACGAGTGTTGTATCTTATCCTATATTCTCGTATTGTATAGTGTAATATAAGTCTCGTATAGTTAATATAAGTCTCGTATAGGCATCGTATAATTAATATTAGTGTTATTATAATTAATATGAGTTTTTTTCTAATTAATATTAGTGTTATTGATATTAATATGAGTTTTGATAATAAATATTAGTGTTATTGATATTAAAAAGAGAAAACAAAAAAAATAAAAATATACGTCGCACATAGGGTTAGACTGGTCGTCTAAAGTGGTCCAAAAGACTATTCAACCCCTGTTTTTCCCCAGTCTAGCCCTAACACAGGGGTATAATAGTATTTTAAACAACCCTAGACCCCCAGTCTAGCCCTGTACGCGCCATATATTTTTTATTTTTTTTGTTTACTCTTTTTAATATTAATGTTATTGATACTAAAATAAGAAAACAAAAAAATAAAAATATACGTCGCATACAGGGCTATACTAGCCGTCTAGGGTTGTTTAAAAGACTATTATAGCCCTGAGTTAGGGCTAGACTGGGGGCAAAACAGGGGTAAAATGGTCTTTTGGACAACCCTAGACGCCCAGTCTAGCCCTATATGTGGCGTATATATTTATTTTTTTATTTCATTTTTTAATATTAATGTTATTGATATTAAAATAAGAAAACAAGAGAAATAAAAATATACATACATGGCTAGACTAGGCGTCTAGGGTTGTTTAAAAGACTATTATACCCCTGAGTTAGGGCTAGACTGGGGCAAAACAGGGGTAAAATGTCTTTTGGCCTACTATAGACAGCACAGTCTAGGCCTATATGCGGCGTATATTTTTATTTTTTCTTTTCTCTTTTAATATCAATAACATATATATTAAACAAAATACGCCACTTACAGGGCTAAACTGGGCATCTAGGGTTGTTTAAAAGACTATTATACCCCTGAGATAGGGCTAGACTGGGGGCAAAAAAGTATAAAATGGTCTTTTGGACCTATCTAGATGCCCAGTCTAGCCCTATGTGCGGCGTATAATTTTTTATTTTTTTCTCTTTTAATATCAATAACACATATATTAAAAAAATACGCCGTATATAGGGCTAGACTGGGCGTCTAAGGTTGTTTAAAAGACTATTATACCCTTGAGTTAGGGCTAGACTGGGGCAAAACAGGGGTAAAATGGTCTTTTGGACAACTCTAGACGCCCAGTCTAGCCCTATATGCGGCGTATATATTTTTATTTTTTTCTCTTTTAATATCAATAACACATATATTAAAAACAAATACGCCGCATACAGGGCTAGCCTGGGCGTCTAGAGTGTTTAAATGACTATTATACCCCTGAATTAGAGCTAGACTAGGGGCAAAACAGGGCTAAAATAGTCTTTTGGACCTCTATAGACGCCCAATCTAGCCCTATATGCGGCGTATATTTTTTTTTTTTTCTCTTTTTAATATCAATAAAATACATCACTCGTATAGGCATGTAGTATTTTAATACTCGTACTAAATAATATATTATATTAATAGAAGAGTAATTTTTGAAAAAGTAAAATGTTAAAAACAATGTAATATTTAAACAATCCAATATTTTTAAAGGGCCGATCTTGAAAACGGTAAAATGTTTTTATACAATTAAATAAAACTTAAAAAAAAAACTCAAATTACCCCATCAAAACACCGATTCTTTCACTCAAAAAAACATTACCTTCAAAAAATAATCAAATTACCCCCAACAAAACATTCATTTTTCAACTCAAAAAAACACCAACCATCTAGATGGTCAGTCTAGACTTATACGGGGCGTCTAGACCCCTTAAATTCTATCCCAACAATCCACTCAGAGCCCGCTTGATTTCATGCCTAGACGCCCCGTACAGACCTAGACGAGACATCTAGAACACAAAGGTGTCCAAATAGGCAGGATGGATGTATGAATGGATTAATCCTATTTGATTGGTTAAAAACTGTGAATAGTAGATATAGATGACACATTATAATTCACCAAAACTATAATGTTCTTTAATGGGCATGATTTTGTTTGTAATCATGGTACTGGGTGTTCCGGCGGCAACTTAATATTTCATGCATTCAGATTAGTCAACTAATCATTCTCTTATAAGTAGTGGTCATGAATCGTTATGATAATATCAAATTCAAACTAGAATTGTTTTTCATAGACAGTAGTGGTTTTCAATTCAATAAGCCATAATGCTCCATAATCCACATCAAATTTATAAATATTATATAATAAATATAAATATAATTGATTTAAACATAAAACTTTAAAAAATAAACATTCCATGAGAAATGCGTCGGAAAGTTAAGAAAATTAATTTCATGAGGAATAGTAAGAGAATTCCAACGAAACATTTGTGTGGAAAAGGAGTACGAAAATCCGTAGGAAATACGTTAGAAAAGGATCAGCCACGAGTATAATTCCTACAACCCATTTTCGTGAGAAATCTATGAGTAACTGCAGTTACCCACGGATTTCCCACATAAATTGACGTAGGAATAGTAACAATTTTCTAGTAATGTTATATTATAAATTTATTAAAAAAATATTACTAGATCAAAGGTTCATTTACTTCAGAATTTGTACCCTGGTGGATTTCACTAACACAAAAACAACTATGAAAAGCGTAAAATGGTCGTAAACATATATGACCATTGTGTGATTGGTTTCTACTATGCCGTGTCGCTTAAAATTTAGTGGTAACTGATTTTTTTATGACCATTGTTTACACAGAAATGGATCAGCTAAGTTGACCAATAACGTTCATCAATAAAGACATCAATTATCTAACTACAGCCAATCATATATTTGTAAAATATAAGAAACAGAAGAGAAAAGCATACGATTACTTAAAACCCAAAACCTTAGCCTTAAAATAGTTTAACTAAATGGTCACCAAACAAATGGCCAACTATGCATAACCATCTTTACAAAAAAAAAAATTAATGTGACGAGTTGTACACACACATTCATGGCTCTAATGCTTCGTCCAAACTTAAAAGCTGCCATTCTAATATTATAATTCACCACCAACAGCATAACAGTGCTTAAACCACCATATTAACCACAGAGTGTTTTCAAATGCTTGCTAGTGGTTTAATGGGTCCAAAAGCAGCATTTTTGCTATAAATACCAAGGCTACAACTATAGTACTCTTCATCTCAACATCATTATCAAAACCACATAAAATACACATATATCATATTCTGTCTAGCAACAATGTCGTCCATCGGTTTAAATTTTGCCCATATTAACGCTCAACAAGAGCGTATTAGGGATAAGAATAATCAAAGGGAGGAGAAAAACATTCAAGGCTGTGAGAAAAGGAACATGGGGGTTAAATATGGTGGGAACAAGAAAGTTCATCCTGGGGGTTCGCCCTCAGTGGATATGGTTGGAAACTCCAAAAGTAATTGAACTGGCATTGTCGAATTTATGAATTTGAATGTGTAGATAAAGACCACCTTTAATAAACATGTGTATTCTAGTTTCTGCTTCAGCAAAATTAGGGGTTTGTTGAGTGGTTCTTTGTTTTCATCTTGTTTATGGTACATGCATGTGTGTTTCTTTCTTTAATCCTCACTCTTGTTCAATCATGCTTTTTTAATCGAATGTATTGCTTACACTTAGCATCCGCTACACACAACAACTGACTTGTTATCTGCCTTTACATAATACAAAAGGTTTAATTGGTTGAAAACTATAAACGGTAGATATAGATGGCAAAACAATGCATGAAGCTGCCATACATAAAACTAATCAAAGTATATTGATTAATAAGTATGAATTTGTTTGTAATCATGGTATTGGTGTTTCGCGGCGAACAAATTGAGTGAGCATTCTGGTGTAAGTCAATAGCCCCTTGTTCTTGTGGTATAAGTCATTTATTCTCGTTAAATTGAGACCGGTTCTAGTCCCATAAAGTAAGCATAAGGATGCGTGTTCACGCTAAAGAAAAATCATTCTCGTGTAACTAGTCTTCATGAATCATCATGTAAGGAAAGAATCAAATGCAAACTCGAATTTGGTTCACATGGCAATTGCTTGGGACTAAGTGAATGTTTATTTGGTCTAAATGTTCACTACTAGAAAAGTGGCTATTTTAAATGCGTTTTTCCGTCACAAATGCGTTGCAAATTCACACTTGCAACGGATTTGTAACAAAACTTTGATGTTGGAAAAAGGCCAGTTGCAAACTATTTATTACATATTTACAACAAAATTTTCGAAGCATTTCCAACAAAAATATGGTGTTGAAAATTTGTGATGCATTTCCACACCATCTCTTATTATTTAGTTTAAAGTTTTGCAACGCATTTGTGACAGAAAAATAAATAAATTGTGACGCATTTGCAACGGAATACTTTTAAAAAAAATAATAAAAAAACTGGAAAATTCAGTTTTGTTTTGGCTAAAAAATTGCAAGAATAAATCACCTGAAAAAATACAAAAAATGTTTAATTTCACCATACTTCAAATATTATACACAACCACAAAACTAACAAACTTCAAAAATCATCAATCTTCGTCTGAGTCGTCATCATCATTTGCTCTAGTAGCAGCAACATTTCAAAGCATTCAAGCTCTCGATAAGCTTCTGCTTCCTCTTTTCGTAACGTTGCTTCTTAAGGTTGTACCTAAATCGACAAACAAAACATAAATCAATGTAAAGACAATAGCAGAGAGGGCACACCATGTAAGAAAATAAGATACTAAAACCCAAAAAAAACCTAAATTACAATAGATTTAGGATGTGTATCCCATGCCGTGGTTTTGCTATTTAGATCTAATCATTTTAAGCTAAAAAATCTACTTAATTAACATGAGGTGTTGCAATGATAATGTGCAAAAGAGACCATATCGTCCTAAACAACTATTTACAAACTATGGAGCTACCAAAGAGGAGACCCATGAAAGTCAAGATATAAGAATATATCAATTAACTAAGATCGAGTTTATTATATAGCTTTACCGTCAATCGCGTCTATTTCTCTCGTTTTCAGTCACTCCTTTAAAATTTATCTTATATCAAAAATCGCCTTGGCTTTATGCCTCTCCACAATCGGCTTGGCTTTATACGGCTTCTCCACAATTTTCTTGTACACTGCAACATGTAGTAAGTTTCAAATCAATTAATAATATTAATCACATATAACCAAAAAATGTATTTAACCAGCATAGATACAAAGTACGTATCATGTATTTTACCTTTTTGGTTACACCAATGTGTTGCTTCTTTCAAGTAGCAAGTTACCAATGTGTTGCTTCTTTCAAGTAGCAAGTTTGTATTCGCTTTTCAAAGAGACCATTTGTCCTGTAAAATTATATGCATAAACATTTTATATAAAAAAGGTAAATGCATAATATTTAGAGAAACGTCAACGAACATTGACATTAGGATGAATGCAAGCAGTAACAAATATAGCCTATGGAAGTAAAATGAAAGCTTGATAGTTTATATTTAAAAAAAAAACATTGACAAATTACTCAAAATTAACAATAGCATTTACAGCAGGCTGTGATAGTTTATATTCTAAAAATATAAAAAGCAAAAAAGGAAAAAAAAACGATTTGATACTTTTATTGATAACTTAAACATTTTTACGCATAATGCATGATAGAGTGATAACTGATAAGGTGACTTACTCATATACTTTGCCTCTTAGATCAACAGTAGCAGGATTAACAATAGGTTTTCCTATAGCCATGGAACCAGAAGCACTTTAGCCATCATAGCCTATATGTTTCCAAATTGGTCCCAAAAAAGTTATGTACCCTGTTTTTACAATAACGATGACAAATGGAGACACATTCAATCCATTTGTTCATGAATGGGTCAATTTGTGTTGTGTTTTATCTCAAAATGTAATGGGTCAAATTAAAAATATTTAGTTTTTGTAAGTGGGCCCAACAAGTCGAAAATTGACCAAATAGTCAGATTATTATAGTAAAAGGATGAAACGTACAACCAAATGCCCAAATAGTCAGATTATTATAGCAAAAGGATGAAACTTACAGCCAAAACAAGAAAAGGGATGACTTCCATGATGAGTGTAGATTTCACTCCAATCGCACAGAAAAAACCAACTGATGCAATAACAGGGAGCATCACAAGTATTACTCTAGAAAGCCCAAGCAATACCTGGAATAGAATAACGATTAGTTAAAATCTAATCGTTAAAATATAACATATACTTTTTAAATATAAATGATGAAGGGGTATTCTACAATATGAATACCTTGGAAGATATATAAAAGGAAGTGAAGCGAGGAGTGTCGCCCAATGTCAATGATATATGTTTTCTACTTAAAACATACATGTTTTGTTGGTGCATATTTGTGAAAACAACTTAGATTTGATCTTTGGATATTTTGTAATTAGTAAAATGATAAACAGTTAGCGGGTTTGGTATTGTAGTAGTTGATTAGAAGTGATTGGGCTAAACCTGACACATTATAAGGAGTGGTAGGCGAATTGGGCCTAGACCAATTTGCAGCCCATGTGGTGAAACCCTAGCCTAGTTGCAAACTTGTCTCTATATAAAGAGAGTTTTACATTAGAGTTAAGGTTGCTCAGTTAATCACTTCAGAGAGAGAATTAGAGTGAGTCTTGAATTAATTGTAAGCATTCGTGTTAGATAATCAATAGAAGACGGATTGAAAGTGTTTGTTTGTGTTCTTGATATTGTTCGGTTTTCTGTGTTAATCTGACTTAGAGGATTCCGCACTCTAGGTTGGATTGACAATTCTGTGAAGATCCATACGGATTCGGAGACCTACAATTGATATCAGAGCATTCGGCTCTTGTTTTTCTCGGTTCAGAATCGTAATAGCAGGAAAAGTTGAAGTTTTGGACGTTTTTTATGGCTGGTTCGAAGTTTGAAGGCTGTTCTAGGGTTTTGATGCTATTTCGGATAAACAGCAAGGCATCTTGAATAAAACTTTGCATTTTGGATCATCAGAGTTGCATCTCGGATCAAAGAATAAGCATCTCGGATCAGAGAATTAGCATCTCGGATCAGAACACTTGCATTTCGGATCAAAACAGTGCATCTCAGATTGCATCTCGGATCATAGGTGTTCATCTTGAATTGCATCTCGGATTAACACAGTGTAATTCGAATAATTTGGGAAGCATCTCAGATTGTAACGGTGCATCTCGGATACCATTTCGGATCACTGCTTCGAATCACCAGCTTGGATTAGCATCTCGGATCACTGTTCCGAGTTTCCATCTCGGATTGTTAATCCGAGTTACTGTTTCGAATTCCGTACTATTCCGAGTTGTACCCACAAAGGTGGAAAGTTAACCGGCTGACGTAACCGGAGATAAACGTTTTCGTACACAGAAGTTGATCCATAGACAATCTTGACAAACCGATTGCACGGTTAGACTCGTGGGATTTTTAGGACAAAAAAAGGCACGAAAATTCCTAAAATCACTATCGGACATTTATACATCATTGGATTCGTATTGTTGAGACGAGTCTAATGGTATAATTTGGTGATCACACAAATTGGACAAATTTTTAACGTTTTTAACAAGCCGGTTCGGTAAAAATGTCAAATATGTCAAACTTGAACGAACAGTTGAGAATGAAGCATGAGGTAGGAATGACTAACAAACCACCTAAGATGTTGAAGGTAGAAAATTACCTTACATGGAAGGATAGGTTTTAGTTATTCATTGAATATCAGGACACACGGATGTGGATCTGTATTCAAGATGGGTACGTAAACCCAACTCATGACTTTGAAGGCAAACAACGTGTCACTGCCTATATGAACATGTCAGAGGCTGAAAAGAGAATGTATAAGTCTGAGAAGAAGACCTTAGCTGCTATAAAGATGTCGTTATCTGATGGCATCAAACATACATTCAAGCGGTATACTACTTCGAAGGAGATGTGGGATGATCTAGAGAAGAGGTATGAGGGCAATCCTATTGTGAAGAAGAACAAGGTTGATTTGCTGAAGAAACAATTTGTTGTCTAATGTCCAAAATGGACAATTATGACATAGAGGGAGACACAAATGTTGAGATAAACGATAAGTTGCTTGATGTTTTACCTGCCAAGTGGGATATTTATATCTTATGATAAAGGGTGAAGCTAACTATGCAGATAAAGACTTGGAAGAGGTTGTTGGGAAACTAAGACCTTATGAGCTCAACATGAAGAAGAAGAAGAAGAAGAAGGAAATTGGATATGATCAGGTTCAAGATCCGGGAATTTATAAAGGGCTTACATCTTCATCTTTCAACAATGCTTCAAGTGATTCTGCAACTGTGTTTCTCTCATGTGAAAATGAGCAGATTGTGACAATTGCTGATGGTGAAGTATGTTTTGTAGCTGCTTCAGGAGGATCGTCAGGGGCAAAGAGACAACAAGCTAGCAATAATAACAACAATACAAGGTCTATGCCTCTGAGTGTCAAGGCTGCTGAAGATCATCTGGCCTTGCTTGCTTCATTTGTTGCTTCGTATGAGAACTATATACAGGGAAGAATATCTAATCGTGCTACTTTTGATGAAGATTATGATCAGATTGACCCTATGGACCTAGAGGAGATGGATTTACAATGGTAGATGGCCATGATCTCTAGAAGAGTGAAGAGGAGGTTCATGAATAGGACGGGCACAAAGTTTGTTGGAAAGAATGTAGGTTATGACAAATCCAAAGTGAGGTGTTACAATTGTCAAAATTATGGACACTTTGCTAGAGAGTGTCAAAGACCTAAGACATAATCTCGTTCTAGCTCATCTTTTCAAGATTTTCCTGGTCATGGTTCAAGCAACAGGAATGCATCAACTAACACTGGATCAAAGGCCTTGATCTCTACTGCTAGAGAAGGTTCTTATGATTGGAGTGTTCATCTGGAAGGTGATGACAATGCCACATAGGCGTTCATGGTTGCAATAGCCCCAGCTGATGATGAAGAAGTGAAGGCTGATGCTGAGGTAGAGCGAGAGACGGTAACTGAAAAAGCTGATGTAGAAAGAATGCTGCAGATAAGAAGATGGCTGCTGATTTTACTGCTTTCATGGCCGATCTAACAAATCAATAGGAGAGGTGCATTCTAACTCTGGTAGTCTGTTTGCTTAAAATATCGTGAACTGCAAAGTGAAGTTAACACCTTAACAAAACAAAACCAAAGTCTGGTAAATCAGCTCTCAAGCGTAAAAGAATCAAACTTTTTCGTAAAAAGAAATGAGTCATTATATTTGAAGAAAATTAAAGGTTATGAAGAAGAAATCAATATTTTAACCTATAAACTAAATGAAAAACTTCAAACTATTGACTTAGCTCATGATACGATGAGTAAGAAAACAAAAGAGATTTCTGAAAAATGCAAAGAGTTGTCAGAAGCGCAACTAAAAATTTGTGAACTTGAAAAGAAATTGAATCAATTCAGAGATTCATCTTTTGTTATGAAACACATGATGAATGGCTTGAAGAAAAGTAATGACAAGACAAGTGTGGGCTTCAAAGGTTTCAATGAAGTTCCACCACCTCTTGGTCATGACTATTCTCTCTTGCCAGACGAAGAAGAGCTAACAGACTTTGGGTCAACTACACCTAGTAGTTCCACATCAAGGAATTTTGATGTGTCTGAGAATGCCAAGAAGGATAATAACAGAGAAGCGGTTTTGAAAACAAAGAATATTGACCCTAAGAATACAAAGCATTTTTTTGTGAAAAAAATTGATTTTGTTAAAGGGAGTGATATGAAAGAAAAGACCACTGTTATTACAAGAGAGTCAAATGTGCAATTTTCTAAAAATAAAAAAGAAAAATCAGAAATTGAGCAAACTAAACAAGATCCTTCAAAGGCATCATCATCATCTTCATCACCTGATGAATCTAAACTAGAACCTCAATTAAGAAGTCTTCAGCTAGAAGATCGTGCTTCAAATGTCACAACAAGGGACATGTAACTAGCTGTTGTCCTAACAAAAAGAATGAAGCACATGTGAGTGAGAGACAGAGAGAAAAATCACCAGAAAAAATTGGTGATAGTGAGAAGAAGGTTACTAACTAACCAAAGATATCTGCTACTAAGCAACAGAGTGTTGATGTTGGTGTAGATAAGGCTGAAAAAGGAACTCACCAAGTTCCTCGTTTTCAAAGAAACAACAAAGATTTCAGCCTGAATCTACATCGGGCAGATATGCAAGACCTCGAAGTAGTTCACCTAGAATGATTAACTTTAATGGTCGATCAAGTAATTTCAGAAGTCAAGGTCAATATCAAACTCGATATCAGAATGTTGGTAGTCGAAATTTTTATAACAATGGCTTTAGAAATTATTATCATCAAAATTCATGGACCAAAACCAAAATTTCCAAAGGTCACAAAGTCAAAACATGTTTAGGAAAGCTCAGGACCAAAGACTGAATGGAAATAAAAAACCATTTCCATCAACAGGTTTGAGATCCAAGACTCCTGTTAGGAGTGATGGATATTGGATGAATGTTCCGGTGGTTGATGAATCTGGAAGACCCAAGACCATTAAGGCTTGGGTACCCCCAATTAACTATTTTTTGTTGGGTTGTGCAGGAGCTCCCAAGGAGGATTATCAACTTGTTGTATATTGATAGTGGCTGCTCCAGGCACATGACGGGGGATGCGAGGTTGTTGACTGAGTTTGAGAATATAGATGGAGGTTATGTGAATTTTGCAGGTGCTAAAGGAGGGCACATTACAGGTCGAGGAAAAGTGACCAACGGGAAGATCAAATTGGACAAAGTGAACTATGTTGAGCAGCTGAAGCACAATATGATGAGCGTTCTCAAGTCTGCGACAAGGGTCACTCGGTCCACTTTACTAAGTCTGAAGCTTTTGTGTTGAAACCGGGTTTGGTGATACCGGATGATTGGATAGTGATGAGAGCGCCAAGGAGAAATGACACTTATGTCATAGACATGGGTGCTAAGGACACTACCACTGTGGTGGCGTGTTTATTGTCTAAAGCATCTGAGGCTGAGTGTTGGTGCATATTTGTGACAACAGCTTAATAGTTTAATAGTTTAGTCTTTGGATATTTTGTATTGGGCTTAGCATTTGTGTTTAGCTTGTTTAGAGTAGCAATGGGCTTAGAGAATGGCCTAGCCCAATCTAAATCCTAGTATGCAGACATGTAGTATATATACATGTTATGCATTAGGGTTTTGAGGATGAGAAAGAGAGGAGACAGAGATGTGACAGAGAGGAGTGTAAGAAATCTACAGAGAGTGACTGAGAGATTTCTTGTGAGTCTTGAATTGATTGTAAACATTCATGTTGGATAATCAATAGAAGACAGTTTGAAAGTATATGTTCGTGTTCGTGTTCTTGTTTTGGTTTTGGTTTTCTGTGAAATCTGATCTAGGGGATTCCGTATCTAGATTGGATAGACGATTCTGTGATGATCCATACGGATTAGGGGACCTACAATTGGTATCAGAGCATTCGGCTCTTGTTTTTGCACGGTTCAGAATCGTAACAGCAGAGAAAAAGTTTGGTTTTTGGACGTTTTGGAGGCTGTTTTGAAGTTTGTGACGGTTGTTTTAGGGTTTTGCGGCTATTCTAGGGTTTTTGCAGCGATTTTGGATCAGCAACTGCGATTTCGGATCAACAGCAAGGGATTTCGGATAGAAGTCTTGCATCTCGGATCAAAAGTGAAGCATTTCAGATTGAAAGCTTGAATTTCGGATCAGAAAAACTTGCATTTCGGATCAGAAAAGTGAAATTCGGATCATCAGACTTGCAATTTGGATCATCAGAGTTGCATTTCGGATTAGAATAGTATCTCGGATTAAGATAAGTCCATCTCGGATTGAATTTCGGATCAGAGTAGTCTATTCCGGATTCCATCTCGGATCAGAATAATACATTCTGGATTCCATCTCGGATCACCATTCCGAATCACCATCTCGGATAAGCAATTCGGAGTACTGTTCCAGGTTTCCATCTCGGATTGACTATTCGAGTCACTGTTCCGAATTTGGTACTGTTCTGTGTTTTATACAAAAAGGTGGAAAGTTAATCAGCTGACATAACCAGAGTTAAACGTTTTCGGACATAGAAGTTGATCCGTAAAAAAATCTTAACAAACCAACTGCACGGTTAGACTCGTGTGACTTTTAGGGCAAAAAAAGGCACGAAAATTCCTAAAATCACTATCGGACAATATAGCATCATTGGATTCGTATCGTCGAGACGAGTTTAATAGTACAATTTGGTAAACACACTTTTCGGACAAATTTTTTAACGTTTTTAACGGTACGGTTACAGGTAAAACACGAAGGACCAGGAGAGAAGTTAGATTTGGATTTTGACACAGGTATACCAAAATCCATATGAGTGCGAGTGTAAATAACTGTCCAAAGTTGATAAATGCTGAATATTATCTAGACTGAAGAAGAAGTTTGAGGCATTTGTTCAAAATGAAAATTCTAAGATGTGGAACTGTATCATTGATGTGTACATTACTCCCACACATCGAGTTAATGTGAGAATTCTGGTACTTTCATATGAGAAGATGGAAGACTCTGAGAAACGTATGTATGAGGCTGAGAAGAAAGCTTTAGCAGCCATAAAGATGTCCTTACCAGTTGATCTGAAACATATTTGTAATAGGTATGGATCTTCTAGAGAGCTGTGGGAAGTTTTAGGAAAACGTTATCAGAGGTCTTCAAGACAAAGTACATGTGAACAAGCCTGTTTAGCTAAGACTGGTGCTATGAAGACTGAAGAAGTAGCTGCTAAGAAAGAAGAAAAGCAGGAAGCTAAGAAGGAGAGAATGGAAGTCAAGGATGCAAAAGCTACAGTGTGCATGGATGATACAGATGAGCTTACAGCAAAGGTACATGTACAATTTCAATCTGTAAGTCATACTTGTCATAATTGCACTGAACTACAAGGTAAAGTTGACAAACTATCAGAGCAAAACAAAATTCTGTTAGCTGAATTACAAAATCAGAAAGAGTCAAATGCTCTTTTGAGTAAAAGTGAGTCAAATATTTTAAATAAACTCAAGTCAAATGAACAAGAAATCAACAGTTTGACAAGCAAAGTCAATGAATTGTTACAGATCATGGAGTTGGCTCGTGAAACTGTGAAAGATAAGACTAACGAGCTTTCAGAAAAGTGCACAGAATTGGCTGGTGCACAAGCCAAAATTGTTGAACTTCATGAAAAGTTAGACAAATTTGGAAAATCCTCGTTAGTCAGTACTCATATTCAGAAAGGTTTAAAAAGGAGTAGTGATAAAACGGGAGTGGGGTTTAGTAAAGCTTCTTCTTCTTCTGAGGATCAGGATTACTCATTTTTACCAAATGAAAATGAGCTAACAGATTTTGTTCCTACTACACCAGCTATAGTGGATCGATAATAGTTGACATACCTAATAGTCCAGGTTCTTTGAAAGAATTGGTTATGTCTAACAATAACCTCATAAAGTGGATGAGGATACTGAAGACAAAACGGTCAAAACATTTAAAAAAGGATCTAACAGGAAGAAAATTTTTAAGAAAAGATCGTGTTTTAAATGTCACAACAAAGGACATGTGGCTAGTTGTTGTCCTTTTAAAAAGGGTAAGAAAGTGGAGACTGAGGTTGAGGTTAAGGATGGAAATCAGGTTGGGTCAAATAAGAATGTTAAACCAAGTTCTCAGACAAATCAACCAAGATTTCAACCAAATATTTCAACAATAAGAAGATTTGTTAGTCCAAGAAAATTTTCTCCTAAATCAAATCATGTTAATGGACAATCAAATTGTTTTACAAGGAAAACTTTTGGATATCAAAATAGATATCAGACTTCTGGTAATCGAAATTTTCAGAGGAGGAACGAATATAGGGGTTTTAGTAATTCAAATGTTCAAAATAATCCAAAAATTTTTCAAAGTTCAGATTATGATAATGGGAGAACAAGGTTTCGAGATAATAATTTCAAAGTTGGCAAATCCGAGAGGTTATTGGAACTCTAACGATCAAAGATATCGTGGAAATTATAAATCTTGTTCATCAACTTGAAAGGCATCCAAGACACCAGTAGGGTGTGATGGATATTGGACTGAATTAAGTTATATTGTTATTCATGGTCAACCCAAAACCGGTAGGGTTTGGGTTCTCAAGTCTAACTAAGTTGTTGAGTGAGTGCAAGATGGCCAAGAAGGACTGTTGATGTGTTCAACAATGGTTATTCTTGTAAAGCATCTGAGGTGAATAGTAGGTTACCCATGGTAACGAATTATTTACTTCTGTGATAGAAAATGTTTACTAACAGTGAAAAACCTTTTGTCAGGTTGAAGTGGGAGTCTGTTGTATTTAAAATTCTATTTTTAAAACCTTACTCCATAAAAACAAAAATTTAGGGGGGGAACTTTTCCTAAGCCAAAAAGAGTTTAGTTGGTGCGTGAGTTTAGGGGGGGGTAAGTTGAAAAGTTTAGAGTTTTTCAAATATCAAAAATGAGTTTCATTGTGTGGAAAAGAAGAAATGATAGTACATCAGCAAGTTAGACTGTCACACTGAAATTTAACTTAAATTACTTAAGTGTGATTGCAGTTTCATCATATGATGTACCAGTAGGCAAAAGGCATGAAATAATTAACATACCTTGGTGATATAAACATAATGAACTGTGTATGAGTGGGTAACATATCAGTGGAGTATGGTTTTATAACCTTAAATTTTGCGTTGATAGATTGCCAAATTCTGAGGTTTTAGGTCTTTATATCGTTATTTCATCCGGGGTGTTAAAGTTGTCCTTCTGCTGCATCCAGATATATGCTGACCTAGGCACAACCAGGATATCTTAAAAGAGCTAAAAGGCCAAATCCCAAAAATTGAAAAAGCTCTCCTAGAGAGTCATTCAAACGTGCAAATTGCATAAATCATACCAACATTTGGTATTTGCCATAACCCTCGTTGGATTGGTCTTTTTGTTGTACGGAAGTACTGACCTAATCACCAATTATCTAACGTTGAATTCAAAAGGATGAATTTCGATATACTCACCTACTACGAGGAATTTTTGTGCATACCTTGATCGTGGGGTATGTCCTGAAGTGGGACACACTAGTATAGCAGTATCAATTAACTAAATATATCACTAGGTAATGGTACTTGAAATGTTCATGTATTTTGTTTAAGTGGATAAACAATACAGGTAATCGTCTTGAACTTCTTTTCATGAATATTGCATATAGAATTATAAAATAGTGTGAAAATAGTTTGATGTTGCTGATTGATCTTCTGGCCGGTGATTCTCACAAAAATAGAGTGTTTAATTTCTTGTTAGTTATTTGTTTTCAAAAAATATAAAAATACAAAAAGATTTGTATTTAAAGTCTCCCATTTTGAACTGATAAGGTGTTATTTTTGCATGATAAGATAAAATATTGGTTTATCTTTAATGTGGAAAAGAACTAATGGTTTTTTCGAGTTACTTGCTTATGTTTCTAAACAGATTGATGCGGTTATCAAAATGAAGTGCAGAATTCAAGTAAAGTACATTTTAAGAATGGAGTGTAGAATGTGTGCAGATGAATGGTAGGATCCTTCTACTACATTGCAAAGGGAGATATAGAGGAATTTAGGTATAAGAGCTTAACCAGAGAATGCTAGCTTGCTAATCTACAACGAATGAAAGTTTTGGAGATTGGTAGCATCAGCAAAGGGGGAGTCTGTTAATGTCAGAATTTGCGTGTAGCTGAAGCTATCCAAAGACCAAAAGATCACAAGATGTTTGAAGACAAAATTACACTATGAAGTTATTGTCAAGGGGAAGTCTGTTGGTGCATATTTGTGACAACAGCTTAATAGTTTAATAGTTTAGTTTTTGGATATTTTGTATTGGGTTTAGCATTTGTGTTTAGCTTGTTTAGAGTTGTAATGGACTTGGAGAATGGCCTAGCCCAGTCTAAAGCCTAGTATGCAGACATGTAGTATATATACATGTTATGCATTAGGGTTTTGAGGATGAGACAGAGAGGAGATAAAGATGAGATAGAGAGGAGTGTAACAAATCTACAGAGAGTGGCTGAGAGATTTCTTGTGAGTCTTGAATTGATTGTAAACATTCATGTTGGATAATCAATAGAAGACAGTTTGAAAGTATATGTGCGTGTTCATGTTCTTGTTTCGGTTTTCTTTGAAATCTGATATAGGGGATTCCATACTCTAGATTGGATAGACGATTCTGTGATGATCCATACGGATTAGGGGACCTACACTGAGTCAATGTTATGGCACAGACGCATGGCCCACATCCACTACCGAAAAATGAATTATATTATTAAAAATGATTTAGTGGAAGGGGTGCAAGTGCAGAGGTTTCACGTGGAAGATAAATGTCTTTCATGTCAAAAGGGAAAACAACATAAGAAAGCTCACAAGTCCAAAACAGTAAATTCCATAGATGCCCCTTATGAATTACTTCATATGGATCTTTTCGGTCCGGATGAACGTAAGGAGCATAAGTGAAAATTACTATTTTTAGTTGTCATATATGATTACTCACGATATTCATGGGTTTTCTTTTTAGGTAAAAAATATGAGACAGTGGAGATGCTGATAGATCTTTTTACAAAATTGGAAAATGTCCATGATGCACGGATCAAGAGGATAAGGAGTGATAATGGCCCAGAGTTCAAGAACCACATTCTGGATCTCTATTGTCTTCACAAGGGAATTGAACATCAATATTCTGCTCCTTATGCACCTCAACAGAATGGAGTCGCTGAGAGGAAAAACAGGACGTTGATTGAAACTTCTAGGACTATGCTTTCTGATTCAAAGCCTCCAGTTCTTTTCTGTGGAGAAGCTGTGAACACGACTTGTTATGTCCTAAACAAAGTTTTGACGGTTAAACGGTTTAACAAAACATGTCACAGACTATTGTTTAATCGAAACCCAAACTTGAAAGGCTTTGAATCATTTGGATTACCCTGCACCAAAGATAAACAAAAATTCGGTAGGCAGCTGACGAGGGTTACTTTCTAGGCTATATGCCTGGAACACTGAATAAAAGGGTTTTTATTCTAAAAGCTGGTAAAATTGAAGTTGTGTTTAACATGGAAATTACTAGTTATTCACCTCAACAATCAACGAGTGGTCTTGCTATATTATATGATTATGATAGTGTCTTTTAAATCATTTAATATTCCTTATTTTTCCAATGCAGATGAGTCTCAAGTGATTCAAACTGTGATCAGTGAAGATGACGAGGGTGACTTCATGCCTAGATCGAGTATATCAATGATAGATGCTCCCGAAACTTCTTCCAGTGCAGCTCCACAGGACTCAAGTGATAGTGAGTCTGAACTTATTCAGGGGGAAGACTTTACTAATCTGTTTGATAATGAGAACATTCAGGGGGAGATTGGATCTAATCTGGGAGATAATTTAGTTGTTGACACCATTGCCACTACACGCGTAAATATAGATCATCCAGTTGAGAACATCATAGGTGATGCTGCTGTAGGTGTTCAGACAAGAAGAGGTGTGATTGGAGGTTCCTATTTATTTACTTCGATTCAGAAGACTAGGATGATACATGAGTGTTTGTATAGCTGCTTTATTGCCCAAGAGGAGCCAAAGAATGTTCACATGGCTCTAAAAGATAATTGTTGGGTTGAAGCTATGCAAGAGGAACTAGCTCAGTTTAACAAGTTGAAGGTTTGGGAGCTAGTTGACTTGCCTGAAGGAGAGAAGGAAATAGGCACCAAGTGGGTGTTTAAGTGCAAGAAAGATGAGGGAGGGATCGGAGAAGGAATAAGGCTCGACTAGTGGTGAAAGGGTTCAATCAGCAAGAGGGGATTGATTACAATGAAGTGTTTGCACCAGTAGCAAGGTTAGAGGCAATTCAATTGTTCCTAGCTTTTGCTTCATTCAAGGGCTTCAAGGTTTACCAACTTGACGTGAAGAGTGCATTTCTTTACGGGAAAGTCCAAGAAGTGGTGTATGTCTCACAACTAGATAGGTTTACTGATCCAGATTATCTAGATCGATTCTATCGACTTGATAAGGCATAGTATGGATTGCCTCAGGCACCTAGGGCGTGGTATGAGACACTATCAGCACATTTGTTAAAGAATGGTTTTGAAAGAAGGAAGACTTTCTGCTAGTATAGGTGTACGTGGATGACATCATTTTTGGGTCACCTGATGAGAACATGTGTCATGATTTCGAGGAGGTAATGAAGAGCAAGTTCGAAATGAGTGCGATGGGTGAACTGTCCTACTTTTTGGGTTTACAAGTTGACCAGAAGAAGGATGGGATGTTTATACATCAGGCGAAGTATGTGTATGACATTTTGTCTCGTTTCAAA
The DNA here is from genome assembly GCA_947069175.1 of Scalesia atractyloides. Taxonomy (NCBI): domain Eukaryota; kingdom Viridiplantae; phylum Streptophyta; class Magnoliopsida; order Asterales; family Asteraceae; genus Scalesia; species Scalesia atractyloides. The sequence continues at coordinate 44,060,847 of CAMTDV010000013.1, read as the reverse complement.
ATGGAGGATTGCGCTACTTTCAACACACCTATTTGTGAGAATCACAACCTTGGTCCAGATCATGAGAGTATGGAGGATGTTGACCCAACTCAGTACAGGGCAATGATTGGTTCTCTGATGTACTTGACTGCTTCAAGACCAGACATTATGTTCATAGTGTGTCTTTGTGCCAGATTTCAAGCGAATCCAAAAGAGTCACATATGAAAGCGGTGAAGCGGATTCTTCGTTGCTTGAAGGGGAAACCTAAACTTGGGTTATGGTATCCAGCTGCTAGTGATTTGAAGTTTGTTGCATTCACTGATTCAAACTTTGGAGGATGCAAATCAACCAGAAAGTCTACCACAGGTGTTGTCAGTTCTTAGGAGGGAGGACCGTGTCATGGCAATGCAAGAAGCAGTCTTGGTGTCTACCTCTACGTGTGAAATTGAATATATTGTTGCGGGTAGCTGTTGCTCTCAGGTTCTCTGGATCCAACAGCATATGCGCGATTACGGTTTGAATTTCACTCATACTCCTATTATGATAGACAATAATGCCACTATTTCAATCGCCAACAATCCCGTAAACCACAGTCGCACAAAACATATTGACATTCATCATCATTTTATACAAGATTGTGCTGAAAAGAAATTGATTGAACTGCATCGAGTCGACACACTAGATAACCTGGCAGATCTTTACACAAAAGCTTTTGACAGGGCTCGTTTTGAACATTTAGTCGAACTCAACGGGATAAGGAATCCTGAATAACCAGTTTTCAATAAAATTTTTGTAAATAATTTACTGTTTTTCAAAAATCAAAACATAAAAAATAGAAAAATAAAAAACGAGTTTTCACTGTGTGGAAAAGAAGAAATGATATTACATCAGCAAGTTAGACTGTCACACTGAAACTAAAACTAAATTACTTAAGTGTGATTGTAGCTTCATCATATGATGTACCAATAGGCAAAAGGCATGAAATAATCAACTTACCTTGGTGATATAAACATAATGAACTGTGTATGAGTGGGTAACATATCAGTGGCGTATGGTTTTATAACCTTAAATCTTGCGTTAATAGATTGCTAAAATCTGAGGTTTTAGGTCTTTATATCGTTATTTCATCTGGGGTGTCAAGGTTGTCCTTCTGCTGCATCCAGATATATGCTAACCTAGGCACAACCAGGATATCTTAAAAGAGCTAAAGGCCAAATCCCAAAAATTGAAGAAGCTCTCCTAGAGAGTCATTCAAACGTGCAAATTGCATAAATCGTACCAACATTTTGGTATTTGCCGTAACCCTCGTTGGATATTGGTCTCTTTGCTGTACAGAAGTACTGACCTGTTCACCAATTATCTAATGTTGTAAATCAAAAAGGATGAATTTCGATATTGTTGATACACTTTTGTGTCTGTCGCTTGTTCTTAGTTACGTCTGTAATTGTACGGTCTTTGTTTAATGTGTCTGTTTGGTTTTGTCATCTCGACCAAATCAAGATATCCTCCTATCTTGATTTGGTACGACAATTAGTTAGTCTGTGTTGTAAAACAGTTGCATGTATGCATACCGTTGAGTCTTGTGTATGTCATTTCTGTTGGCACGTTCTCCGAAGAACACTTCCAAGTACGAGTGAGAGATGCTTCGTACGAGCAAGATGTTGCTCGTATGAGCAATATCAGTCGTACGAGTGGCTCATCTCATCAAGTATCTTGCTTGATTCATACGAGCCAGTCTAATATTCGTACGAGCCATTGGTCGTTCGTACGAGCATCCTTGGAGAATGTTCTTCGTGACTTATAGTGTTTCGTACAACCAGTAACATTCTTCGTACTGTTGCTAGGTATGGGCATTATATAAACAGACATGCACCTCTTAGTTGGTCTAGTTGGTCAATACATATAAGCCGTGAGACACTGAGAGCACAAGAGAGAGAGCATACAGAGTATTTCCTGAGTCTGTATGAACATTGTTTGTATGTGTTTATACTAGTTCTCTTCTGTTAATAAAGATATTGAATGTTTGGTTATCTTGTGTTTCTTACTTTGCTTTGGTTTACATTTACGAGGATTCCACACTCATATGTGTGTTGTATAAACATGGAAGTAGGTTATTCTTGATCCTCCAAGTGGACCTACAAGTGGTATCAAAGCTTTGGCTCTCTTCCTTGTTTGAAACCAAGCTTAGTGTTGTGTCTGAGCTAGTTGTGAGGGTTTCTGGAAGTGTTCTTGAACTTTCAACAGGAACTTAAGTTTTTATAAGATAACCAACTTAAAACTTAGTTAAAGCTTGTTGTATCCAGAAAATTTTCAGAAAAACCTTGTTAAGATACATGGAGACATGCTAGGATCTGGTTTTTCTCAAAATTTTCTATCAAAATTCAGTTAAACAGATCTTCAGGTGAAGCACTACCGGAAAACTCATCGGAATATTCTTGTAGGGTTGACCAAATCTCTGGACATTCTGACTTGACTTGACTGTTTTAACTAAAAAGTTGATATGGAATGTTTGTCTTTTTAACCAAAATTGTGTAGACAACTGACCACTTTCGAAAACAAGTCTGTGTTAGAAAAGGAAATTTTCACCAACCAACCCTGCAAAAAGTTTCCTCTCTACGAAAAACATCCGTGCGAATAACCCATCCGCACGAAGAACAAGACTGTTCGTGCGAAAGACCAAGTCATCCGGATGAAGGACCTTGTTCGCATGAAGCACAGATTTCTCGAACAAAAGAGTGTCACTCGTACGAACAACCTGGTTCATACGAAGCACTGGTTCGTACGAAGGACAGTCACTCGTACAAATCACTGATTCGTATGAAGAATAAGCTTCTTGATCTGTTTTTCGTGTTCCAGTTTTTCAAAACTTTGTGGTTTTAAATTTGTGAACTTTAAAAGGAGATTTTTATTTTTAATTAAACTTTAAGACCTTTTAATTTTCATAAACAAGAAAAGATAATGGGTACTAATCCTTGGGATTAGGGGAGTAGTTTAAGCACAAGTCAACACTCATCACAAAGCTCCGCAACCTCATGGGTTAAATCATTAGTGCCTCAACATTCAGCCATGATTACCGAAAATCAATGGGTGTGTGTCGCAAATCAAAATCAGAGCATTCAGACTCTTCTTATAAGTGAGAGTGAAACTGGGAGTTATAACCGTCCACCAAAACTGAACTATATGAACGATTATCCTTCGTGGAAAAGTCGTTTCCATACATATGTTCTCGGACAAAATATAGAATTATGGACATGTTTTGCTACACCATATAAGGAATCTCTCGAAGAAGCAGGATCAAATCCAACTTCCTTAGCCAACCTAAATGAAAGCAATAAAAAGGCCTATGATCTAGAGAAAAAGGCGTTTGCTATCCTTACACAAGCACTTCATAAGGATATCTATCATGAGTTTGTGTACTGTACTACCACGAAAAATCTATGGTATACTTTGGAAGCAAGAGGAGAAAGAAATGTTGCAACAAGAAAATACGACATGATCTGCCAAAGAAAGAGTTTGAAGGTTTCATGTTCATGGAGAATGAAACACTTAACGATATGACAACACGTTTCTACCATTTGCTTAGTGAAATGTATTCATACAAAGTGTTAGCATTTCCACAAGAAATCATGATGCGTTTTGCTGACGCTTTACTGCCAAAGTGGAGTCAGTTTATTGATTTACTAAGGCATACAGGTGTTTTTTGGATATGATGAACAAAAATGAAGAAGAAATCCGGAAAGCAAAAAGGGTTTCCATTCCACAAAACCCTGAGATGTACTTTGGATGTATAAACACAGGTGTGAGCACAACTCAGCAACCAAAACTACAAACCGCGTTTGTATCAAATGTTAACCCCTTTCTACCACCACCAGTTCAAACATATCAATCTGCCGGCTCAAGTACTCAAACCTATGGTCAAGTATTTGATCGTAAAGGCTTTCTACCACAACCTCAAGTTGTTACACCTCAAGTTCCACAACAAGTTTCTCAACAAGCTTTCTATGGTAACAACTTTCAACCTGCAAATCCTAATACCGTCAGACTTGATACATTACATCTTTCCAAGGTCAGTGTAGAAGTTGCTCGGGAACATATGGAACTTCTGAACACTATGGTCAGTGCTTATTGTGGACTAGTCGTTGGTCAAATTGGAAACATTAATTTGACTAATGAAGACTATCAACAAATAGACAGAGATGAGATGGAGTTGATGGATATTAAATGGGCATTTGCAAGTGCGGTCACAAGAGCTAAGAAATACATGAGCAGAACTGGGAGAACGAGTTTGGAAAGCAAGAAAGATACGAAATATGGTTTTGATAAAGATGTTGTTACTTGCTTCAACTGTGGTAAAAAAGGTCACTTCAAGTGTGAATGTACTCAACCCAGCAATCACAACCTTTTCCGAAATAAATCAAAACCATCCCACTCAACTCAAGTTAACAATAAACAAAGAATAGTTGCTGTTAACAACCCAAACAACCCTAACCAGTCTGGACCTTCAAACAACACAAACAGAGCTCTAGTAGTTCAAGCAGATGAAGGATGCGAGTGGTCAGTATAAATGGGAAACGAGAATCAAGGGGAACTGCATGTTATGCCAAGATTATCAATTGAATCAAACATGTTCACAGCATTGACAATTCTGATGATGATGATAGTTCTGGGTATAATGGGAGTTCTGATGAAGAATGCTCGAGTGCAGATGGTTATGGATCTGATTTAGATATCACGGAAGGGAATGATATTGAGGTCAATGAGTTTCTAAAAGAAGCAGAGAAACTGAAAAATCAAAAGGCTGGTTTGATGAAGAAAGCAGAAGCTGCATCGAATGAAACGGAGAAAATCTTTACATACAGTACTTCCTTCTCTCATCACACTGCCTTCATGGTAATGTTGCAGGTTCGACAAGTCAGGTAAAATCCGACTCTCCTAAGATATGCAGTGACTGTGCTGAATTAAAAACGAAATTTGAAACAACAAACAGTCACAATCAATGCCTAGTTGTTGAACTGTCAAAATGCAAAGAGGCAAATCTAGCTTTAACTCGAAACAAAAAAGAATTCAAATCTGTAATCGAGACTCTTAAGAAAAGCGTTTCTGAATTAACAAAAACAGTTTTGAACAAGCAAACATGATGCAATCAATGCCTAGTTGTTGAACTGTCAAAATGCAAAGAGGCAAATCTGGCTTTAACTCGAAACGAAAAAGAATTCAAATATATTCGAGACTCTTAAGAAAAGTGTTTTTGAATTAACAAAAATAGTTTTGAACAAGCAAACAGGAATTAATAACTACATTAATATCCTTGAAGAAATGAAAAAGGAGTTAGCCATTGCCAAATGCGAACATGATGCAATTAAGCTCAAATTGGAGAGTTATTCTAACTCCCGTGATCACATCATTGATGTTCAAAAACTTAAAGGAGATGTAAAATGCATTGGGTATAAATTGTGTCCACCTCCGTTGAAACACAATTATACCAAATTGCTCGATGAAGAGGAAATACCACGCTTTGAACCATCTGTACCTCTTAATCCTAAAGAGTTTGCAGCATGATTAGGGTTTAAGCTGGACAATTCCTCAGTTGAATCAAGAAAATCAGAGAACTCATCATCAGTTGTTGATCAGAATCCTTCTACAACAGAGGAGGATGATTCATCAGATGATGAGTCAGAGAAAATTGATCAGGATCAATCTCTTGATGAAGAAAAAGAGATAGAAATTTCTGCTACTCCCAATGTGAAAACAGTTGAAAATCAAGGGAATAATCCTATGAAATCTGTCAAGACAAGTGCTTCCACAGATGAAAATGATAATGTGTTGTATACTTTGATTAGGGACAAGAAAATTTACTCAAAAAAGACTTCCCGATCAAAAATGTAAATCCAACCTCTATTGATCATGTTTCTGAAAACTCAACAACCAAATTTTTGGAAAAGAAGAATCCAATTAAGTCACAACCATTATCCGTTTCAAAAGAAAAACGACAAGAAAAGCGAGCTGAAAAACCTAAGGTATCACAACCAAAAGTTGAAACCAAAGGAGCTCACTACAAGAAGAAGTTGAAGAATGTTAAATTTGTAGGATCAACTGGTACTAATAAAATCGAGACTTTTGAAAGCATGTCTAATATTGATTTTGTAAATAAAGTCAAGATTTTGAAGTGTAACAGTCAAAACAATTACACTCAGCATACAAATGGGTGTGAAGATGAACCAAGTACCTCCAGACCCACAAGTTCAACATCAAGCCATAAAACAGGATCTCCTAAATTTGTTGAAAGGAGAACATGTTTTGAGTATGGAGAGTTTGACCACATTATCAAAAACTGTACCAATCCAGCAAAACCGAAGTTTGTTGAAAAAGCCCCTCCTGAACCAACTGCCAACATCGATCTGTATCAACACAACATGACAAACGTATTGTTAAAGAACAAGAAGAAAAACAGAGACGTAAACAAGTAAAAATACATGAAAGGCATTAAAACAGATTTTTCAGAAAGGAAACCAAGTTCTTCAAGTTTGATAAAACCAGAAGTAGTTAAAAATGCAAATAATAGTCATTCTGGTAAATTTCAACAATCTTGGAAACTAAGACCAGAAATGTTTCAGGGGGAGGCACAAAGTTTCCATATCATCAAGAAATAGAAATCACATTTCTTGATGATAAGGGTCGACCCAAGACCACTAAGGCTTGGGTCCCCATCTCAAACTGATCGGGTATTGAACTGTGCAGGGTGTTCCAGGAGGAACTGTGAATAGTCATTGGATTGTTGACAGTGGAGCATCGAGGCACATGACAGGCGACTTAAGGCTTTTTGTGATGTAAAAAGCATTAGAGGAGGTTATGTTGCCTTTTCTGGAGATAAGGGCGGATACATCACTGGAGAAAGAATGGTTTCCAATGGTGTTGTTAGTTTTGATAAGATCAATTATGTTCGTCAAATTGATCACAATCTTCTAAGTGTTTCTCAAATCTGCGACAAGAAGTTCACAGTTCATTTTGATGATGCCAGATGTTATGTGCTGAAACCCGGTTTCAAGATTCCCAAAGAATGGATTCTCCTGTCGGCTCCAAGATTAATGACTTGTATATTCTTGACATGAGCCAAGCTATTACCATGTCTGCACAAGTTACATGTTTTGTCTCAAAAGCCACAGAAAAGGAATCAATCTCTTGGCACAGACGAATGGGACACATTCACTTGAGAAAAATGAACTATTTGGTGAAAAATAATCTTGTGAGTGGTGTACCAGTGAAGAACTTTCATTTACAAGACGTCTGTGTATCGTGCCAAAAGGGAAAGCAAGCTAGAAAATCCCATCCTGTGAAGAAGATTAACACGGTGAATATGCCTCTGGAACATCTTCATATGCACCTCTTTGGACCTATGAAACACAAGACTACGTTTGGTGATTCTTATTGCTTAGTAGTTACTGATGACTACTCAATATTTTAATGGGTAAACATGCTGGCACACAAGAGTGAAGTTCCTGAAATCCTCAAGAATCTCCTAACGCTACTCGAAAATTTATACAATTTGAAGATAAGTAGAATCAGAAGCGACAATGGAACTGAATTCAAGAATCATGTTATGGATGAGTTCTGTTCTTCTAAAGGAATTTTGCATGAGTACAGTTCTTGTTACACTCCATAACAAAATGGTGTTGTTGAGAGGAAAAATAGAACTCTGATTGAAACTACAAGAACTATGTTAGTAGAATCAGAACTTCCTGTTCAATTCTAGGGGGAAGTTGTGGCTACTGCATGTTACATGATGAATAAAGTTCTTACGGTGAAGAGGCATGGGAAAACATTTTTCGAGTGTTGCATAAAAGGAAACCAGATGTGTCTTTCTTAGAACCTTTTGGAGCTCCTTGCATTATGACTGATCCACATGGTAAATTCAGTCATAAGGCTATCGAAGGTTTCTTTCTTGGATATGCTACTCCTAATTTTAGAGTGTGGAATTTGTCATTGAAAAAGATTGAAGAATGGGGTGAAGTTAAGGTTCAAAGATACACTGAATCAGTAAGAGCTCCGGGTGCTCTTTGGATGTTTGACTACGATGGGCTGTTTGACTCCTTTAATCTGCCAACTTTTGATGATGTTTCTACAGCTTCTCAAATGCTACTGGAAAGTGATACTGCAGTTGACTCTTCATTAGTACGACCAACTATTGTTAACCCTCAAGTCTCTACTTCGGTTAACAATCTTGTTTAGAATGAGGAATACGAAGATGCTGCTTATTATAATGTTTCGTCAGAAGATGATGAGTTCCATGATGCAAATGAAGCTACTTCTGGTCCTGTTCTTGAATTTCAGATATCACATCAAATGTGCAAAATCTAGGGACAAATGAAGGTCATGCATCTACATCTTCGTCAAATCCAGCAAACGGATTAGCTATTGATCTGAGTATAAACAATTTGGGTAAAAATTCTCGAGTTCCCGATGTTCTTGAAACTCGAATTCATAATATCCATCCTTAGCAGAATATTATAGGATATGTCCAGAATGGTATGCAGACTCGTAATCAGCTAAGGAACAACCAGAATGCTGGTTTGTATTCTGCTATTAGGGAATCTGGGGAACAGAATGATTGGTCTTTTGCCTGCTATGTCTGCCAAGTTTAATCGAAATCTTGGAAGGAGGTAATGAAAGAAGACTCATGGGTTGAGGCAATGCAAGAAGAACTTCAGCAAATTCAGAAGTTAGGCGTGTGGAAATTGGTTGACAGGCCTGACAACTACAAGAAGATTGGTACAAGATGGGTTTACAAGTGTAAGAAGGATGACCGAGGTGTTATTGTGAGAAACAAATCAAGATTGGTTGTCCAAGGCTTTAATCAGGTAAAAGGCATTTATTAGAATGAAGTTTATGCACCAGTAGCACGTCTTGAGGCCATAAGAATCTTTTTGCCTTATGCGTCCTACAAGAAGTTTACCGTTTACCAAATGGATGTGAAGAGTGCATTTCTTCATGGTGTGGTCGAAGAAGAAGTATATGGTGAGCAACCGCCTGGTTTTGAAGATCCAATCCATCCTGACAAGGTTTGGCTTCTCAATAAGGTGTTGTACGGTCTTCATCTGGTTCCTCGGGCTTGGTATGAAACGTTGTCTTCCTATCTTCTGAGGAATGGTTTTCGACGTAGATTGATCGACTGTACTCTCTTCATCAAGGAAGAAAATGAGGATTTATTGCTGGTACAAGTATATGTTGATGATATTATTTTTGGGTCTACAAACGAGAAATTGTGCAAAGAATTCGAGGAGGTGATGCAAGAGAAGTTCGAGATGAGCGCAATGGGAGAAATGACTTTCTTTTTAGGTTTGCAGGTTCATCAATCTAAGGAAGGGATTTTCATCCATCAAACCAAGTGCGTCAGGGATATTCTCAAATGATTTCAGATGGAAGACTCAAAGCCTTTGGGAACTCCATTAGCTCAAAATCATGGGATTACTCCTGATGGAATAGGGGAACATGTGGAACCATCTCTTTATCGTGCTATGATCAATCTCTTATGTATCTTACTGCTTCAAGACCCGATATAATGTACCCAACATGTCTTTTAGCTCGCTACCAGTCAAGTCCAAAGGTTTCTCATTTGATGGTTGTGAAAAGGATCTTTCATTATTTGAAGGGTCGCCCAAACACTGGTCTCTCGTACCATAAGGATGATAAGTTTGATTTGACAGCATTCAGTGATTCTGATCTGGTGGCTGCAAGATCGATGCAAAATCAACATCAGCACGATGTCAGTTCTTGAGAAATCGCCTAGTCACGTGGTAGTGCAAAAAGCAGACTTATGTAGCCATGTCAACCTGTGAGGCTGAGTATATTTCATCTTCTAGTTGCTGCTCTCAGGTTCTATGGATCCAACAGCAAATGCACGACTACGGTTTGAATTTCTAACTACTCCTATTTTTGTTGATAACGAAGCTACTTTACAGATCACTCGTAATCCTATAAAGCACTCAAAAATCAAACACATTGAGATTAAGTATCATTTCGTACGAGATTGTTATGAAAAGAAACTTATCAATGTTGTTAAAATCCACACTGATCATCAACGTGCTTATCAATGGCATCAAGGTAAAACCCGAGTAAATCATCCTTGGCTAATCATTTTTCGTAAATAGTTTCTTCAAAATCTAAAATACAAAAAGATTTTCTTTTTTCTCTTATTTTTATATTTTAGGAGGAGAAAATTTCAAGAAAATACAAAAACATGAGAAAACACAAAAATACAAAAATATGTCTTTTATTTATTTAAATTTTCATATATTTATTTACCTTCTTTATTTAAGAGGGAGAAAATTTTAGAAAAATACAAAAACAATAGAAAAACCAAAAATAAAAAATGAGTTTCTTGGAAAGATAAGAGAAGATGATGATACACACCGATGATCTGTCAAAAACGGTCAAAAACATAAAACGGAAATTGATAAGTAGCTTTACTAATGATGTATCGGTAGGCTCACAATCAAATTAAAATGTGCATATGGTCTTGGTACCGAAATTTCGTTTGATAGTATTCCGAGATTCTGAGATACGCGGTCTTTATGCTTGCTTATCATCTGGGTATCATGGTTGAATCTTTTACCGAAAAATAACGGTGACGCAAGTCTAGAACTTTCATGATACCATACATACATGTAAATACTGCATACGACCATCAATAAGTGATAAAAATATCAAATTCACCCAAAAAGAAGTGATAATATATCACAGCCTTATGCGGGAGCTAAGTTCATCTCTTTGTCGGTACGATGGTACTAACCTGTTCACGGACTTACTCCTGTGCCCTACATGCATCTGAAAATCAAGTTCCTCATCAATAAGTGATTTAATCACATAGGGCTTGTTTTCAATCAAAATAAGTTAGTATCTCACATCATATACATCAAAACAGATGATAAGCAGTATACTCACCGGTAAGATTTTTTCTCATGCATATCTTGATATGAGAATGTGTCGTGAAGTGGTTGAACACCACTAGTAAGTATAATTCATACATTAATCATATCTCCTAACCATGATTACATCTGATAAGCTGAGCTTACGTGGACAACAATACTGATAATCATAGTAGAATACTAATTTAATTTGATGTTTTAAACAAAACTCGTTTTTGGCAAGATTAAAAGCTGGTATGATTCTTTTACCTTGAAACTCTGAAAAAGAATTGTCTAGTAAATATACAGTTTCTTCTTATCTTTTAGTAGTTATTTTATTTTAGTTTACTCTGTTGTTAAATTAAAGTATTTTTAATTTAGCCAAAGATGGAAACTCAAAAGTTTTCTATCAAGATTCACCCTAAAAATCATTTGTCTTGCTATCATAACTTCATAAAATACTTTCTTTCAACGGGTAAACTCATCTCAAAGAACAAAATCTGTTTAACGAGCACTTTTCCTAACTTAATTTGTGATTAGTGTGGATATGTGCAAAGTTCTAAACAGGTTAACGAAAAACCTAAGGACCTCGAAGAACTAAAAAGTCCAGTTTTTGAAAAACTTGGAGTCGTATAAATCAAAGATCACTCGTACAAGCCATTGTGCCTCGTACGAATGACAACTGGGGTCTTGTACAAATGGAGTTCTTCGTACGAGCTAAGGTAGTTCGCACGAGTGTCTTGATGTGGTATAAAGGTGATGAAGTTCTTTGGTGGAACTTTACTTTCACCTTGCTCACGTCATCTTTCACCTCTCCTTAAGTTGTCTGTGATATCTTTAAGGTATATTTGACAATGTTGGCGTACTTTGAAGATGAACAACTTGAACATTATCTGACTATGTGACTTTGACTGACATAAACAACAACCTTTAAGCGAAGAATCTTTAATGAAAAACAAGTTCCTCATGAATAATCTTCTCTTGAAGTTGTTTGTGCGAACAATATCCGTACGAGTAAAATACCACTCGCACGAGTAACATGTTGTACGAGCCAGTTACTCATATAAGTAAATCACTTGTTTAACCAAGTTAGTTGTTCGTAAAAAAAACAGTTGTTCTTCGTACGAATAAATTTTATTCGTATGAGTCAGTAGTTCTTCGTCCAGGGAATACATACATACAGAAAGTTTGAAATAAAACTTTTTGTGTATATACCCTAATAAATTTATGTTCTTATCCTTGTTGTCTTATATGTACAGAATGGAACAAAAGGAACATAAAAGAAAACCCGCAACAAAGAGAACTGACAAGTGAAAAGTCGAAATTATGTCAGAACCAAGACATAACATGGTGGCCTACTTAGATCTGGAAGACAAATTTGCTGAGTACAATGGTATAATGAAGTTTTTGCGCGACTCAAGGATACATTATGCTATCACGCACAAGACTACAATATACAAGACGTTGATCAAGGAATTTTGGGATTCAACTAAAGTTGTTGAAGTGAATGGGCAGGAATTTATCCACGGAAAAGTAAATGACTTGGACGTAGATATCTCTGTTGAAATCATTAACTCAGTATTACAGTTTAGCGATGATTCTGAAGCTCCTTTCTCAATACCATTGAAGTGTCAACGTGGATGTTTGCTACGAATGAAATGTGTTGGAGATTTTCTCGTAGGACAACTAAACAAAGCATGGTTACCACTCCGATACAAGTTCTTTCTACATGTTCTAATTCAGTGTTTGAGCAACAGACGAAGTGGTTATGACATGGCAAATAACGAATTGGTTGGAATGATGATAACTTTGACATTGAACAAACCGTTTAGTGTTTCAAAGTATATTTTTGCAAACATGAAGGAAAACCTGAGAAGAACCGTATATGGTGGAAACAAGTTTTGGATGTATCCTCGTTTTCTCCAAATGATCTTAAATATACAATATCCAAATCTTTCAAAGAACGACAACGATGTTCTAAAAGTTGAGATCATGATGGAACATTCGTTGAAAATATTTAGAGGTGTAGCAGCAAAACGTTACAAGGAAAGCACACCTCCTCGTAAATTGTTTGGTTTTCTGGAAAATGATAAATATGTTGCACCAGAAAACGATAAGTGGCGCCATGATGACAGTGAGTCAGATAATGAAGAACCAATTTTGAAAAAGATGATCGAAGATAAATTTGGTCGTCAAAAGAGAAAAGGAGATGATGATAACGGTGATAATGATGGCAATGGTGGTGCAAGTGATGTAGGTGCTACAGGTGGTGATAAGGGAAGAAAGAAACAAAGCAGAAAGACTATGGGAACATCGTCAGCACAACCTGAGATCACACAACCTACAACCTCACATCAAGAAACTGTACTGGAACCGGTTGCAGAAGTCCAGTCTACCTTTACAACGGAGGAGACTGAACCTATAATGACGGAACCCACTACAATCTCTGAACCACAACCTTCAAATACCACAGCAGCTGAAACACCTTCGGCTGAAGATACTCCATTTCAATCACAACCAACTACTTCATCAGTTCAACAATCCCAGTCCACATCTCATCAACAAAATACAAAACGAAGCAGTCATTTATTCTCTGAAATGGAACAAGATGAGAAAGTGGATTTTCTGTTCTCTTAGTTGCAAGTTGCAGCAATCCAGATTAACAAGCATTCGGAGTTTATATCTTCAAATCAGAACACAGTTGTCAAACAACAGTTGGAGATAAATTCTTTGAAAGAGACTGTTAGAAAACAGGTTTCTGAAATTGCGCAGTTAAGAAAAGAAAATGAGCAACTGAAGGCTACAGATGCTGAAAGGGCAACTCTGCTACAATAGATGAGAGCAGCTGATAACTCTCGAGGAATTGAGTTGAATAGGCTGAAAGAACATAGTGCGGCTGTTCAACGATCTGCCGAAACATTAACTGCTAAGCATAATGACTTAAGAGAATGGTTCATTCTCGTAATGCTACACTGGTTAAAGGCTTTAATGGTATTAAAGACGTGTTTGAAATGAGCAGAAAGCGAGTGAACATTTTGTGGAATGAAAGATGCAGAGCACAGGAGATCAAACGCAAACGTGATCAGGATAGTAAAGACCCTGGCAATCCTGATGCTTCAGCCTCATCCTCGCAACCAAAAGTTTCTTCTTCAACTCCAGTGGTAGAGTCTAATTTACAGCAGATCGTGACCGATCCAGTTGCCTCCAGTGACACTCAAGAGGAAATAATAAAGGTTGATGTTTCTGGAAAGTATTGAAGACCTGATCATCAATCAACGTTGGATTGAAGATATTCAGGGGAAGTTTGTTGATACAACAGGAAATTCGGAATAAAGACCGAAGACCAAGCAACAGCCAAGGGGGAGTTTGTTGATACACTTTTATGTCTGTCGCTTGTTCTTAGTTACGTCTTTAATTGTACGGTCTTCGTTTAATGTGTCTGTATGGTTTAGTCGTGTTGACCAAATCAAGATATCCTCCTATCTTGATTAGTATGACGATTAGTTAGTCTGATTTGTAAAACAGTTGCATGTATGCATACTGTTGAGTCTTGTGTATGTCATTTCTGTTGGCACGTTCTCCGAAGAACACTTCCAAGTACGAGTGAGAGATGCTTCGTATGAGCAAGATGTTGCTCGTATGAGCAATATATCAGTCGTGCGAGTGGCTCATCTCATCAAGTATCTTGCTTGATTCGTACGAGCAAGTCTATATTCGTACGAGCCATTGGTCGTTCATACGAGCATCCTTGGAGAATGTTCTTCGTGACTTATAGTGTTTCGTACAAGCAGTAACATTCTTCGTACTGTTGCTAGTTATGGGCACTATATAAACAGACATGCACCTCTTATCTGGTCTAGTTGGTCAATACATATAAGCAGTGAGACCCTGAGAGCACAAGAGAGAGAGCATAGAGAGTATTTCCTGAGTCTGTGTGAGCATTGTTTGTATGTGTTTGTACTAGTTCTCTTCTGTTAGTCAAGATATTGAATCTTTTGTTATCTTGTGTTTCTTACTTTGCTTTGGTTTGTATATTTACGAGGATTCTGCACTCGTATGTGTGTTGTATAAGCAGGGTAGTAGGTTAATCTTGATCCTTAGTGGACCTACATATATACTCACCTACTACGAGGAATATTTGTGCATGCCTTGATCGTGGGGGTATGTCCTGAAGTGGGACACACTAGTATAACAGTATCATATTATCTTAACATATCACTAGGTAATGGTACTTGAAATGTTCATGTATTTTGTTTAAGTGGATAAACAATACGGGTAATCACCTTGAACTGCTTTTCATGAATATTGCATATAGAATTATCAAATAGTGTGAAAATAGTTTGATATTACTGATATGATTTTCTTTCCAGTGATTCTCCCAAAAACAGAGTGTTTATTATTTCGTTATTTATTTGCTTTCAGAAAATATAAAAACCAAAAAGATTTCCTTTTCTTGTAAATTCTTAATGTACGGAATATGGTTATTCTTGGAGGAGTTGTTACCGATAGGGGGAGACGGTGTTAGAAGCTGAGTTCCAAAATTTTAAAATCTTGCAGGCTCAGTGTGCTTAAAATTTTGAGTATGTGGTTTGAGTTGCGAAGTTCTTAATCTGTGATACAGTTTTATCATCTCTTGAATAATAATAATTTGTTAACTTGTGTTGAAAAATTCTTATGGTTTCTCGAGATGTTTGTTTTATAGTATACATAGTGTAGCAGTGTGTTGCTGAGAAGGTTGGTGAAGAGGAGTTTGATTGGATGCATGGTAGAACCGCCTTTCTACATTGCAGACAAAGTTGAAGAATTTTGAAGATCGCTATGCAAGTGCTAAACTGGAGTTTACTCAAACGCTAATGATTTAAAGATTTGGTGATTGGATGCATGAGGTTAGGGGGAGTCTGTTGCTGACAGAAGCTATTAAAGCTGAAACTATCCAAAGACCAAAGACGTTGAAGATTGCAAGATGACTGAAGACAAAGTTGTTTTATGAAGCTATTGTCAAGGGGAGTTGGTTGGTGCTTATTTGTGACAACAGCTTAGATTTGGTTTTTGGATATTTTGTAATTAGTAAAACGATAAACAGTTAGTGGGTTTAGTATTGTAGTAGTTGATTAGAAGTAATTGGGCTAAACCAGACACATTATAAGGAGTGATAGGCGAATTAGGCCTAGACCAATTTGCAGCCCATGTGGTGAAACCCTAGCCTAGTTGCAAACTTGTCTCTATATAAAGAGAGTTTTGCATTAGGATTAAGGTTGCTCAGTTAATCACTTCAGAGAGAGTTGAGAGAGAATTAGAGTGAGTCTTGAATTGATTGTAAACATTCATGTTGGATAATCAATAGAAGACGGATTGAAAGTGTTTGTTCATGTTCTTGATATTGTTCGGTTTTCTGTGTTAATATGATCTAGAGGATTCCACACTCTAGGTTGGATAGACGATTCTGTGAAGATCCATACGGATTTGGGGACCTACATGTTTTATAATTACAGTAATGGAATGCCAAAAGAGTATTCGTTTTGCTAACCGACGATCTTTCTAGTTGATCAGGAAGCAATTGGCTTCCCACGATGATAACAGCCGATCAGGAAATTACAAATATGCAATAAGAATTTGAAAATATACCAACAAATGATACTTTTGTAAATCTAACAGTTAAATTCTCATCTTGCAATTAACAGTGTACGAATATTCCTCATTTACATGTAATCAACAGGTAAAGTTCAGCCTTGCATTTAGAGAGCATAGGTAAGTGTTAACCACCACAAAGGGATAAAAGGACAACTGGTAAACATATAGTGTTATATTAGAACGCTTACCTCAGTAGATAGTCTTGGAATATATTGAGCTGACTATTGTATCGACAATACCCTAGACATAGGTATGTGCCGGTAAAGATCTTACTTGATAAGTGAAATTGTCAATTTCACTAAAAGATCCAAAACCTATCTCATAAAAAAGTTGCATTGCGCTAGCTACACTACTTGTGTACAAGATGGTCACTAGGTGCAATTAAAAGAAAAAGAGAAAACGTCTAGGAACGAAAGAAAGCCCATCAAGAACCTTCTAGAATGAGATAACCTGCTGCTGGAAATAATCCGACAAGAGGTGTGCTTGCTCCATGTCTCACAAGGAATTAAAAGCTTAACCAACTTATAAAATATGTTAGTTTCATTTGATGTATAACAAAAAACAGAAATCTATGACCAAAAATTCATGTTCGTTTAAAAAAAATAAAGCAGTCAGTTTGACAAGAATAATAACTTAATATTAGACAATATGTTGTTTTAACTGCTGACTCAAAGAAACCCTAAACGAACATTTAGCATATACTTCCATTTTCTATTTGACTCAGGTATATTAATTATAAGCATGTCAGAAAGATTAATGAAATTATAAACAAGAGAACTATTTGACAAGATTGAGTGATCACTAAAAAGATAGACGAAACAAACTCTCATTACCCTTACTTTCCTTTAAATTCGTAACATATACTATACCTTCGCATAAAAATGTTTCATCATCATCTCCGATATTTATGAAACCGTCTAAAGATGAAGTAGCTTAGAAGTCCTTTTTAACCTTAATTAAGGATATTTGTTGATATGATTATGGTCGCTCAATACACTAGGCTACATGTTCATAAATATGTAACTAACATCACAGATCACCTATCTTAGTAAAAGATATGAACATCATTCCTTTAGTAACATGCGAATAGAACTATATTTTCATGTGATTCTCGATGAACCGTGCTTAAAGACATGATTAAAACGCTGAAAAAAACAATCAACACATCAAATTACCATATATTCAGCGAATAAACACTATCAGTTGCAATTTGGTTACTTGAAATTACCATATATTCAGCGAATAAACACTATCAGCCAACAAACCTAAGGTTTTGTATCAGAACTATTTACATTTTTGTATCAGGTTTGTATCTAGGATGCTCTAGGGTTTAAAATTCAATAAACACGACCAAAAACACAAAACCTAGGTTTTCAGGGCCAATGATTTACAGTAATCTCATGAATTCCACTTATAATTAATCAAAACTAGTTATATTGACATATTAGATTTGTGTCCAGAATGCGCTAGGGTTTCAAAATTGACGAACGGCACAAAAAACACATAACCTACGGTTTCACACAACAATTTTAACACAGATCTACAGTTCTTAACATCACAAATGGCGCAATTTTAACACAGATCTCTCGTGAACGCCACAATTTGTTGATAAAACTGCTGAATGAATGAACTCTATTAAACTATTCTTAATCTACGAGATTCATGCATCATAATTCATACGAGAGGAACAATAATGATGATGATTTAACAAAATTGAACTTACTTAAATCTATAGATCGAAGCATACAGGTTTAAATCACCGGAGCCACCATTGTCGCTCTAATTTCAACGATAAAATCTTGAATGGTGAGATAGAACGAAGGGAATTTGAATTTTATGAAGAAGAACAGGGGATTAGGGTTAGGGTTTGATGATTGAATATTATGAAGAAGAACAGGGGATTGGGTTAGGGTTTGATGATTGAATAACAAAGGCTCAGTGTTGTTTCAAGGTAAAATGGAAAATGTTTATTAGACGGGTCTTTATATTCGTGTGTGACAAAGTTTGGGGTGAAAAAGTTGGGTTGGGGGTTTAAGTTTGGAATTGGCTGAAAGATGAGGGTTGAAAAGAAATCTATTTATCTCTTATATTTTGTTAAAGCGCTTGTTGCAAATGCATCACAAATTGTAACACATTTTCAATGGAATATTTAATAGTTGTGTTTTTTTTTTGCTTTTGTTGTGTTGCAAATTTGTTCCAAAAGTTAGGGTTCTTACTTGTTGGAAATGTGTTGCACTTTTGTCAAAAGTTGCAACGCATTTTTTTCCGTTGGAAATCTCCGTACGAAAATGGTATTTTTCTAGTAATGGTTGTAAGCGAATTAATTAACCAAAAGGTAGGGTTCTTCGGTTGATTGGCTGATTATGGCAATTAGTTTAACATATAGTTATGGTTTCATGTAAATGAAAAACTAAGCATCTCAATAATTTATTAAAAGATAACTGATTCTTACATGATTAATTTGAAAACACAAAGGGTATATTTAAAGTAGTGACTTTCTTTATATGCAGCATACTAATATAAAACGTGACGTGAGTTCATATGTTTATAAATATAAGGTTAGAGGATATTTAGGCATAAAAGAATTATTTGCTAAATAAAATGTTAATTAAACTCTTAACCATCTTAATAAACCTAAATGTTTTTAAAAACAAAATCCTGACTTCTAGCATATTTTTAAAACAAGTTAAAGTTTTAATAAATTGTATTAACTAGAAAAAGTCTAGCTACATTGCAGCGGGGTTGTTATTAAATAGGGTTTTTTTACACAAATTAAATAAATTACAATCAAAGACAAAATGTTATAACATTGATGGTTAACAAAAATATTACATAATTTAAAGTCAATGTCTAAAAGTACAAATATATCTAATCGTATTATTATTTTTCAACATTATTAGGATGTGTGTAACGCGCGTTAAGCTCGTCTATCGCGAGTTGAAGCTCAACTGTTTTTCGCGTATTTTGTTAACTCTCTCAGTTAGCTCGTTCAGTTTCTCGGTTATTCGGCAGTCCAAGTTGACAACATCTTCAGAAATACGCCTTAGTTGTTCATAGACGCCCATGTCTTCGTTGGAAGTAAACATTATACACCTAAAAATTTACATATAAATTAGGCATTTCAACTAAAATAAGAACAATAAAAAAGAACTAAAACTAATTCTCAAGTCACAAGAAAGAGCCTTGTAGACATCATTGTAGTTGTACGTTTTTTTGATACCGTAACGGTGATAAAAACCATAATAACAAATGATTTTTCATGCCAATATTAGAGTCGTAAACCTGAATATAAATAACAAACTACAACAAAAAATATATATGTTAAGAGTTCTCGGTTTTGTAAGCCAAGTGCAAAACATCATACCTTATTTACATGTTATACAACAATTGCATGATTCCAAACTTTAAAACCCGATGTTAATCAATGCCAAACTTCTGTTTTACTAGAAATGTGTGTATATATATATATATATATAGGTAGAGGATCCTGTAAAAAAAGACTAAAAATGTGAGAAGGATAAGAAAGACTATGATGATGACACATATCCCTATCTATTTTATTAGTTTAAGAGTAAGATGGTAATTTAACCAATAATCATAATTAAAGATATAATCTTGTAACCGAATTTATCAGTTATTTTAGGAATCATCAGTTATTTTTGGAATTAATCTTCAGTTCGTATAAAACACCATATGAATTCCAGAAAACACCACAACTTGAATCGTAATACAGCCATGGTGTTCTAACATCTATAATAATTTTTATTATTTTTGCAGGTATAAAACACCATACAAATTCCAAAAACATCATGAGTTGAATCATAATACAGTCCTAGTGTTTTAACATTTAGAATGATTCTATTGCTATTCTAGACGTTAAAACACCATGACTGTAATCACAATACAATGTTAAAGACTCTAGATGTTAAAACACCATGACTTGAATCATAATTTATTATTTGCAATTCTATGGTGTCTTTTTTACGTTCATGGTGTTTTACTGTAAAACACAACACCTTGAATCACAATACAATTAAAACACAAAACACCATAGACTAAAAATCCAATCGGAATGTAATTTTTTTTTCTCTACATAAGTATAACATTATGGTACTCATATTAAAGATAAAAAACACTAGTTATTATGGTGTATTTTTTTTTAAAAGAGTTACGTATAAAAAGTTATTGACATTTAAAAAAGAATGGGGGAACGTATAAAAAGTCATGTGCATTCCATGTGACTTTCTAAACTTAAAAATGTTAAATTTACATTTATACCTTTAATCTAGAAAATTAATTATTTTAATGGTAAATAATTATTTACAAGATTGTATCAAGATCTCAACCATTAGACTAAATATCTAATGGTTTAGATTTTTTCTTATCCTTCTCATAAAAAAACATTTTTTTTTACAATAACCTCACCCTATATATATAGGATTAAGATTATTTGTGAACAACTTCTTAAGAGTGAACCAAGTGAACTAATCTTGGCCTTTGATCATTTTTTAGATTAAAAGGATAAGATTGATATTAGTCAAGTACTTTTAATTAAAATCTCTTAACTCTCTCTCTCTCTCTCTCTCTCATTTTTAATTATTTCTCTATTATTTTAATTATAAGAGATTAAAGGGCTAATGTTTATTTTTAAATAAACTCTTACGTTCTTTTTAAAATTAAGTATTAAACCTAATTAAATTATGTTTTTACATATGTGTGTACAGGTCAGGATATACAAGACTTATCCACTTGTGTATAATTATATCTTGTTCCCATATGTCGGTATAAACCAGATTTTACACATATGTATTATTCAAGTACGTATGTATATAAACTAACAGCTGTGTATCTTGTATAAATTGATAGTTAGCGAGATTGTATACATGTGTATAAACTAAATCTGTGTATCTTGTGTAAATTAATACTATTGAGATTGTACACATGTGTATAAACTAACAATAGTGTATCTTGTATATACGGAAACTAGCAAGATTTTAGGAATTTTGATTATATTGTTTAATAAAGGTAATTTAGAAAAGACGCAAATATCCTTCTGTCAATTAATTTAAAGGGAAGTTGCAACATTATAATTACAATCTTGGCATTGTTTAAAATCTCTAGATGATATAATTTAATGGCTCAAATTAGTTCACACAGTTCACTCTCAACCTAGTGTTCACTCTAGAACCCTACCCTATATATATATACTAGTAGCGAACCCGCGCAATGCAACGGCGACAACAATTTATATCATGGTACTCGTTTTTTTATTTATTAGTTTGTTGTGATAGATTGTATAGTAGTTCTATTAATTTTTCATTTTGCAGCATCCATATGATTTATCTATGTCTTAAACTTTATATAGATATCTTAATTAAATAATAACAAACACAACTAAGAAAAATATTAGTAATAAACATTATAATTTAAAAATAAAATTTAAACAAATCTATTATATATAATAAATATGATAAATGAAAAGAATTTAGGCCTCAACTTGATATTGCATCTCAGGTTACTTTTCCCGCCCAAAATGCCAGGTCCGCTTTTCATTTATGGGATATCCATTCTCTTACGTAGATACCCGAACCTAATAATACACGACCAGAAACCCTACCACCGCTAATTCCTCTTCTAGTATCCTAAGCGATAGCCATGCCCTCCTACTTTGTTGTTCCAATCCATTCCTCACAAATCCAAAACACACTACCTAAAATAGTACCAGCTGTTCACCAACACACCCTACAAGTCGGCCATTTAACCTCTAATCGAACCTTCTAGGGTTTGTTCTGTCAATACAGCTATAACACAAAAAATCTCTCCAAAACATATGCACTTCGTGTTTAAAAATCACGATTATTGGCAAACAGAACAGATGGTGAGGAATACGTGTTGAATCAGGGCTCAAAAATGAGGTGAAACTTGATGTTACGTGTGCTCGGATAAGGGCTGAGGTGTCGCCAGAGTGGTTTCTGGTGAGTAAAAAAAACCTAAAAGTGGCTCTTGAACCGGGTACATCATACAACAACAATTTTGTTCTTGATTTTTCTAATTGGTGATGTGTAACATTGTATGAACAAGAGGGATTTATGATCTTACTAATTGTTTACTCTAGAATATAAGTGTTAATTTACCGTTATGTTTATAATTCTAGTTTTGTTTGTATATCTTCAAGGTGACTGAGGTTAATTGCCCATAGAATAGCATCTGTGTAAATATAAAGTGTTTATTAGCCAGCCTATGTTCAAAAATTTTGTCATACCAAAGCTGTTTTGTGAGGGTATATTCTTGAATGACGTGTTGTTATTGAGTGGCTTTTATAAAGAGACACGTTCCTCTTTTTTATTTCTTTATATTGAGTTGAGACAAATTCCAGTATAAAGCAAGAGGGAAAGTTAGTATTATTGAGTTAGAGTTTCTATGTATTTTGAAAGGGCATGTTATGTGTTGATCACTTTTGCTTGCATATGTGCATATTCATCTCACTTATATAAATGGAACTGGAAGCATAAGCATTGGCATGCTGAATTGATATGTTAGAGTTTGGCTTTTAGGCTATATAATTGATTCCTCTGTATGATTTCTTCTTCTTTTCATCTTGCGACTTCCTTTTTTTCTTATAAAAGTCAATTAGTAGATTGTGATTTGACCCATATAAATTTTGTTAATTTTGTGAAGATATGGTGTTAATAAGATGTCAGTTATCTGAAATGTGATATGGTGATTCATCTTTCAAGTACTATAAGTGTGAGGTGCCTTACAATCATGCAGGTGTACATCATTTGACTTTGGTCTGGTCAAGATATACAGGGATACTACAACTCACCAGCACATACCATACAGATGAGATTATTAACAACTCATTTATACTTGTCTTATATTCAAGTTGTTTATACATGCTCTTCTCTTGGTTCTGCAGAGAGAGAAAAAAACTTGACTTGGACTGCAAGATATGGGATTGCTGAATAACTGAAATTAGTAAATACACTTCTTATGAATATTGACTTGTGTACTTATTTGTGTGGACCATGTAGAACACAGCAGGTGGGATGATCTGGATCTCTTGGATATGTACTATTAATGTATTTCTTAATAGGAAGGTAGTGCCAAGATTTACTCTTTCCCATTTTTAAACCACCCCTGCTGTTCAGTCTTCCTTGGCAAGGGTAAAAGTAGGAAACAAGAAAGATAAGTATGAGAAAATTAGTAAGAAGATGGTTTCTACATCGATTGAGGTATTAATTATTGCACTCATAAGATATTAAGTGTAGTGAAGTTTGCTTAATGATTTCTCCATGTTTCTCTCAGGGTTAGGTAATCTGTCAAAATGGGTTCAGGTCAAAGGGGATATAAAACATAACCTGACATATTTA
Organism: Scalesia atractyloides; assembly: GCA_947069175.1. Taxonomy (NCBI): domain Eukaryota; kingdom Viridiplantae; phylum Streptophyta; class Magnoliopsida; order Asterales; family Asteraceae; genus Scalesia; species Scalesia atractyloides. The sequence goes on along the minus strand of CAMTDV010000013.1, from coordinate 44,036,962 downwards.
ATTTTTATATTTGGGTTAAATAGTGTATTTTCTATGGATTCATAATTCCGAGTATCGAAGACAATATCAATTTAGAATAATATGAACCAGTAAGTTTTGTGTTAATGCATAGTTTCGAGTAGTTTTGGTGACAATATGGGCGGGTCAGACACGTGAGGCTGGATCTAAATGAATTTTGGTCAAGATGTATTATATGCTTGGTTTTAAAAAGCGAAAAGAGCACCGAGGCAACAAGGTCTAAAACCGAGGTGCGAAGCGCAAAAGTGGCGCGCTTATATACGGTAGGCGCAAAGTGATCATATAATTTTTTTATGTATGTTTAGTAGATTTTTAGCATTCCCAAACCCAAATATAGCAATAAATAAGGTTTATGTATGTTTTAACATACAAATTACCTACTAGACAACCTATAAGCCCGCTGGAGGGGTATGGTCCCAAAAACTCTGTGCCTGCGCAAGAAATCATATCATCAATGACAACAGATCACAAGAATAACCTTGCGCGTAATACGCAACGGTGTGCCATTCTTGAAACTAGCTGGTCACACAACGAACCATGTGCACTCTGCGCAACGGTAAGTTAGACCTGGAAGCGCAGGTCCCTTGACTCTGTGCTGATAGACAAACCTTGCGCCAACGCGCAACGGTACCGCAACTTCAATACTAGCAGGTCACACAACGAGTCTTGCGCATACTGTGCAACAAGAAGTTAGACCGATACTAGCAGGTCGCACAACGAACCTTGCGTACTTGGCGCAACGGCAAGTTAGACCTAGAAACGCAGGTCCCTTGACCTTGTGCGGATCAAACAACCCTCTAGCCGCGAAGTCCTAAAACCTTCCACAAGGACAAGACAAACATGAGAACAACTCATAGTCTTTAGAACCAAAGGATTTAATCCCTGCAACTCTGCGCTGGCCAGAAAGCACTGATAAAGCCACGCAGAAGGGAGAAGCGCATAGAGGCGTTGACTACATACAAGGGTACAAAGTGGTAGAGCTGTGAACGAATAGCCGCTCGGCAGGATGTGCCAGACTACGTCGCATGAAGAGTAATGCAGAGGACAGTCTGTACACCAACCAAACTCACGCCAGCGACTGTCACACATTCTCCACTTTCGGCTGATGATAGGGCTGGAACCAGAGACAACTGCCATGACACGTGGCTCCATTCAACATCTAACAAAGCACACCTCCTGCCAGAGATCATTAATGATCCATGCACAGGTGACATAACGGATATCCCTGGTCGTCTCGGCCGGGCCCAAGGCCCATCAGCCTATCTTCTTCACACCTATCTTCGGCTATAAAATAAGGGTTACACCACAAGGTAAAACACATGCTTTCTAGCTCACTCACTAATTACTACTTACTTGCTTATTACCTTGCAATCACCAAATACTTATTCTCACGCCAGAGTGTGGTCACGGAGAAAACCCTCCCCCTTTCTTCCATGACGAGGCTAACGGCGTTGCTATTTTTGCAGATAACTCGAAGTGAGATCACGTAGAAGAACAAACGAGAGACAACCCTTTTATGCAGAAATATTAGGCTGTAACCAAGAAATCTCCGGATACCTCTCGGTTCAACCTAGTGTTTCTTCATTGGCGCCATCCGCTTTTTACTCACTCTCATCCATTTCCTCATTTCGTTTTTTTCTCAAAACTCACTAACAAATGGCTGATTTCCCATCAAATACACCACGAGGTCCTTAGGATGAAGGCAAGAACGCAGTTCATGCCTCTCGACCCGACGGATAGGTGGAAGAAGGTTCTTCCGGGAATGCCGGTGCTCACAACGACTACGGTCGTGTGAACATCCCAGTAACCCCTGGAGTTCAAATGGAGACTCCCTGTGTACCAGTCACTTCGATTTTGCCTCCGGGTGAAACTCCAATGTCTTGGTACATCAAGTCTCAAACGGCTCTAAAAGTCGTATATGCGCAACTCTGTGCGCAAACCAACACATCCGCTGCGTCGGTGCAGCCACCAACTACTCACGTGGATGCTTTGCCTGCACCACTGGTACTCAGCTATGACTCGCCAGCTAGAGCGAGCGTTCCATCACAACTCCTTACCAGAAAAACAGAGTACTCTCAATCGCTACCTAAACATGAGTCTCACACTCATAGGCGAGCGTCCATCCACTCACGGTTGGGCCCGCATCCTCTAGAGGGGCGGGACACCCAGCGTGAGGAGGATTGAACATATGGCGAGAGTGACAGCGCCAGTCTGTTTCACCGGCTACCAAAAGATCATGCTGCTTACAAGTCTGCGCCACGGGCTGTTTATAACCTTGAGGCGGAGTGCAACTACAATTTAATCTACAGGCCGGCTGAGACAGCCGAAGACTCAAATTGATAAAGTAGATCGCGCTTGCACCACTGGAGCGCGCAAAACTTCCCTCCAACGTGGGAAAGTACAATGGGTTGATAGACCCAGATGATCACCTTCGCCTATTAACGGGCGCAGGACTAATCGGAGGCTGAACGCTGCCCATGTGGTGTCACTTGTTTGTTCAAACTCTCACAACATCCACTGCCTTCTTCTCCTCCTTCAAACGTGCAGCCTCGGCGTGTAGGCTCACGATCTCATCTCTCAAAGATTTTTTTCTCATGATTGTCCCTTTCACAGGCCTCCCTTCACCGCTTGCGCTCCTCCGCAAGGTTGGTAGCGGAGCTTTCCGCCTTCTTTTTCACCCTAGCACGGACCATTCTTCGGTCCGCTGGGATTCGGCAAACCTTGCTTTTTCAACCTCCAGCTCAATTTTTTGCGCAGCCACTTGGGCTCGCTCTTGGACCAGATCCGCTTGGGCAGCCTCAAATTTCTCTTACTCTTTATGCATGCTCCGCCACTCCCTTATGATCATGTGAGTGTTGGAGGCGGAGCTAGCTGCTGCCTAGAGGTATGCGCGGTAAGTTTGTTCATGACTCCGCTCAGCACGCGCGCGCACCTTTGCTGGGGGAACGCACCTTTAAACCACTCATGGCATGCAGGCCAGTGAGAGAAGTCATCTCCTTTCTTCAGCTTCCACATAGTGGTGTGGATCTGTTCATCGCGGCCTTCATGATATGACCTGTAAATAATAATCAACCGAGGTTTTGTCCGGACGGATTGGGGACCCTTCGGTAGAAGGGCTTCCCCCAGATCCTCCAACCTCACCCCTGGGTGCCGGCTCGGCTGCATAAGCCCCTCTGTGGAGCATCTTCCTCAACCACCTCCTCATCCTCCGCAACCATAACCATCGATTCCATCATCACCTCACCACCCTTCATCACTTCAGGCTCTGCGGCCTCAACCTCCAGCTGCACTTCCGCCGCCCCGGCACTTGGCTCCCCACCCAGTGCGCTTGACGCTTGCGTCGTTTCAGCCACAGGTGGGGGCATTAGAATGTCAACGGGCGCGGCCGGAGTGGTGGGAGAAACTAAAACTTTTTCACTTCCCCCTGTAAGATGAAAAACAGTTAGACGAGTACAACAGGAAGGAAAGTGGTGTTAAACACAAGTCAAAAGGTGTTTACCTATGGAAAGTTTGGCGGCGAGCGCGTCCAGATTCCCGCACTTACCTATAACTCTCCGCGCAGCCTTTATGGAGGAATGTGTGGAGATATCACTCTTTGGAGCCCTTTTCCGTTTGCGGGGCTCCGGGCTGGACTCGACCTCCACCGGGTTGTCCGGGTTGGCAGCCGGAATCTCCAAATGATCCGGCTTTGGCTTCTCATACCAACAGGCGCAAGACCCTCCAAGGAATCAGAGACTACTACATAGTCATTCCAAGTGTCTGGCGCAGAACACATACCTTTGGTTGGGTCTGCCCTGGGCTGAGCCACCTTTTTCTCCGCCACCGCACTGGGCCCCCTGCGCCTTTTCTTTTTAGGATCCGGTCCAATGCCCAAGTTCTTTAACGCACCTGCATAATGGCGTAACACAATAAGTGATCTACAAAGATATAAAAAATCAAACTATGAAGGCTTACCAGTCTCAGGCGCAGGGGCCAACAAATCTTCATTCTTGGGAAGCTCAAAGTTCCCCAAGATTTGCGAGTACCATGTGGGCTCCTCCGGGCCAAGGGCGATGTTCTCTATCCGCCCCTGTTCCCTTTGGAACGCTACCACATACAACGCCACATCTGCAATATAGCGCATACAGTTAGTATGTGCACAGGAGGAATCAAAAAGTAATAAAAGAAGACAAAAGTATTGGCGGTTGGGCTTCCACACCAAACTCATGTCCGTCGCCACCAACGCCCTCTCCGGCAGTTGGACCGCCGGGATCTCCTTTAAGTCCTTATACCAGGACTCCGTCACTGGTATAGAAGAGGTCTCAACAACAATCTCCTCTATCCCTCGGAAGTGCATCCGGAGGGGCATAACACCGGCCTTTATGTAAAAAATTTTGTCTTCCAGTCATGAAAAGACTTTGGGTGAGTGAGCAAAATCTTCTTCGCTTGGATGTGATGCTGAAAAGAATAAAACCCCATGGAGCAGTGTAGTTGGTAAAATGCCCTAAACCGGTCAACGGTTGGGGTAATACCAATCGATCTACATAAAAATTCAAAATGTTTGATCCTCAACATCCCCATTGGATTGAGTTGGGAGATGTGGAATCGGTAAAAACCCAAATTTCAAGAAAAAAATTTGTTGCCTAACCGGAAGTTAACATCGGCGAAAAAATCAAAGAATAGTAATATAACCGGCCAGAGCATCGGCAGCAGTATCACCCTCCGCCAGAAACCGGGCATCCCAGTCCCTAGGGAACCGGTAACCGAAAACCAAGCGTTGGAAACTGGCCTGATTCCATTTCAAAGCCGGTAAGGAATTCGAACCCTCCGCTGTAGAAACACTCTCGAGACCCCTGGTCGCCATAGAAATCACAGAAGAAAAAAAGATTTGAAAACAAGAAAGCAAGAGCACAAGAGCTCAGAGAAAAAGAAGTTTGAAAGCGTGAATGGAACCCTAGATGGTTCCCCCTATTCAAACACATCGCATTTAATGCGATGGGGAACTGTGAAGCACACGCAAAATTAACAACCAATCCGCGCAAGACGCGTGGCAGGCAAGTGGCAACTAACGATTGTAACACGCGCGTGTCCAGCAGTTTCTCTTCCAATTCATTAATGAAAGAGAGGCTGCACTGTTGACAGCATGCCACAGTTGTCAAACGTCACCTCTAGGGCACCCTTTTTCTCACCAACTCGCCTGCAACATCTGCATGACGAAGATTCAAATTTCAAAGACCTTATCATGAGCAAGGGTTTCCTTCACATAAAGGTTTTCTCCAACCATTATTAAATTTTTGCGGTTGAAATAAGCACGCATACAAGAATTCTTATAGTCCAACACTCCACCTACTTGCCAACATGCACAACGAACCTTGCGTACTTGGCGCAACGGGAAGTTAGACCTAGAAACGCAGGTCCCTTGACCCTGCGCGGATCAAACAACCCTCTAGCCGCGAAGTCCTAAAACCTTCACAAGGACAAGACAAACATGAGAGCAACTCATAGTCTTTAGAACAAAAGGACTTAATCCCCGCAACTCTGCGCTGGCCAGAAAGCACTGATAAAGTCACGCAGAAGGGAGAAGCGCATAGAGGCGTTAACTACGTACAAGGGTACACAGTGGCAGAGCTGTGAACCAATAGCCGCTCGGTAGGTTATGTCGAACAGTAATGCAGAGGACAGTCTGTACACCAACCAAACTCACGCCAACGACTGTCACACATTCTCCACTTTCGGCTGATGACATGGCTGGCACTAGGGACAGCCGCCATGACACTTGGCTCCATTCAACATCCGACAAAGCACACCCCCTGCCAGATTTCATTAATGATCGATGCAGAGTTGACAGAACAGATATCCCTGGTCGTCTCCCCAGGCCCAAGGCCCATCAGCCCATCTCCTTCACACCTATCTTCGGATATAAAATAAGAGACACCACAAGATAAAACACATGCTTTCTAGCTCACTCACTAATTACTACTTACTTGCTTATTACCTTGCAATCACCAAATACTTATTCTCATACCAGAGTGTGGTCACGGAGAAAACCCTCTCCTTTTCTCCCGTGACGAGGCTAACGGTATTGCTATTTTTGCAGATAACTCGAAGTGAGATCACCCAGAAGAACGAACGAGAGACGACCCTTTCGTGCAGAAATATTAGGCTGTAACTAAGATATCTCCGGATACCTCTCGGTTCAACCCAGTGTTCTTCACCCGGTGTACAACATCCTGCTGCACAATAAAAAAGAATGTATACGAGGCGCACACCTCACCTACGCCTCAGGCCAAGTTTTTACCAAAATCGCACGTCTCGCTTGCGCCTTACGTACAACGTGAGTCTTTTGTCATCTGAAGCGATACCCTTTGCGCCTTAAGGGGCCTGCGCCTAGGCGCCTCAGGTGCCCTTTTTAAACAGAGGTTGTATGTTGTACTTTTTGAGGGGTTGGGTCACTTTAAAGTTCTTTTTGTCTTTTTCTTGGGAAACGAAAGAAGATTAAATTTTTTTTTGTATATATATGATGGCAACTATAAAACTTGAACCTGCTTTTGATGTTATCATGCTTATAAAACTGGAGTAGGATACGATTTTGGGTTTTGACTTTTCCTTTTCATCATATGTAGCAATTTGGAAATTGAACATGGATCATCTATTTTCATTTAATATTAGTAGTTTATTGACTTTGTCACAACTTGGTTTTGCTTATCTTGCACCAGGTATGTGATTCATCGGCTACAGCCGCTTATATTTACCAAAGCTGTGATGGTATTGAGTTTGAAAGCTCATCAAATAAGCTAGATTTGAGGTTAATTTCAAACTCAATGAAATTTAAACACCTTGCACATGATGTTGCGAGTAGGGTACTATTGTATAAGTTAATTTTTCAATTTTTTCTATTGCATATCAATACTATTAGGAGTTATTTATGTACATGTTCCTTTTTGTCAGAGTAGAGCATTGCAACTCTGTAGTATTGTGCAGTTAGGTATTAATTACTTTCGTAACTTTGATTTAGAATTCAAATTAGATGCACGTTGCTGATTAATGCTACAATATAAACTATTTCTTTTACCTATTTTTACGCTTTTGTACAATATTAACTGAGTTGTAATGTTGAACTGAGTTATGGTTTACTAACTTTTACTTATCTATTTCCAGTCATATGGAATCTTTGTTTTGTTTGACTGTTGAACAACTGAATATCAATATTGACAAAAAGAGGAATCTTTATGAGAATTAATTCGAATTTTTATGGTGCCAAGCAGACCGGTGATAATGGACAATAGTATGATTTTCATATAGTATACAACCCTTCATACATTGTTTCAGTGCTCTACTTTCGTGCAGATATGTATGTGAATCTCTTCCCTATGTGACTTAATTTATACATGTGGCAAAATGAGTGGGTTGGGTAGCTTGGGTTTGAGTTGTAATGGGTCATTTTGTAGTACATGCTCGAATGGGTCTTCATGAGTTCTCAAATTGCTTCCTGAATGGGAAGGGTGTAAATGAAAATGCTAAATATCGTGAGAATTGTGAGAACGAATGAAAAAACCACTAGAACTTGATAAAAACAAATGAAATTCAAGATTTCTTTTTACACTTTTCATTATTATTCGAATACAATTCTAAACATTTAATTTACACATTTAAATTTAAGAGAATTCGGAAATAAAGAAATTTACACATGTGTAAGTTTGCCATTTACACATGTGTAAATTGTTATATTTACACATGTGTAAAAAATCTAATAAGAGTGATTTTGAGAGGAGAAATGAATTATTTGATGTTGTAATTTCTTTTTTTGATATTGTATTTTAATTAAAATGATGATTGTATTAAAAAAAATTGGTTTTGATTATTTTCTCATTCGTTCTCACGGTTCTCGCAATAATATATATATATATATATATATATATATAAGAGAGAGAGAGAGAGGTGTGGGGTTCTAGAGTGAACACTAATGTATTTGTAAACTGAGTGAACAGATCCTGACCATTGATTTACACATGTGTATGGCTAGGATTAGTTCGTTCAGTTCGCAAATACACTAGTGTTCACTTTTAAACCCAATCATATATATATATATATATATATATTGTGTGTGTGTGGTGTGTGTGTGTGTATGTTATCTTGAAAACGCTAAATATTGCGAGAACCGTAAGAACGAATGAAAAAACCAATCAAACCCAATTTCTTTAATATAAAACTCATTGTAATTAAAATACAACATTAAAATAGAATTTATAATATCAAATAATTAATTTTTCTCTCAAAATCATTCTTATTAGATTTTTTTACATGTGTAAATATAACAAATTTACACATGTGTAAATGACAAACTTACACATGTGTAATTTTTCTTTATTTATGAATTCACGTAAATTTAAACGTGTAATTTAATTTTTAGCATTGTATTCGAGTAATAATGATAAATGTAAAAAGAAATTTTGAATTTGACTTGATTTTGACCAAGTTTTAGTGGTTTTTTCATTTATTTTCACAGTTCTCGCGATATTTAGCGTTCTCATTTAAACTCTCCTTTATTAATATATATATATATATATATAATATAAGCACCGAAACTTTTATAAGGAACAAAATAATAATAATAAAGAATATAAATTAATATTATTTTAAAAAACTATAATTAATTTTCTAAAATTTTACAAATATACTTAATATAATTCCTGTTTTTAGTCATGATGTACATGTATTTGTATTAACTTTGAAGCTTCTGAATCTGCATGTATGATAATTGATGTTGAAACACGAGTAAAAATAGACAGACAAATCTTGCATAGTTTATTATTTTTGTAAGTATCGGCTAGATACATAATTGTTACTTTCATGTTGCTTGATACACTAAATGTGCATCTATTATTTATTCATTTTTTTCTAAAAATAAACCAACAAAATTTATTGATACAATACGTCTATCATCTACGTTTTAGGGTCATGTCCGTGTATGTAATAAGGCAAACTGTTAGATTTTATGTTTTGTAATGTTAACTTCACATGAAGTGAAGTTCACTTCGTACAAAGGTAGCTTGTTTACCTTCGTACAATATAACTTACCTTCGTACGAAGAGAAAAGCTTGCCTCACATGAAGGTAATGTCATGTCTATAAATACGAGTCTTGAGGTCTTGAGTCGGTAGCTGTTTTGTTGACTAATTCGGCGAAACCTTGTCAGATTTCTCTCAGAATTGTAAATGTAATTAGTATTAATTAGATAAAGAGTTTAAATAGTAAATCTTGCATTTGTCACTAGTTTAACATGACTTCCGCTCATATTGAACTAGGCAAACAGATTAGGACCTGAGCTTATTGGATGAGCAGATCCTCACAAGTGGTATCAGAGCTTGGAGGTCTAATCTGAAGACTTGTAATCAAGATTCTACTTCTTTTTCTACTCATTCTTTATCATTTCCCATACATTGAACGGACAAAATGGACTGATCTTTTCCAGGATTACTTAAAATTGACGAATAACAAACTCTCGAAAGAATCAGACTTAAAAATCAACTTCAATCATGATAAAAATGACGAAACACGTGAAAATCTGAACTTTACCATCGCAGATCTTGGAGTTACCTTCGCACGAAGTGAAATTTGTTGTTTAAACCTGAAAAGTTACCTTCGCACGAAGTTAAATCTGACTTCGCACGAAGTGAAACTCTTGCAAATTTTGAGTTATATATTTGCACGAAGATAAATCTAGAAATTGGCATTTTTACTTCGCACGAAGAGAAATTTAATTGTCTTTGTGGTTTTACTTCGTTCTAGGGTCATTCGCACCAAGATCTAATTCAAACGAAGCAAGTTACCACAAATTTTTCGACGAAAATGGAGAACGAATTCTTCAACGCATTCACAACGTCAGCAGCCTCAACAACGTGGCAGCTCAAAACATAAATCTCAAAAATGAAATGGGGACGATGATAAAACCCCCGAAGCTTATGTGCTTATAAGATTATTATGGTTGGAATGAGAGGTTTGTAAATTGGGTACAAGCTACCTACTTTGATAGCTGGTACGTGCCATCAAGGAGAAATATGCTGCAACAGTTGAAGAAAATGGGCTAGAGAAGACGTTGACACAATTTACTACACTAAAAAAAAAGAAAAATTCATTCGAGAAAAGAAAATGATGATCATTCTCCAACAAGCCATCAAAGAAGACATATTCACTCTCTTACAACACAATGGTGATGCTCAATCAGTGTGGAATGCTTTGAGAGTGAAATTACAAGGAAGCACTCAAATGATCAAGAGCAAAAAGGTGTTGTTAAAGAAAGAGTTTGATATCTTCAATCTGCTTAAAGGTGAAACTGTAACGCTTTGCATTCTTGTACTTTCCTCATTTAGAAAGTGTGATCGTATTTCTATTTTTTGGAAAATTGTATCGTACCTTATTCGTATTTCTATCCCAAGCTTGTAATCTGATGCGTTGATTATGATAGACAGTTAAACTTTACGCATACTTTTATACTTGTTATTCAAGCAAAACATACATGTTAACATATGTTATTTATACTTTTATACTCGAGTATTCATACAAACAACGTCTGAATACATGATTCTTATGCAATCTACATTCAAGATACATGTTATGCACACACGACATAGTCCAATGCCTAAAAATGCTTAAAACTGACTAAAACTCGAAAACTTAGCCTTAAACTAAGCCCTTCGTATGGACTAACATACTTCACACGAAATGGCCACCACCTTGTACGAAGTGGACTGCCACTTCGCACGAATGCTCCTGCCAGCTCCCTTCTCCTATAAATCAGACACTTCCCCTCCATTTCCAACCTTCGAAATATTCTCTCATTACCACTCGAAATTACAGATTCCTGGTAGATTATTCTCGACTTTTAAGTGATTTTTAGCTCACTTTACTTACAAACTTCTCCAAAATTCTTCATACTTTTTCCGATTTCCTTCCATATAAACATTTGAGCTAACCCAAGTTATAAATAACCAAGTGTTAAGCTAGTGTGAGAACGTTGGGAGCTAAGGCTTTCCAAATTAAGTTCCACCACTGTTTGTACATGTATTACTCCTAAAACCGATTTGGTCTTCATTAGAGTGACAAGGCTACGACACGTCCCCAAACACCCTTATGTTCGGGATGGCACACCTAGCTTGCTCACTCGGCTGTTAATGTTTTAGTCGACTTACATTCTGTTAGTTCATGACCAACCGGGTTATTACAACCTTGTGCTTTGATGAATCATATAAAGAGAATTGGCATCTCCATGCTTAACTACTATGACAAACTTGACTAAACTAGGCTTATTTTATTTATGATTGATCTTGACATAATATTAATCACAATCCGATCTAATGTTACGACTCGGACCATCCTGCCTCGTTATCATGACGCCCTTTCACAGAAATCAGTGCTGAAATGGGTACAAAACAGGCTAACACGTTCCAGGACTGTCACCTCGCACGAGGTGAATAGTAAACTTGTACGAGGTGCAAGTCAACTCATACGAGGTACCAGTCAACTCGTACAAGTTGCAAGTCAGCTCGTACGAGGCGGACAGTCCACTTCGCACGAAGTGGCTTTTTTTCCGTTTTCTTTTTGTACTTCCTGCTTCAGAATCTGGATCTATCATCCAGCTCAATATACTCACACCCACCTGTTTACCTCATGTAGGGTAACTTCGTGTTGCATCACCTGAGCACTCTACACACGAAATGCTAGGAAGCTTGCTTAACTGTGAGTACACTCGAACACCCTTTTCTTTTACACTTTTGGGTGCAACCTGCTTAATTTATCAAAAATACACACAATCACACTTATACTTTTATGCACACACACAAACAATCCATCATACATGCTAAAGATACGTGATACGTGATTTGTATACGTGTAACATTCTTATGTGATACGACTTGTCATTAACTTCGTATGAGCCTCCCCCTAACATGTATAGCGTTATAGGAGTAAGTCACCGCTCATATTCTTGAGGTCATGTTAAGTTTATTTTATTTTGCGGTGACACTTGAGGATTAACTTGTAAATCACATGCCTTGTTTACATTAATCTAGTATACTATCCTAACATGTGGATTGGTTTAAACTATTTCATACTTAAGCTATATCAAACTTGTGTACTCGCCAATGCTTTTATGTTGAACTATACTTTTAACATGTTGCAGGTTAAGGATGACATCATTGGTGAAACTTAGTAGGGACTTCCTAGAAACGCACCTAGAAACTTCTAGACTTTATGTTGCTTATTGTTAATCCTATTGTACTTGAATCTCTTAAATTTTGTACTTTCAAATTTCTTATGTTGTACTTGACGAATTTGTAATGAAATGAAATTTTGATATCTTAACTATTGTCGTAAACTAGTGTTTTGTTGACTCGAGCAATCTATTTTGTCCCGCCCGATGTTTCCACCATCGGTTGGGGAATGACAGGTTGGTATCAGCGCAATAACTATAGGGAATTAGGTAGAACTGCCATGTTTGACCTAGTCTATAGTCTAAGCACCAAACAGACCCCTTGATACGAACTGAGACCTTTTTGCGAACTAAAGCGCTTGGTTCGAACTGGACCTCTTCGTGCGAACTGAACAGCTTCGCACAAAGTGGTGACCACTTCTCACGAAGTGGCACTCACTTCGCACGAAGTGAGCCCACTTCGTACGAAGTGAAATGTCCATCTATCAAAAGGTCCGAACTTTTCTTGTTCTGCTTCTGATCTAGCCCTGTTTCTTACAATAATACCCGCCTTTCCGAAGGCTTACACAATACACACTCGAAGACATAAAGACATTCATACTTTACAATCGAGACGATCTCGTCAAAATAGGGGTGAAACCCGCAATTTGGTGAACACTCTCAATCCGTGAATCTTGGTTTTTCACGAAATTATACCCTCAAGTTAGGAGTGATGTCCCTATCTTGATGGAAATTTCCATTTCATACTCTAGTGGACCCTTACCAACTAATCGGAATTTGCTCCTCGTTTGGTAAGTACCAACCACGTTTAAGGAATGAAATTATCAAGTTAGAGTGATATCCACATCTTGATAACTAGTTCCACTCTTCATTTTCAATCTCGCCAAAGTTTTGAATTTCCGATCAACTAGGGACATGTGGCAACCAGAAGGGTAAATACCGTTAACCGCTCCTCGGTGAGTGTATTTTATCTATCCGGCCAAACATGTCTCCCTAACTCGAAAGGATTCTCGATTCACTTTGGAATAGTCGAAGTTTCTCAACCCGAAACGCTCCAATGTTATATTAAGCCTCTCTGTTATATTACCTCAATTTCTATGCGTTTTAATACTTGTTACCTCGTTCATTTCAAACTCGATGCACAATTCGCACGTCTTCCGCAATAAAAAAACAATACTAATTCTCGCAAACCAACTAAATTTACACTCTTTACGCATTCATACGTGTTTATGCTTATAGAATACATACTATACTTATGCAAACTATATGGAATACTTATGTGAAACTACGTGAAACTTATGTGATACTTACATGCTCAAATGTGAATTTTATAACCACATTATGATCAAGCCTCATCCTTTCCTCTATTTTCAATCACCTAGATGTCTTTTTCGCAAAACTCAAACGGAAGAAAGAAGTCGAAGTCCAACTCCAACTCGATGTCCAAGAAGGATTGTATGAAATTTATGGCGAAGCAGATTGCTAAAATCATCCTTGATAGCGTCAGCAAAATCCAACCCCCACCAAACACCAATTGACCCATGCCTCTGTCGAATCCAAGATAGAAGCACCTAAGTCGACGTTTACTTTCAAGCAGTTTTGTTCATGCAACCCCTTGCCCTTCACTGGCGAAGAGGACGCCACTAAGCTGCTGCAATGGTTTGACACCATTGAAGTAACGTTCCTTCAGAGTGATTGTCCTGACCACCTGCGTACCATCAACGTGACGGGCGTCTTCCAATCAAGGGCTCTTGATTGGTGGACCTCCGAGTGTAACGCTTGTGGAAACGATGTCGCACATCCTCTCCCTTGGGCCGATCTCAAAAAGCCAATGGAGGAAGAGTTCTGCCCTCCTCATGAACGTCAAAAGCTCGAAAACAAGTTTTGGAACCTGAAACAGGTTGGGAATGATAACGCTAGCCTTACGACCTGTTTTAAGCAGCTAAATGCGATATACCCTTGCTAAGTCGACACTGTCGTGAAGGCTATTGCAAAATACACTCGATGCCTCCCTCCTAACCTCATGAACCTTGTCGATGCCGCTTCACCTAAAACCCTCGAGGATACCTACAAGTTGGCCGCCAAACTTAACAACAACCACGTTCTTCATGAAGCCTTTGCAAGGCTCCATCAAAGAATGCCCATCAAGCCACCTCGATACCGTCATTAAGCCAACCCCGTCCAAACCACCTAGAAACAATAACTAAGGCAAGAAGTAGAAGGTTTCAAGCCAAAACTGTGCGGTAGTCACTCTGCCAAACCCTCAACTGTAGAGGCATTAATAGGTTTATGCATTATTATTAATTAGTTATTATAATTGCAATGGGCTTGGGAAAGGCCTTGGGCCTAAAAGTTTAGGGTTTTGAAGCACTAACCCTCTAGTGTGTATAGTTAATGATGTATTAGGGTTTGGTGGCTGCTTGATTATTCTTCACTTATATTAGAAATTTTCCTAATTTGTATGCAAGTTGAATCTTTCCATCTTCATCTTATTTCTTTCATTTGATTCTTAAGCTTGTTTGTGTGATTCCGCCACCTTTCAAGCTAAGTGTGACATCGAAGAGATCCGGTTTTTGGGACTTACAATTGGTATCAGAGCTTGTTTGAACCTGTTTCCAGGCTCAGATCAGATTTCATACGGATTTCGGTTCGCATCTGCTATTGTTTCGGTGTTTAGTTGAGTTTCTGTTTTCATCTCGGACCATCTCGGATTATCTTCTTGAAGATCTCAAACTATCTTCTTGAATATCTCGGACCTCCTAGGATTATCTTCTTGAACATCTCGGATCCAAGAATCCCATCTCAGATCATTTCGAATCAAAGGCTTGCATCTCGAACCATCCCAACAAGCATCTCGAATTCATCTGGATCATTAGTGTTCAAAGGTGTCTCCATCCTCAAAACTCAGAGTCATCTCGGATCATCATCCTCTCATAAAAAATAATGTTCCGAGATACTGTCACCATCTCGGATTACGTTACTTCTGGATCTACTGTTACCTTCTCGGATCTATTGTTACCTTCTCGGATCTACTGTTACCATCTTGGATCTTCTGTTACCATCTCGGATCCACTAGTTTGAGTTACCGTTTCGAGTTATTATTACTGTTAGCTTCTCTGATTGATCTGTCTTTTCACTCTTTTGATGATGTATCCAAACAGCATTCTGACAGCTGCTGATCTCACCAACGCTACCTTAACGACCATTCAGTCTTAGACTCTAGCGTTGCATCTGGAACTGGACCAGAGTATTGGAACGTCTACCAAAATTCCAAGATTGTTGTATGGAGATGATTATTTTGAATGGACTTGGCGCTTTGAGCAGTATTGCAAAACCAAGGAACCCGGAAGGTGGAGGTGCATTTGTGATGGTCCCCGCACTATCATGTACGCAACTACAAATGATCTAGACACTCGAATTCCAAAACCAAAAAGTTCGTGGTCTGAAAAAGATCGAAAAATCAAGGACGAAGATGATAAGGCTATGGCAAATCTTACTTGGCACTCGGTCCTGACATCTCGATTGTTGTCAGAAACTACACAAGTGTGAAAGAAATCTGGGATGTGCTAAAAATCTGTATGAAGGAAACACTGACACGAAGGCTAGCAGAGTGAACATGCTGAACCAACAGTTCAGTTCATTTAATCACATCTACGGGGAGACTGTGGAGAATAAAATCATAAGAATCGTCAAACTTATTTCACAGATGGTCAGTGCTGGAATTCTGATCACTAATAGTGGGATAAATCGCCAACTGTTGAATTCACTACCAAAGTCTTGGGATGCCCATGTTTCGATGATCAAACGTACAAAAAATTTGAATGAAGTTGCTCTTACTTAACTAATCGCCACATCAAATCATGTGAAATAGACAATCACCAAAGAGAACTGAACCACAAGAACTCCATGATGGCTGCAGGGGTGACTGGCTCTTACACTATGCTGATGTCTCAAAGTCATCCACATCTTATGTTTAGCCCCGTGATGAACAGTAATCCAAACGTTGTTTTCAGTCCATTAACTCAATCACAACTTTAAGCTCAGAAGACAAACTATGTTTATGGCACGTCTCTTCCAAACAACTCAGCTGTTCTGACTTCTATTACTGCTCAGCAATTACCACAGCACGCAAACGTTGTCTACAGTCCTGTTAATCTCCCAGCTTCTCAAAATGCTCAATCTACACCCCTGCTGAAAATCTCGCATAACGAAGAAAAGTTGGCTCTAGCAGCATCCATGCTCAACAGTTTGAATGCTTTTCTTGTAGGTGATCTATTACCTCCTTTAGTGTTTGCTACCGAGATGAATCAGGTGGTTGAAGAAGATATTGAAGAACTGGATGCTTCGTGGAATCTGGCCATGGCTGCTTTTAGAGAATAAAAGTTTCAAAAAAGATACGAGCGCCATCCAATGTCAAACATTCGCACTGGGTCGGTCAAAGATAAGCTGAGATGCTACAGAAGCCATGAACCCGGACACTTCGCCAAAGACTGTAGGAAGACACCCGTGGATATGAAGCAACTACTGCTACTGCTAGGAATTCAGAAAGGTCCGTGGTTCCAGTTACCTCAGCTCAGATGTCAACATCAACCTCATCAAGCCAAGGAGGCTCAGAGGCGGGAAAAAACTAATGGTGCAAGAACAACATGGTTTTAGCTGGGTTGATGCTGCAGCTCAAGTGGAATCTCTAAAAATTGTAGAAGTTGCTGAAAATCATCTCAAATGTTGATGGCTCAAACTGAGGAGCCCAAATCTCTCTCCGAAACGGTAAACTCTATCTTATGCTCAGAAGATTGTAAAAATAAAATGGCACACATGAGAGCACATAATCAATCTCATTAGTGATTACAACAGTGCCATGTCAAACAATATCGGTCTTCGAGAGAACAATAGAATTTTCTATGAAAAGATTGATGCACTAAAGGAGGACATAGCTTAACTCCACCGGGACGTCAACCAACAAAAATGTTGGGTCCATGATTATAAAACCAAACTACATTCAAAAACCTTGGAATGTGACTTCGTAATAGTTGAGCTAGGACTTCTCACTAGAAAGTTTCAACAAAATGAGTTGAATATTAAAAAATATGATACATCCAGTGACACTGTTCGTAATCTTTGCAACATAGAAATGGCTTACAAAGAAAACAAGGGAAAAGGGTTGGGTATTCGCAAGTCCCTCCGCCATATAATCATAATTTTTCAAAAATGCCGCTCACTGAGCAAGAATTAGAAAATTATGATAAAATGACGTATGGCAAACCAAGTGACTACATTCCTTGGGAACCTTTCAAGCATAAGAATACCCAACCAACTGATTTTCAAAAGCCTATAAGTTTTGTAAAAATCATAAATCAAGAGTGCTTAAATGAATCAATTGAAAAATTGAAAGGTGAAAAGGAGTCAACAAAAACTCCATCCAAAGAACTACTGAAAACGACTTCTACCTTTGATTCTGACAAAAGAACTAACTACTTTAGTGTATGTGCAGAGTCTTAATAGATGAGGAGCAGTCAAAAGTGCATGATGAACCTCATCCAGTTGTTTCTGATGACTCAGATGTTTCTTTAGGTGATAAACATGATAACTATGTTTGGAATTTTGTTCAGTCTATGGTTTTTGAGACTTAGGGTTTTTTCTGGTGTTGTTGAAACTATAACTTTAAATGATATGGTTTTTGATTCAGACTATGATTTAACTAAACATCCAAAGGATTCTAACGATTCTGTTTTTAGTGTTTCGGAAAACTGTTCTAGTTCTTCTGAAACCTCATCGAATACCTCATATATTTCCAAATCCTGTGAGACTGAAAATATTATTGTGTTGGACTGTGAATGAAATTGCTTGTGAATAGGAGATGTCTGATATTTCTGGGAATCAGACTAAGGATTCTAACTCACGGATAATGAGCAAGATTATTACGGCAATCAAAATATTGAAAAAACTTGCTTGTCATCCGGTAACCAAGAACCCATTGATTCTGTAAACTCAGCATCAAATGAAACCATTTCTAAAGAAACTGAAACAGTTGTTTCAGAATACTCTCAAACATCATAATACTCAGTCTCTGAAGAAAGGGTTTCAAATGAAACTAAGCCCACAGAATCTGCTCGTGCAAAGAATAAAAAATCTAAAAAAGAACCAGAAAACAGCACAAAATGAAAATTCCGGAGGAAGTTTCCTCAAGTGTTGTACATTAGAAGAAAAACCCAACTCAAAAACCAACTGAATCAAGGTTGAAGGGTAAAACAGTCAGTACTCACTTTTGTGCTGAGATTTGTGAGCAAGTTTCACCCAAGAGTAAATATGCACACACGAAATCAGCACCTAGTGGAAAGAAGAGACCCAATCAGTTCCCTAGAATACACAAACAAAGTTAAGAGTCTTTTTCTCGAAAATATAGACTTACTTCAATTGTGGAATTCCAGGGCACATAGCTAGAAACTGTGTTCATCATCCCTTCGGGTCCTATCCATCCAAAATCTCCATCCATCAGACGGCTTCGCGCCATCGACATCATGGTCATCAAAAGCCTTCTGATGGAGACTGGAATCTAGCAAAGAAAAACAATCAAAAACGTTCAAACTCAAATGGTTTCGTAAATCAATACAAGAAATTAAACGCATCATCATCTCATGTTTTTTTCAAACTACAAAGAGTTAAAGATTTAGAAACCTAAAAAGATTGCTAGATCCCGGTCAGAGCGTTCTCACTTGCCAAATTCTATATCCTCATCTTCTCAAGCCTCAAAATCTACTAACCAACCTAGATTGAAAATGATTTGGGTTCCCATCTCCCACTAATCTCGTTCTGTGTGCAGTAACGGCTTTGGAGGGCTATTGTTAGACTTTGGTTTATCGACAATGGCTGTTCCAGACACATGACAGGGGATATCTCCCAGTTGAACGACATCAAAATCTTTGATGGTGGATTTGTCACCTTTGCAGGGGAGAAACGGGAAAAATTACTATGAAAGGCACAGTCTGAAATGGGGTTCTCAGCTTCTCTGATGTCAACTATGTTCCTGAACTCAAACACAGTCTTCTCAACGTCTCTTAGATGTGCAATAATGGTTTAGAGGTCTTGTTTATAAAACGTGGATGCGTGGTTCTGAAGCCTGGAATTTTCATACTAGAGGATAGGTACTTGATTGAAGCCGAACGACGGGGAAACGCCTACGTGATGCACATGAACAAAGCCCCCACTGATCAAGTTACTTGCTTATTCTCTGAAATTGCTGAACAAGATGCAATGATGTGGCATCGACGACTTGGCCATCTTAACATGAAGTATCTTAATCGACTGGCAAAGGGAGGTCTAGTCAGAAATTTACCAATCAAGGATTTTATGCAGATTGAAAAATGTGAGTCCTGTGCCCAGGGGAAGCAACACCGTAAGCCTCTTAAGCCCAAGCTTGTGCACATGACATCCAAGGTTCTGGAACTGCCTCACATGGATCTTTTTGGTCCTGTCAATGTGCTGACTATTGAAAGAAATGCTTATTGCCTGGTCAGCACTGATGGCTATTCTCATTTCACTTGGGTGTTTTTCGTGGAACAAAAGAGAGAAACTGCAAGTCTGATAAAGAAATTTGTCACTCTCATGGAGAACCAAGCAAACGAGCGAGTGAAGATTATGCGTTGCGACAATGGAACGGAGTTCAAGAACGTCGAGCTGAACAATTTTTGTGCTTCAAAAGAAATTGATCGTCCATACAGTGCAGCTCTAACTCCTCAACAAAACAGAGTTGCAGAAAGACGAAATAGAACTCTCATTGAAGCAACCCGCACTATGCTGATTGATTCCGGTCTTCCACTGATATTTTGGGCAGAAGCAGTGAACACAGCCTGCTATGTACAAAATCATGCACTCATCAACAAACGTCACATGAAGACACCTTATGAAATAGTCGAAGGTCAGAAACCTCGGTACAGCATTTTCGCACTTTGGCTGTCCTTGGTGTTCTCCTTAACATAAATGCCAATGGAAGATTTGACGCAAGAGGAGATCCATGCTATTTCATTGGCTATGCAAAGAACACCTCATATCATATTTACAACAAAATCAAGAGCAGATCATGGAGACGTATTATGTGGATTGGCTGGAAGAAAATCCGAAAGATGCACGACTTGGACCTGATTGGTTATATGATTATTCTTCCTTGTTTAAGTCTTTTAATATTCTACCTGATTTGATTGTTGATGCAGATGTCTCAAAAACAGTGATACCCATTCCTATCATAGCTGAAGATGATGTTGTCCCGATTCAAGATTCTTTCAAGAAACTTACCGTAGATCCTCTAGGATTTCATGAAGTTGCTACGGACATGCCTCCTTCTTCACAAATGCGAGAACAGGTCCTCGAACCTACTACTGTCAGCAACATTGAATCCTCTGCACAGCAAACTACTGTTCAAAGAGCTTCACTGTTTCTGGAGCCGATTCCGTTAGATTGCACAGTAGATCCTCCAGTAATCAACACTGCTGCTGCATCAAATAAGGGGGAGCAATCTGGGATAGTGTCAGGAAGTGCTTCTAACTTAGAATCTAATTAGCAAGCACTAGATGTGGCAATCCCTTAGTGCGTTCAGAAAAATCATCCAATTACAAATGTTACTGGTCTTGTATCTGCCGGTGTTCAAACACGCAGTAGATTAGGAACCATTAACACATGTTTATATTCATGTTTCATATCACATATTGAGCCTAAGAACATTTATGTTGCTTTGCAGGAACCTGGTTGGGTCGATGCAATGCATGATGAGCTCAATCAGTTTGAAAAGCTGGGAGTGTGGAAATTGGTGAAGTTGCCAGAGGGAAAACGAGCTCTTGGTACTCATTGGGCTCTTGGTACTCGTTGGGTATATAGAAACAAACAAGATGATACTGGAGTGATCGTGCGGAACAAAGCTAGGCTAGTGGTGCAGAGATTCAGACAAATCGAAGGACTTGACTACGATGAGGTATATGCACCCGTAGCTCATCTAGAGGCCATACGCATCTTCTTGGCATATGCATCCTATATGGGTTTCACAGTTTATCAAATGGATGTCAAGACGGCGTTTTTGTACGGGAAGGTCAAGGAGGAGATTTATGTCGCTCAACCCCCTGGTTTTACAGATCCTAAGAAGAAAGGATATGCATATAAGTTAGATAAAGCTTTGTATTGCATCAAGCACCTCGTGCAAGGTATGCAACTCTAACAGAGCATCTGCTTGCTCATGGTTATGTACGGGGAATGATATATCAAACGTTGTTCATTAAACGCATTGGTTAGGATCTTATCCTTGTTCAGATCTATGCTGACGACATCATATTCAGGTCTACCAATGAGGAGCTATGCAAAGAATTTGAGGACATGATGAAGAAGAAGTTCGAAATGAGCTCTCTAGGTGAGATGACTATGTTTCTGGGCTTGCAAGTTCGTCAGAGCAATCAGGGAATCATGATCCATCAAGGAAAGTATGTTCAGGACGTTCTCGAAAAATTCGACATGTCAAACTCGAAGCCCATCAACTCACCCATTGTTGAACGGCCATTGCTGAACGAGGATGCTGAAGGAGATATGGTCAATCAAACGATGTACCAATCCATGATTGGCTCATTGATGTACCTAACTGCGAGCTAGCCGACATTATGTTTGCCGTCTGCCAATGTGCCAAATATCAAACTAATCCTAAACTTTCTCATCTTTCAGCCGTTAAAAGAATCTTTAGATACCTCAAGGGAGCTCCAAAATTGGGCCTCTGGTATCCTAGAGATTCGAATTTTGATATGTTTGCTTTTTCTGACATTAACTTTGGAGGGACAGACAGTGATATGAAGTCCACATTAGCTGGATGCCAACACTTGGGAGACATGCTTATTTCATGGAAGTGCAAGAAGCAACAAACAATGTCTTTATCAACTGCAGAAGCAGAATATGTTGCAGCATCTGCATGCTATTCCCAGGTTATTTGGATGCAACATCAGCTTGAAGATTACGGTTTGAGTTATCTTAACACTACTATCTATTATGATAATGATGCCGCTATCTAGATTGTCAAAAACCCTGTTTTTCATTCCAAAACCAAGCACATTGATATCAAGGTCCATTTTATTCGAGATTATTTCGACAGAGGTTTAATTAAACTTGAACAGATCCACATGATGTTAATACAGCAGATCTTTTTACAAAACCTGTCAGGAATTCGAGATTCAAAGTGCTTGTGGACCTTTTAAAAATGATGTGTTTTACTGACTAAGCAACTTTATAAAAAACGCTTATCTTTTTCAGCAAAATAACTAAATTTTGTGCATAAAGTATTCTACTTCTGCACAAATTTAGGGGGAGAAATATGTGCTTATTCAAACTAAGGGACTTAGTTAACACATGTAAGGTATCGATGGTGTAAAATGAGGATCTTCTGTGATGTGTTGATAGGCTTATCGCTCAAAAGTAAAAAATATACCAAGTGACTAACTTTGACAAGCTATGCATCTCGCGGGTAACATATCATCGGCATATGATTTCATGGTCCTAAATCTGGTGTTGATATATAGCCAACATCTGAAGTTTCAAGTCTTTATGCCGATAAGTCATCCGGGATATCAGGACTGCCCTTCTGTTGCATCCAGATACATGCAGACCTAGTCACAGTCTGGATATCCTTAAAAGGAGCCTAACTGGAAGGGCCAAAACCTTAAAAGGGAAATCTCTCACGAGAAAATCCCATGTGATTTCAAAAGTCAAACATACCGTATAAGGTATTATGCCTGTAATCCTTGTCTGATATTGTCTAGTCTCATTGTAGTACGTTGTACTGACCTGCTCACAACAAGTCGGAATTGTAAAGAAAGGATATCTCGTTGTTCACTGTTACGATGAACTGTTGTGCTTACCTTGATCGCAGGGGTATGCTTGATATGGGACACACGGATGTTATTGCATACTCACTTGATGAAGTCACAGGTTGAAAGTTGAAGATTGATGCGATAAGTTTAGAAGGACAAATATATCGGCAATCGCACGGTTTCGTTTGAACAAACTCATGCCGAAAAATGTTCCTTAATCAGTTCAGAATTGGTTTGATCTCATGGCAACTCTCTCCTTATCCCTTGTTTTTTGTTTTTATTATTTCCTCTTCTTTTAAAACTGGTTGCTTGGTTGGTTGGATCGCAGATTTTGACAAAAGGTGTTAATGTTCATGACTGGTAAAAATCATGGGGCCCGAAAAGTTCAAAATATTTCTGTTTCGAGTGGGTCCACTCATCTCGAATAGACCCACTTTATTTTTGAACAATGTTTCGAGATGGACCATGCCCATCTATCTTAGACCACTGTTCCGAGATGGGCCTTACTCTATTTCGAGTCTTTATAAGCCCATCTTCAGTCATTTCGAGTCACCTTGAGTCATTTCGAACACTTGTTTATCTCGGATCTCTCTCATCTCAGTCTCAGAGGTAGATTTCTTCATCTTGGATGCATCTCGGATGCGTCTCGAAGGCATCACGGTGGCATCTCGGATGCTTCTCGGATGCATCTCTGATGCATCCCGGATGCTCTTATATGAACCTTCTCGAATAACAAGATGCATCCCGGATGCTCTTATATGAACCTTCTCGAATAACAAGGTGTCATTGAGTTGAACCCTTGTAATCCGAGTTCATTTGACCTGTTCAAATCAGTGTGAACCTTTAAACTTCAGTTCTCCTTTGAACCTCTGACCTTCCCATCTGAACTTTTAACTTATCAACTAAGTTGATCTGTCAAACAGTCAAGAGGGTTGATAAAAGTTAACCTTTGCAATAAATGTTGACATCTCTGTTTCAAGTGCAGTTTATGATGGATAAACGCAAGCTGGAAGTTGAGGCCTTTCACAATCAAGCCTTATATTTATCTGAGCGTCCACTGAAATATCAGGAAAGATTTGATTCTCTTATTAATGGCCTGACTAACTGCTGACTTACTTATGCTTTAAAGACAAACCCAGTAATTGATGAAGACATGATTCAGGATTTTTGGACTAACGCTAAGTTAAAGGAGGTGGTGCTTTCATAGAGA
This sequence comes from Scalesia atractyloides, assembly GCA_947069175.1. NCBI lineage: Eukaryota > Viridiplantae > Streptophyta > Magnoliopsida > Asterales > Asteraceae > Scalesia > Scalesia atractyloides. Next base: position 44,012,716 of record CAMTDV010000013.1, on the reverse strand, counting down.
CAAAGATTGGAGAAAGAGAGATAAAGGTTTTAGAAGCAGATGTACGAGACGCACTATAGTTTGGAGATAACGAACATCATCCAACAGCATTCGACAGAGACAGTGTAGTGAAAGCTCTACGTCGCATGAGCTATGAAGGAGCATATCCAACCGTGTTGAAGAAACTATTCCCAGCATACTAGAGGTGCCTAGCTCACATCTTTTTACAGTGTATTTCTGAGAATAAAGGCGGCCAGGATCAGCTAAATCAGACACAGTCTATGGCACTTGTTGCATTAGGAATGACTGGGACTACAACTTTTCGTTTTTATAATGAAGAGTTGCAGACTGGAGTCAAAACGCGAAATCAGACCAATAAGGATCTTAGTTGTTTTTATTCTTAAATTGCACATCTTCAAGATACTATCTCATACAGTTGTTTTATTTCAAAGTTGAACCGAAAAAGTACAAAGAAGCTCTTATTGAGGAAAGTTGGGTCAATACCATGCAAGAAAAGCTACAACAATTTGAGAAACTTGGAGTTTGGAAGCTTGCTGATCTACCGGATGACTAGAGGTCCTCAAGTGTAAACGTAATGACAGAGGAGTGATTTTACGCAATAAAGCTCGACTCGTTATTTAGGGATTTCATCAACAAGAGGGAATTGGCTATACAGAGGTCTACGCACCTGTAGCAAGATTAGAAGCTATCCGCATTTTCCTTGCGTTTACGTCATGGAAAGGTTTCAAGGTGTACCAATTGGATGTCAGTTCGCATTTCTGTATGAAAAGGTGAAGGAGGAAGGGTATGTCTGTCAACAACTGGGGTTTGTCGATCCGATACACAAAGAAAAGGTTTATCTACTGGATAGGGCATTATACGGCTTACACCAGGCCCCAAGAGCTTGGTATGAGACGCTTTCTCAACACCTTCTGGAGAACAGTTTCACCAAAGGAACAGTAGAGAGTACCCTCTTCACACGAGAATCTGAAGGACACATCCTAATTGTGAAAATTTATGTGGATGACTTCATATTTGGTTCGACTAACGATGTGCTATGTAAAGACTTCGAGAAAGTCATGCAAAAGAGATTCGAGATTAGTTCTATGGGGAGATGAAGTTCTTTTTGGGACTTCAGGTCGACCAATTACCTGATGGAATCTTCATTCATCAGACGAAGTATGTGCATGACGTTTTGGAGAAATTCAACATGTCGGAATCATAACCACTCTCCACCCTTTTAGTTCTCAATCAGGCATCAGCCAGATGAAAAAGGAGTGAAGATTGATGAAACCTTATAGCGATCAATGATTGTATCTTTAATGTACCTCACAACATCAATGCAGGATATCATGTATCCGACATGCCTCTTCGCCCGATATCAGTCAAATCCATGAGTGTCACGCATGCTGATCGTCACACAGATTCTACGATATCTAAAGGGTTGCCCAAGCACCGGCTTGTGGTATCCTTGGAATGACGATTTCAACCCCTCTGGATATTCAGATTGTGATTTTGGGTATTGCCGTTTAAATGCTAAATCTACAACTCTTGTTGCCAGTGAAGCAAACAATGGTCACTCTCTCTACTTGCAAAGCAGAATACGTTTCAGCTTCTAGTTGTTGTTCCCAGATCTTGTGGATACAACAATAGATGAGAGACTATGGATTGAAGTTTCTTGATATGCCTATATATGTAGATAACGAGGCTTCCATTAACATCACTAAAAACCCGATTCAACACTCTAAAACTAAACACATTGAAATTCGACACCACTTTATCCGGATTGCTATGAGAAAAAGTTGGTTAGAATTGAAAAGATCCACACTAATGAAAAAGTTGGTTAGAATTCAAATATCTTTTGAAACTTAATGGGATGAAAAATCTGACATCAGGGGGGATTTAGAGGTTGAATTCGAGTCGGATGACGAGTTATGTGATTCTCATCGGTTTGTCAAGTTTTTAGTATTTTAAATTTCTTTCTTAGAAACAAAAACCCAAAAATATGTTTTTGATTTTAGAGGGAGAAATATATTGTGTAAAATACAAAAACATATAAAGTTTTGAAAATGTACAAAAACATGAAAAAGACAAAAAGAGTTTTCGTGTAAAAAGAGTAAATGATAGTACATCAGTGGACTATCATAGTATGCTAAAGAAATGTAGTGTTAAAATGTTTAAACAGGTCTCAACAATGATGTGCCAATAGGCTTCACACATTCAATAGGTTGTTTCTGAGATATATACATAAAGAAAAACTTCTTAATTAGTGGGTTAATGTCTCTCGGATATATGGTCTTAGTACACCAAAATTTCGTTTGATAGATTGCCGGATTATGAGATACTAGGTCTTTATAGATAGCGGATATCTGGGGTATTATACAAGTTCTTTTGATTTTGTGTCAGCAATGGCCTAGAACTTGTAGAATACTTTTGCTTTAAAAACCTAAAACTACATCAAATTGAAAGTATCAAAGATCTGACAATTGCAGTAAAAAGATTCCAAATATGGAACACAACTTTTAAGTCGAGACTTCATCTCTTTGTCTTTATGGTGGTACTAACCTGGGCTCTCAAGCTCTTGCACAACCCATATACAGATATCAGTTAGATATATTCACCTGTAAGATGAAATCTAAGGAATGTTGATGCGGGAGTATATTCTGAGGTGGGAAACACTGTTAAGTTCAAGTGCTAAGACATCTAATTAACGTATCTAAAAGTAATTGAGAAATGTGTAGAGGTTTAAGTGGATTAGTATACTGACAATCTAAGTGAATTTGTTTATAACATAAAGTTTTCAATATCAACAGTACTAGTGATTTGCCTCAAAACTGATATGATCCTCTAACACAAACTAACAAAAATGTCTGCAAATATGTTTGTCTATAGTTATTACATTTCATTTCAGAAAAACCTAAAAAGATTTTTAGTGTAATGTAGCATAAACTTTGGAAAAATCAAAAAGATTTTATTTTATCTTAGTTTCGATTGCCGAATATGGAAAGCGGAACTTCAAAATCCAAAAATGCTGATGAAAATCAAGAAGACAACGGGTTGGGACTTATCTGAAATGAGAAAATGGATTGAAATGTTCAAAGTTCATTAATTTGAAACTTTAAATTGCCTAAAAACATCGGTTTGTTCATAAAGTGTTCAACCAAGGTCATTAACTTGGTCTTGGTAGACAAATCAGTTAACAAGGGTCATTAACTTGGACTTGGTGCTAAATGGGTTGTTAAAATGGTTAAAATGAATAGGAAATTAAAAGTTTGAAAGTGAGGAGTTCACTTTGCACGAAGTAAACATTCACTTCGTACGAAGTGAAAAGCCTGTCACTATATAAACCAGATCGCACGGAGTGAAATTCATTTTCACTGTTCCTTTCTCTGCTGCAAACTAAAGTATTTTGTAAAAATAAAGACGAAGTGCTGCCAAATTGTTAGCTTGTAGTGGTTGATCCACACACCACGAACAACGCCTAAGGTAGTTTGGATGAATTTGGACCTTAATTAAACGAAATAACGTGTTTTCGGTAAAATGAACCTTTAAACTCAGATCTAGGACAATTTAACGGACCAAAATTAAAATTAAGCATAGATCTAGGTTAATTGGCATTAGTAGAACATGTTAGAACCTTCAATTTCATCAAGACGTGACAAAATTTCATATGTGTTCTTAACACTTAACTTCACACAAAGTAAACATTCACTTCGCACGAAGTGAAATTTTACTTCGAACGAAGTGAAAATGCTTAAATGTTAATTTACTTCACATGAAGTAAGAATTGTTTTTGGTCAAAATATTTGTCAACTTCGCACAAAGTAAAATGCCCACTTCGTTTGAAGTTACCTTCGTACAAGATGTGTTGGTATTTTTTGTTAAATTTTCGTCTAAATGTTTGTCGTGTTTGTGTTTTCACAGGAAAAGAAGTCTAATTTCGAGCCGAAGCACAATATATGTTGTGTTCTAGATGAGAAAATCCCAGCGATAGCACCATTCAAGGATATTTTGAAGTTTATGAACAAGTTGCCAATAAAGAAAGCTAAAACATATCAACACAAGGCATACAGTTCTCATGTACAAAGATTTTGGGACCACGCGAAGTTTGTACCAGAACAAAAGCTATCCGATCGTTTGTAAGAATCGCAATGAAGATAAAGAGGTATTGATTACAGAGGAGTTGATTCGTAGAGTGTTGATCTTCAAAGACAAAGATGATGATCCCATCATGCATTCAGAAAAGATGTGCAAAGGATGCTTTTACCGTATGGGATACAAGGGATTTGTGAACACAACATTTAACAAAGCATATTTGGGCAGGCCATACAAGTTTTTTGTTCATTCTGTGATTGCTGCCCTGAGTTATCGAAAGGGAGGTTAAGATGCACTGCTTTATTACCAGAGGTGCATGATAGCTACTCTTGCTCTCAACAAGCCTTACAACTTCACAAGAGTGATTTTTGAACATATGAAGATTAACATTGAGAAGAAAATATTTTGCAATATCCAAGGTTCGTCCAAATGATGCTAGACGACCAATTTTCGAATCTGGTAAAAGAGAAGAAAGATGTGTTATCGCTGGATCATATGTCAGATCTGTCTCTTGTTCATCTTAATCAGTATCTAAAGAAAAAGACTGAGCCAGTTCCAAGAAAATTCTTTGGAGCTATCAAAGACAAAAGATACAAGGTACCACGAAAAGATGAATGGAGGAATGATGGAAGTAATTTGGATAATGAAGAAGATCAAATGGCCGATTACATCCCAAAGAGGGGTGTTTGGTATGAGAAAGAGGATACGAAAAAAAAGACTACCCCGAAAAAGAAAGCTTAGAAGAAAAGGAAATTCGAAACAGTTTTGAGAGACGAGAAAATAGATGAAGAGATTGAAGTTGAGCAGAATGTTGAAAATGAGGTGTTCTCTGCAACATCTGCTCATGAAAGAGATGAAGTAAATGTTGTTAATATTGCTGTCGAGATTGAAAAGCAAGCTTTTGATGGTGACGATGAAGAAAGTTCAGATATCTTGAAGCTAAAGCAGCAGCAGAGAAAGCTGAACAAAGAAAACGAAAGGCTTAGGTGATGATATGAAACGTATGTGCCTTCGGAACTAGAGAAGATAGTTGAAAGGAAGACAAAGAAAGCTAAATGAGTAAAGAGGAAGCCTACAGATGTGTCCAAAAAGGCAACCAGGTCTCTTGCCATAAAGAAAGCAAGGAGAAAGTATAGAAAAAGGAAGACGCCTGAGACTGAGTCTGTGCAACCACCATCACCACCATAACAACAATCACCATCATCACAATAACCACCATCACCACAAATTCATCATGTAACACCACGACATCCAACATCAGCACCACATTAAACATCATCTCCAAAACAACCAACAACTCCTAGTCGTCAACAATCAACACCACAATCTGCTCTGAGACGTCAATCTCATCCTACAGGTCCTACAAATGTTTATGATGATCTATTATTTGTTGGATTTGAAGGAGATTTTTTCAATGATCAAAGGTAACTAACTTAGAAAATAGATTCAAGCATCTTGAAGCAAAGAATGTACAGTTGGTGTCAATGCTTACAAATGTTACTGCTGAGAACGAGAGGCTTCATAAAGCAGTACAGGATCTGGTAGAAAAAAAAAGCTTTGAATGCCAAGAAGTTTGATGTTTGTATAAAGTGTTAGAGAAAAAGTTGGGGATAAACTTCGATACAGAGTATACTATGATTGAGATCGAAGAAGAAGCCAAGGCCAGAGTTGCTGAAAGAGTTAGGAAAGCTGAAGCTGAAGCTGCGGCAGTAGGAAAAGGAAAGAATAAGATAGATGATATTCCGGTTATTATGCCTACTGAGCCAGAAGCTGAATCTGAACCATTGGTAAATTATGTATTTGTTGGAGAGTTGTTGATGTGACAGGAATTTCTCAGAAACATAATACTTAGAAAGGAAGAAAATGGAAGAAGAGATTGACAGAGAAATATATGAATATCAGGAGGATGATGATGAGGATGTTGGTGGAGGTGATAAAAAAAGATGACGATGATAAAGGTGATGACGACAACACATAGGGTGGTACGAGTTTGTTAGTGCATGAAGCGAAAATTAATGATTCTTTCGATTATGACGCATTTCAGAAAGTTGAAGCTAATCAAAAAGATGAATCTCAATGACAAGGGGATATGAAGGATCCTGTGAACGATGCAGAGCAATCAGGAATCTACACAGCTGTTTTCTGATAACAGTTCTTCCTGATTTGCCACAACCTAAAGTCGTGTATCTTGAACATGGTGTTGAATAGGGTGAGTTCATTCATAATTACACCAATGAGGCGATTGCAAAGATGTTAGGAGTTGATGAAGATGCGTTTGAGTTTGATTTTGAAGATGAGTTGAACAATATTACTGCGTCTAAGCCTAAAGATTATGTTTACAAGTATGTGGCTAATGTAGATAACTATGATAAGTTTGTCGTGGAGGATGATTCTGATGATGAGACAGTCAAATACACCGGTGAAGGTACATATGACTTCCCAACCTTCCAAGAAATGTTTGCTGAGGAAACAAGTGATTTGTTGAAACGAAGAGTTGAAGAAACGGTTAAGGATGGAAATGTGCCAAGACATTTGTCTAAAGAAGAAATTGTTGAAGAGAAAAAGACATGGTTCAAGGAGCTCCCAAAGAACGAAAGTTTCAACGACCGCTAGCCTTCTTCACTTGTGATCAAGGTAAGTCGTTAGGAGACATATTAAGCTGGGATTCGATTCCGGAATTAGATGTTTATGCAATAAAGAGGGAGTTTGGCATACAATATTTTAGATCCTTAAGTGATACTAAAACATTGCCATGGTGGGACATTGAAGAGTTGTGCCAAACAAAGAAGATCAATTTTTTGATGAAATTTCATGACCACGTGCAATGAAGAATATGCCATGATGAAGATAGAGCAAGATTTTAACGAGTTCTTTTTAAATTGTGGCAGTATGATATTGAAATGGGCGAAGCAGTGATAGTGTTAAAGACTGAAGATTTATGGAGGGCTATCAGAATAATAGACCCGATGTGGCTAGTGAATTGTTCTAGAAAGATATTGAATGTTGGTTTTTCAACAAGATCTATTACGAAGTCAAAGAGAAAGTCCAGGCGATGCAATACCAAGGTGTGATAAGCGTATGTTATGCACATGGTATTAACTCGGGAAAATGTGGAGATCTAAATGTCGTGAGCTTGAAAGGGTTGAGTTTATGAAGCAGATTCGTAAGAAGAAAGGATTGATACAGTTACAAAGAAAGATTTGATTAGAAGATTTTAGTTCTAAAAGTGGGCTCCAGCGACAGATCAGACGCCGAAACCAAGTGAAGAAAGACAAAAACCAAGGAAGAATTTCTTCTAGATAAAAGAATAACGTTATGAAGAAATCTGAAGTTTTGAAGACTGACCAAGACTGCGGCAATATCCAAGGGGGAGTTTGTTGATGCAGTATGTCAATTGCCTACGTCTTAGGGTCATGTCTGTATATGTAATAGGGCAAAACTGATAGATTTTGTGTTTTGTAATGTTAACTTCGCACGAAGTGAACTCACTTCGTACGATGGTAGCTTGTTACCTTCGTACGAAGATAACTTACCTTCGTACAAAGAGAAAGACTCACCTCACACGAAGGTAATGTCATGTCTATAAATAGGAGTGTTGAGGTCTAGATTCGGTAGCTATTTTGTTGACTGATAGGGCGAAGCCCTGTTAGATTTCTCTCAGGATTGTAAACGTTAATCAGTATTAATGAGATAAAGAGTTTAAATAGTAAATCTTGAACTTGTCAATAGTTTAACATGAATTCTGTACATATTGAACTAGGCAAACAGATTATGGCATGAGCTTATTGGATGAGCAGATCCTCACAAAATTTCATTCCATTAGGATACCAGCAATGGAACCAAATCAAAATACATCAGCTACCAAAAGTAATACAAACCAAAACACCTCCTAGTTACTATACATCCATGTCACATAAACACCATATTTCCAATCACTACTCATAATAAGGGACCTATAATTAAGCCACATAAAATCCGACTCCTTTACAGATTTGACCATCTTTGTAACGCTTCACATTTCTATCTTTTGATATTTATAAAGTTTTATTCGCATTTCTATTTTTTTAGAAACTTGTATTCGTATTTCATTTTCAAACCTATAATCCGAGACTTCGATCTTAAAGAAAATTCGTATCTATGTCAATCGTGCTTGTGTTATATGCAATCAATCGTTAAATATATGTTTATACGCAAAACCGAGACTTATTATGCATACATACTATCACTGATACACGCATGATTAACACGCATACGCTCCGGACACTTGAAAACTTGATTAAAACATAAGTTATAACATAAAATGACAAACACATGAAAGTGCAAAGGCTAAACTTGAACAAAATCAGCAATGTTGGGTAATTTAAGGACGTCGCGTCATGCGTAACCCCTAATTCTTCTCCGCCGGCGATGCATGGAGGAGGAATCCAAAGAAAGTTGTTTCTTGGTTGGGGGTTGGTCACTTTTCCCACATCTTTTCTACCCCAATCACTTTACAACTCCATTAAAACACTAAACCTAACCAACACTCTAAACTCACTCAAAACACTCTCAAGATATGATCTTTTGCAAATTTGGGCAGAATGTTAGCAAATCCAAAGGTGAGCTCCATATCACTTTTCATTATGTTTTCTTCACTTCTTCTTTTTCTTAAACACTTGATGTTGGTGCATATTATGTCCGTCACTGTGCGAATAGGCTAGATAACGCGTGTGTTGAATAGTGTATAGTTTAGATATGAACACATGACTCAAGTGCGAACGTTAAAGGTGGTTAGGTGTCACTTCGTATGAAGGTAATTCACTTCGTACAAAGTTAAATTTCGCACAAGGGTAAAAGTCTATAAATAGTGTTGTGTGTTCATAAGTTTTGTAAGTTTTGGAGTTCCCATAGAGGAAACGTTGTCGAAATTTCTCAAGAATTCCGCCCTCTTGTAAAGATGTATACTCTTTCGGTATGAATGAAATCATTACACTTACGCTGCTTCTACTCCATTCTCAATAACATTCTATCGAATTAGTTCTATTTCTACCCAAACTTCCATCTAGAACTGCCGGATCCTGGAATCTCAAATGGTATCAGAGCTATAGTTATTGATACAGTTTTATGTCTATCGCTTGTTCTTAATTACAGTTGTAATTATACGGTCTTTGCTCAAGTGTCTGTATAGGTTTGGTCGTGTCAAATAGATCGGGATATCCTTCTATCTTGATCTAGTATGACATCTTAGCTTGTCAGTGTTAATCAGTTGCATGTGAGCATACTGATAAGTCTTGTAAACGTCATGTCTACACGCATTCTCCAAGAATCAGGATTCTGTGCGAGTCAGAGATTTGTACGAATCAAGTATTTTGTGCGAATCACAGGATTCGTACGAAACAGTCTCAAGTAACAAGTGAGTTACTTGTTTCGTACGAAATGAAGTATTTCGTACGAAACACCTGTTCCGTACCAATTCTTTTGGAGATGTGTCTCGTGTGAAATATTGTGTTCAGTATGTCTAGACTCGTATTTCGTACGAAACTAGACAGACACTATATAAGCAGACATGTATCTCTTAGTTGGAGTTGCCTGATCGCTAGTTGGTCAGCCCAGAGAGATTGTTACCCTTTGAGTTGGTTATCAAAGAAGACAAAAACACAAGAACACAGCAAGTCTGTTTGAGTCATACGAGTATTGTGTGTGTATGTTTGTACTTGTTCTCAATCATTAATCAAGATAGTGAATCTTTGGTTACCCCGTGTTCTTTACTTCGCTTTGGTTGCATGCACACTTGTATTCCGCACTTGTGTGTGTGTCATATGAACAAGGAATTGGTTTAACACCATCCTCAAGTGGACCTACAAGTGGTATCAGAGCTTTGGCTCTTTCCTTGTTCAAAACCGGGCTTAGTTGTGTCTGAGCTAGTTTGAAGATTTCTGAAGTGTTCTTGAGCCTCCAGCAGAAAACTTAAGTTTTGGATAGATAACTAACTTAAAACTTGGTTAAAATATGTTGTATGCAAAAATTTTTTATGGTAAAATTTTTCTGAAGAACACCCTTGAAGAAGAAATCTGCAAAAATTTGAATCTGATTAGTTTTGGTAGGGTTGACATTTTCTGACTTGGATCTGGACTTGGACTGTTGACGGATTAAAACTCTGTGTTTTAACTAAAAGTGGGTAAGACAATAGGTATTTCGAAAAAGCAGCCCTACACAAGACAGGAAATTTCTCACCAAACCATTTCTGAAAAGATTCCTCTGAAAAGCACTGAACAAAACGTTTGTGCGATTGATACTTTAGTGCGAAACATCTGATTCGCATGAAAACACCTTGTCTCGCACAAAACAACTGTTTCGCACGAAACTGTGTGGTTCGTACGAAATAGGGTGTTATCCGCACGAAATTAGTTTGTACGAATAACTTTGGTTTTTGTTTGTTTTTCGTGTTTTTCAAAGCTTTTTGATTTTAAGAATTTATCATATTTTCAGATCTTTGAATTTTAAAAGGTAATTATAATCGTGAAACTTTAAAACCTTTAAATTTTTCATTAAACAAGAAAATATAATGAGTTCTAACCCATGGGATTGGAGTTGTTCAAACTCAAATCAAGAGTCTTCGCAAAGCTCCGCAACATCATGGGTAAAATCTCTCGATGCCTCAACATACAGCAATGATCTTTGCAAATCAATGCGCGTGTGTGTTGCGAATCAAAATCAAAGCATCCAAACTCTATTAATGAGTGAAAATGAAACAGGGAGTAATAACCGACAGCCGAAGTTAAATCACATGAACGATTATCCTGCATGGAAAAGTCGTTTTCATACGTATGTTCTCGGTCAAAACACGGAATTGTGGACGTGTTTCACTACCCCCTACAATGAAGCACTTGAAGAAGCTGGATCAAATCCAACCTCATTGGCCAATCTAGTCGAAAGTGACAAGAAAGCTAACGATCTAGAGAAAAAGGCATTTGCTATCCTCACACAAGCTCTACACAAAGACATTTATCATCAGTTTGTGTATTGTACTACAACGGAACATTTGTGGGACACTTTGGAAGCAAGATGGGAAGGTAACGCTGCTACCCGGAAGATTCAGCATGATCTGCTCAAGAAAGAGTTTGAAGGTTTCATGTTCATGGAGAACGAAACCTTGAATGATATGACCACTCGGTTTTATCATCTTCTCAGCGAGATGTACTCATATAAAGTGTTAGCAACACCACAAGAAATTGTGATGCGATTTGCTGATGCTTTACCTCCAAAATAGGGTCAATTTATTGATCTATTAAAACATACAGGTGTTTTGGACTCAATAAGTATTTATGAATTTGTGAAGAAACTAGAGAACAAGAATGAAGAAGAACTCCGGAAGGCACAAACGAGTCTCTGCTCCACAAAACCCTGAGATGTACTTTGGAAGTATAAATGCAGGTACAAGCTCAAGTCAGCAACCGAAGCTGTAAACCGCGTTTGTGTCAAACGTGAACCCTTTTCTACCCCAACCAGTTCAAACAAGTCAGTCTACAGGTTCGAGTAATGAAGCCTATGGGCAGACTTTTGATCCGAAAGCCTTCCTTCCACAGCCAAGGGATTTAGCGCATAAAGCTCCACCCTCCTCAACAAGCTTTCTATGGTAGCAACAGTCTAATCGGCAAATCCCAATACTGTCAAACTTGACACGTCAAATCTCTCCAAAATCAACGTAGAAGTTGCACAGGAACATGCAAAACTTCTAAATACCATGGTCAGTGCGTATTGTGGTTTAGTGCAGGTCAAATAGGGAACATCAATTTACAAACGAAGACTATGAACAAATTTACCGAGATGAAATGGAGCTGATGGACATCAAGTGGCATTTGCAAGTGCTATGAGAAGAGCAAGGATTATATGAGAAGAACGGATAGAACCAGTTTGGAAAGCAAGAAGGATACAAAATACGGCTTTGACAAAACCGCGTTACTTGCTTTAACTGTGGAGAAAGAGGTCACTTTAAGCGGGAATGCACAAGACCCAGCAAGGAAGGAAATCACAACCCCTTTCGTAATCAGTCTCAACCATCCAACATAGCACAGTACAACAACGAAAGAAGAATAGTAGTTGTTGGCAACTCTAACAACACCAATCAATCAGGACCTTCAAACACGCACAGAGCATGGTAGTTCAGTCTGATGAAGGATGCGATTGTCAGTACAGTTTGGAACAGAGAATAACGGAAGAACTGCATGCTATGCAAGGATCATGGATCAAATCAAGCTTGATCACAACATCAACACTCCAAATAACGATGATACATCTGGGGATGCTGGTAGTTCTGATGAAGAATGTTCAAGTTCAGATGGTTATGGATCTGATTCTGATGTAGTGGATGCTGAGGTTGAAGAATTGCTGAGTGAAGCTGAGTTATTGAAGAGTAAAAGGTAAGTATGACAAGGAATGCAAAAGTTGCCGAAAAAGAGACAGAGACACTCTCTACAGATGGTGCAGCTTTTCCTCATCGCACTGCCTTTATGGCAAATGTTGAAGGTTCTTCAAAACAGGTAAATTCTGACCCTCCTACTGTTTGCAATGACTGTGTTAAGTTGAAAATAAAATATGAAACCGTCAACAGTCATAATCAGAATTTAGTTGTTGAACTATCAAAATGCAAAGAGGCGAACTTGGCGTTAACTAGAAATGAAAAAGAATTCAAATCTGTAATAGAAACCCTTAAGAAAAGTGTTTCTGAATTGACAAAAACAGTTTTGAATAAATAGACAGAAACTAATAACTACATTAATCTCCTAGAAAGAAACAAAGAAAGAGTTAGCCATCGCCAAATGCAAATATGATTCGATCAAACGCAAATTGGAAAGTTATTCTAACTCCCAATATGTGCTTGATCATATCATTGAAGTTCAAAAACTAAGGGAGATGCTCAATGCATAGGGTATAATTCGTGTCACCCCCAATGAAACACAACTATACCAAAATGCCTGATGAAGAGGAGATGCCTCGTTTTGAACCCTTAGGGTTCAAACTAGGCAATTCCTCTCAAGAACCAAGCAAGCCAGAAAGTTCATCATCTGATGAAGAAGAGATGATACATCAGATGATGAATCAAGGAATGATAATCAGGATCAGCCTCTTGATGAAAGGAAAAGAGTAGAATCTTCTGCTACTCCTAGTACTCAATCTGTTGAGAATCAAGAGACTGTTCCTAAGAACTCTGTGAAGACAAGTGTGTCTACAGGAAGAAGTAGTTAATGTGTTGTATACTTTGGGTTTAAGATAAGAAAATCTATTCAAACAAAGATTTTCCAATTAAAAACGTAAATCCAATCTCTATAGATCATGTGTTTGAAAAGTCAAAAACCAAACCTTTAGAGAAGAAAAAGCCCACCAAAACACAACCATTATCTACTTCAAAAGAAAAAGAATGGAAGCGAGTTGAAAAGCCCACAACTTCTCAACCGAAGGTTGAAGCAAAAGGCTCTCGTTACCAGAAAAAGGCTAAAACTGTTAAATTTTTAAGTTCTAAAGGTACCGATAAAGTCGAAACTTTTCAAGGAAAATCTAATGTTGATTTTGTAAAAGAAAGTTAAGAAATAGTCAAAACAATTACACCCAACACACTGATGGATGTAATGAAAATGAACCCAGTACCTCAGGATCCACAAATTCAACATCAAGCCGAGAAACACGATCTCCTATTTTGTTGAAAGGAGAACTTGTTTCAAATGTGGAGAATTTGGCCACATTATAAAGGATTGTCAAAATCCAGCCAAATCAAAGATGTATAGAGAAAGCCCTCATGAACCAACTTGCAAACGTAAATCTGTTTCTCAAACACAAGATAAATGAATTATTAAAGATCAAAAAAAGAACCAAAAACGTAAACAAGTAAAAGCAGTTGAGAAATCTTTAAAATCGGATTCTTCTAAAAATGATCAAAGATCTTCAAAGTCAATAAAACCAAACACTGTTAAAACTGTAAATAATAGTAAATCTGGTAATAAACAAGGATCTTGGAAACAGAAGACCGGTGATGGTTCAAAAGGAGGTTCTAAGTTTGTTAATCATCAAGAAATTGAGATTACATTTCTCGATGATAAGGGACGACCCAAGACCACTAAGGCTTGGGTCCCCATCTCAAACTAATCTTGTTTGTGCAATGTGCAGGGTGTTCCAGGAGGAACTTAAACAGTCATTGGATTGTTGACAGTGGAGCATCAAGGCACATTACGGGCGACTTGCGGCTCCTATATGATGTGAAAAGAATTAGGGGTGGTTATGTTGCTTTTGCTGGTGACAAAGGTGGATACATCACTGGAGAAGGAATGGTCTCCAATGGTGTTGTGAGCTTCGACAAAATCAATTATGTGCGGCAAATTGATCACAATATTCTTAGCATTTCTCAAATCTGCAACAAGAAGTTCACGGTACATTTGATGATGTCGGATGTTATGTGCTGAAGCCCGGATTCAAGATCCCGATGGAATGGATTCTCCTGTCAGCTCCAAGAATTAATTATTTGTATATTCTTGATATGAGCCAAGCTATTACAACATCTGCACAAGTCACATGTTTTGTCTCCAAAGCCACCGAGAAGGAATCAATCTCTTGGCACAGACGTATGGGACACATTCACCTGAGGAAAATGAACTATTTGGTAAAGAACAATCTAGTGAATGGTGTGCCAGTGAAGAACTTTCATCTTCAAGACATTTGTGTATCATGCCAGAAAGGGAAGCAAGCAAGAAGTCCCATCCCGTGAAGAAGATCAACACTGTGAATATGCCACTAGAATGTCTTCATATGGACCGCTTTGGACCTATAAAACACAAGACAACCTTTGGTGATTCTTATTGTCTGGTAGTTACTGATGACTATTCCAGATTTTCATGGGTAAACATGCTGGCCCACAAGAGTGAAGTTCCTACTATCCTCAAGAATCTCCTGACTTTGTTGGAAATTTGTATAATCTGAAAGTAAGGAGATCAGAAGCACAATGGCACGGAATTCAAGAATCAAGTTATGGACGAGTACTGTTCTTCAAAGGGTATTCTACATGAGTATAGTTCTCGATATACTCCACAACAAAATGGCGTCGCTGAGAGAAAAGCGAACTCTTATTGAAACTGCAAGAACCATGTTAGTATAATCATAACTTGTCGTTCAATTTTGGGGGAAGCTGTTGCTACTGGTGTTATACGATGAATAGAGTTCAGACATTGAAGAGACATGGGAAGGCATGCTTTGAGTTTTTACATAAAAGGAAACCGGATATTTCTTTCTTAGAACCTTTTGGAGCTCCATGCACTATGATCGATCCACATGGAAAGTTTGGTCCCAAGGCTATCGAAGGTTTCTTTCTTGGATATGCTACTCCAAATTTCCGGGTGTGGAATTTGTCTTCGAAGAAGATTGAAGAATGGGGTGAAGTCAAGGTCTAGAGTTATACAGAAGTTGTTAGAGCTCCAGATGCTCCTTGGATGTTTGACTACGATGGGCTGTTTGACTCCTTTAATCTGCCAACTTTTGATGATGCAACAGCTGCTGCTAAGATGTTACTGGAAAGTGATACTGCAGTAGACTCGTCATTAGTACGACCAATTATTGTTAACCCTCAAGTGTCGACTTCGGTTAACAATTGTTCAAAATGAGGAATTCGAAGACGCTGCAATTATAATGTTTCATCAGAAGATGATGAGTTTCATGATGCAAATGAAGCGCCTCTGGTGGGTTCCTGGAATATCGATGGTACGTCAAATATTCAACCTCAAGGAATGACTGAAGGTCAGGCATCTACAACGTCATCAAATCCAGCTCTCGATGTAACTGTTGATCTGAAATCAACAATTTGGATATCAATTCTCGAGTTCCTGATGTGCTAGAAACTGTATTCATAATATCCATCCTCAGCAAATATTATTAGAGATGTCCAGAGTGGTGTGCAGACTCGTAATCAGCTTCGAAACAACCAGAATGCTGGATTGTATTCAGGAAATCAGGGAATCTGGTGGTCTGAATGATTGGTCTTTTGCCTGCTATGTGTGCCAAGTAGAACAAAAATCTTGGAAGGAGGCAATGAAAGAAGACTCGGGGTTGAAGCCATGCAGGAAGAACTTCAGCAGTTTCAGAAGTTAGGCGTCTGGAAATTGGTTGACAGGTCTAACGGCTACAAGAAGATTGGTACACGATGGGTGTACAAGTGCAAGAAGGATGACCGAGGTGTTGTTGTTAGAAACAAAGCGTGATTGGTTGTTCAAGGTTTTAATCAAGTCGAAGGGATCGATTACAATGAAGTTTATGCACCGGTTGCACGACTTGAGGCCAGAATCTTTTTGGCTCATGCGTCCTTCAAGAAGTTCACCGTTTATCAGATGGATGTGAAGAGTGCATTTCTTCATGGTGTGGTAGAGAGGAAGTATATGTTGAGCAACCGCCAGGTTCTGAAGATCCTCTCCATCCTGACAAGGTTTGGCTTCTCAACAAGGCATTATATGGTCTTCATCAAGTTCCGAGGGCTTGGTATGAAACGTTGTCCACCTATCTATTGAAGAATGGTTTTCGACGAGGCCTGATCGACTGTACTCTCTTCATCAAGGAACATGATGAGGATTTGCTGCTAGTATAGGTTTATGTTGATGATATTATATTTGGGTCTACTAACACTCGAATGTGCAAAGAATTCGAACAGGTTATGCAGGAGAAGTTCGAAATGAGCGCTATGGGAGAAATGACGTTCTTTTTAGGTTTGCAGGTTCAGCAATCAAAGGAAGGGATTTTTATCCATCAAACCAAGTACGTCATAGATATTCTCAAGCGATTTCAGATGGATGACTCAAAACCCTTGGGAACTCCATTAGCTCAAAATCATGGGATTACTCCAGACGGAATGGGTGAACATGTAGAACCATCTCTCTATCGTGCTATGATCGGATCTCTCATGTATCTTACTGCTTCAAGACCCGACATAATGTACCCAACATGCCTTCTGGCGCGCTATCAGTCTAGTCCGAAGGTTTCTCACTTGATGGCTGTTAAAAGGATCCTTCGTTATTTGAAGGGCCGCCCTGACACTGGTCTATGGTACCCTAAGGATGATAACTTTGATCTGATAGCATTCAGTGATTTTTATCATGGCGGCTGCAAAATCGATGCAAAGTCAACAACAGCAGGACGTCAGTTCTTGGAAATCGCCTAGTCATGTGGCAATGCAAAAAGCAGACTTGTGTAGCTATATCAACATGTGAGGCTAAGTATATTTCAGCTTCTAGTTGCTGCTCTCAAGTTCTATGGATTCAACAGCAAATGCGTGACTATGGTTTTGAATTTCTTACTACTCCTATATTTGTTGATAATGAAGCTGCTTTGCAGACCACTCAGAATCCTGTACAGCATTCAAAAACAAAACCCATTGAGATTAAGTATCATTTCATACGTGATTGTTATGAAAAGAGACTTATCGATGTTGTTAAAATCCACACTGATCACCAATGTGCCGACCTTTTTACCAAAGCCATTGATAAATCACATTTTGATTATCTACTTTTGGTCAATGGCATCAAGGTGAAACCCGAGTAACTCAACCATGGTTAACTATTTTTGTATATACTTTTCTAAAAATATAAAACTACAAAAAGATTTTCAGTTTTATATTTTAGGGAGAGTAAATTTCAAGAAAATACAAAAATATGCCTTTTATTTACAAATTCAGAAAAATACAAAAACATTAGAAAAATCGAAAATGAGTTTCCTTGATAAGTTGAAGATGAATGAAATTTACTGGTAAATCTGTCAAAAATGGTCAAAAGCATAGAAAGAAAGATTGATAAGTAGCTTGTCTTATGATGTATCGGTAGGCTCACAATCAGACTAAAATGTGCAGGTTGATATAAACCTAACAGACAGAACGCCAGGTGGGAATCATTCATTGGCATATGGTCTTGGTACCGAAATTTCGTTTGATAGAGTGCCAAGATTCTGAGATATACGGTCTTTATGCTGGCTTATCATTTGGGTATCATGGTTGAATCTTTTGCCAAAAAATAACGGTGGCGCAAGTCTAGAACTTCCATGATATCATACATACGTGTACATACTGCATTCGACCATCAAATAAGTGATAAAAATATCACATCCCCAAAATAAGTGATAAAATATCACAGTTTTATGCTGGAGCTAAGTTCGTCTCTTTGTCGGTGCGATGGTACTAACCTGTTCACGGACTTACTCTTGTGCCCTGCATGCATATGAAAATCAAGTTCCTCATCAATAAGTGATTAAATCACAAAGGGCTTGTTTTCAATCAAAAATAAGTGAGTATCTCACATCATTATATACGTCAAAACAGATGATAAAGCAGCATACTCACCGGTAAGATTTTCTGTCGTGCATATCTTGATACGGGAATGTGTCGTGATGTGGTTAAACACCGGCTAGTAAGTATAAATCATCTATCATATCTCCTAATCATGATTACATCTGATAAGTCTGAGCTTACGTGGACAACAATACCGATAATCATAGTTGAATACTTATCTGTTTAATTTTGAAGTTTTAAACCAAATATCGTTTTCGACAAAGATTAAAATACTGGTATGATTCCTTTACCTTGAAACTCGAAAAAGATTGTAGTTTATCTGTATATTTTGATTTTATGTCTAGTTTACTTAGTTGCTTATGTAATACTTTTTGAAAGTTAGCCAAAGTTGATACTCGAGAGTTTTACCAAGATACGCCAGAAAACAATTTGTTTGATATCGCAACTTCATAAAAGTAATATCTTGCAACAAGTAATCCATCAAAGAAATCCAAAACCTGAAATTCGTTTGAGTGTGTGTATCTCATACGAATGAACCTAGTCATTTGATTTGACTTGGTCACTTGTTTTTCTCAAATCTGCTTGGAATTCATACGAGTGTGTGTATCTCGTTCAGGGAATACAATCATACGAAGAATTTATGATAAGTTTTTCGTGTGTATTCCCTGAGAAAGTTTTGTTCTAATTATATTTGTCTATTGAATACAGATTGATACAAAAGAACATAAACAAAGACCAGCAACGAAGAAATCTGACAAGTCAGAAGAGGAAACAAGAAAGATTTAAAGTTTCTTAGAAGTTTGACAACCTGATGCTCTAATCATTAGATAGTAGATCTATCAATGAATATCAGATCTTCAGGGGGAGTTTGTTGATAATCCAAACCATTCTATGTTTAAGACCAAAGACCGAAGACCAAGCAACATCCAAGGGGGAGTTTGTTGATACAGTTTTGTGTCTGTGCTTGTTCTTAATTACAGTTGTAATTGTATGATCTTTGCTCAAGTGTCTGTATAGGTTTGGTCGTGTCGAATAGATCGGATATCCTTCTATCTTGGCTAGTATGACATCTTAGCTTGACTGTGTTAATCAGTTGCATGTGAGCATACTGATAAGTCTTGTAAACGTCATGTCTACACACGTTCTCCAAGAATCAGGATTCTGTGCGAGTCAGAGGATTTGTACGAATCAAGTATTTTATGCGAATCACAGGATTCGTACGAAACAGTCTCAAGTAACAAGTGAGTTACTTGTTTCGTACGAAATGAAGTATTTCGTACGAAACACCTGTTCCGTACAAATTTTTTTGGAGATGTGTCTCGTGTGAAATATTGTGTTCAGTATGTCTAGACTCGTATTTCGTACGAAACTAGACAGACACTATATAAGCAGACATGTATCTCTTAGTTGGAGTTGCCTGATAGCTAGTTGGTCAGCCCAGAGAGATTGTTACCCTTTGAGTTGGTTATCTCTGAAGACGAAGACACAAGAATACAGCAAGTTTGTTTGAGTCATACGAGCATTGTGTGTATATGTTTGTACTTGTTCTCAATCATTAATCAAGATAGTGAATCTTTGGTTACCCCGTGTTCTTTATTTTGCTTTGGTTGCATGCACACTTGTATTCCGCACTTGTGTGTGTCATATGAACAAGGAATTGGTTTAACACCATCCTCAGGTGGACCTACAATAGTACCGATTCAATTGATCTAACAGTTGATTGAATCATCTACGCTCATGAATTATGGACATTTAAGGGTTTTTAGACGTAAATCATCAAATAAACGGACAATCCACGGATAAAAAATAAAATTGAAACCATATGATTGTTTAGAAATGAAATTCGACCATATCTGTGAAAGAATCATCTTGAATTCGCAAAAATAAAGATTTTGGATCGAAAAACATGATCATCATGGAATTATCTTCGCACGAAGAGAGGCCACTTCGCACAAAGATAGATTGAATACGCATGAAGGTAGTTACCCTCATACGAAGGTAACCCAAAATGCCTAAAAAATTGGTGGCAATGAGACGAGTGTCCAGAAAAAACTTGGTGATTGAAATTTTTTTCAAGATTTTAACGACAAATACGGGTTGTTTGGGGACACCGTCGAGGGCTTCAGAGAACAGATTTGATGACATTTTCACAGAGGATTGAAGATATTGGGTAGTCATGGATACCTATGCAAAAAGATTATCTTTTGGTATAGTGACTATGAATAGACCTTAATGTAAAATCCGCATTGATGAAAAACGCACTTTTGTGGACCAAAGAGACATATTTTCCGCATAGTGAAGTTTTTCAGTGAAGAGTTTAGAGACGTCAGAATTTGCAAAAATGAGGGGGAATAAAAATTTCATAGAATATATATTGAAATTCCGGCATTTTTTAGATTCGTGACTTGCAACAGTATTCGGGTGGTTCCGACTTCAGATCGTCCAGGGATGCATTTGATCTGGATTCGTTAGTTCGTGATCACGACAAGTTTAGAGTCTTCGGATCGTGATACAGATTGATGTCTTGTGGTTTGAGTCCCCGTTCTTTGTCAAGTGGGTTAGCAAGATTAGCATCAGGAGATGCAACTTGTATTGTCGACACGTATACGATATTGCATCTATGGTGTCAGGATGTTTAGTCTTCAAGCAGATGAATTGTTTTTCGGATAAACCGCCGGGAAATGACGATGTTTGTTGATTAAGTTGTTGCCGGTCAAGCGAAGAAGACTATATATCTATTATTGTGACTGAAGATAAGGAATGTGATTCTGATCGTGAAAGAATGTTTCTCAAATCTGCATGTGTTACAAGATGATTTAATTCCGATGAAGATTTACTTGGTTATTAAAGAGATTACCGTTTTGCTGATCAATCATTAAGGAGTGTGCATAAAAGTGATTACAGAAAACGGGATTTCAGATTTTTGCGGGTATTCACAGACTTGAAGTTTATCAGTGTAATGTTCGAAGTTTCTTTCAATTGTTGGTTGGGTTTTTGAATATCAAAGGATCAAGCTTAGGAGTGAGCTAAAACCAAATGCGGATGTGGTTAACATAGAAACAGAGACGCTACATTGATTAGTTTCAAGTTAGTGACTATTCGTGAAGATTACAGTTAAGCAAATCAGAAGAGGTCAGGAACCATGCAAATAAAGACCTGAAGATTTATTCCAGGGGGAATTATTTTAGGGGGAATTTATTGAAGAATTTGCAAACCTGAATCACCAATAAAGGGAGAATTTGTTGATGCATTCTACGACATCACAGATCCTGATTGAAGTATGCAAACACGGCTCTCATTGTGAATATCAGATTTTTGCGGGTATTTTGAAGTTTATCATGTGATGTTCGAAGTTTCTTTCAATTGTTGGTTGGGTTTTTGAATATCAAAGGATTGAGCATAGGAGTGCGCTAAAACCAAACGCGGATGTGGTTAACGTAGAAACAGAGATGCTACATTGATTAGTTTCAAGTTGGTGAGTATTCATGAAGATTACAGTTAAGCAAATCAGAGGAGGTCAGGAACCATGCAAACAAAGACCTGAAGATTTATTCCAGGGGGAATTTATTGAAGAATTTGCAAACCTGAATCATCAATCAAGGGAGAATTTGTTGACGCATTCTACGACATCACAGATACCTGATTGAAGTATTCAAACACGGCTCTCATATTTCAAGATCAAGATAGAGCTTCGACAGTGACATCTAAGGGGAAAATTGTTGGTTCATATTATGTCCGTCACTGTGCTAATAGGCTAGGTAGAGCGTGTGTTGAATATTGTATAGTTTAGATACGAACACATGACTCAAGTGCGAACGTGAGAGGCGGTTAGGTGTCACTTCGTACGAAGTGGTCACTTCATACGAAGGTAACTCACTTCATACTAAGGTAATTTACTTTGTACCAAGTTAATTATGCTCACTTCGCACGAGGATAAAAGTCTATAAACAGTGCATGTGTTCATAATTTTATAAGTTTTGGAGTTCCAGAGGGGAAACGTTGCCGAAATTTCTCTCGAATTTCGCCAGCTTGTAAAGATGTATACTCTTTCGGTGTGAATGAAATCACTAGACTTCCGCTGCTTCTACTCCATTCTTAATAACATTCTACCAAATTAGTTCTATTTCTACCCAAACTTCCGTCTATAACCGTCGGATCCTATAATCTCACTTTAACACCTCTAGGAGTGTTTCCACAAGTTTACCATGGTAAACTAAGGTGGAACATCACCATTTTGAAGTCGAAACTTTCTATTTTGATAAACTTTTACATAAACTTTCTAAAACTTGTTATTCTTATGGAAATCTCATGCCTACCTTGTTCCCATTCAAACTCATGATTGTGGGGAGTATGGTTGATTTTCATAAGTTTAAAGGCTTAAATAACTCCTAAATTTTCTATTATAAAGGTTCCAAGTAACCTAGACAAGTGTTGAAACAATCTAAACTCACACCTTCAATGTGATGAGACTTGTATTTTGGTAATGTGTGAACCATGGAAGCCTAGGCTTTCCAACTGTATTTCCACAACTTCACTTACTTGATTTGTTAGTTAATCATATACCAAAATTACTAACAAAGTGACATAACTATACCATGCCTTCAAACAATGTTTAAAATGCACTAATCTAGTTTGAGATCACTTGGTTGTTTGGTGACCTAGATGATACAATGTTCAATGTAGCTTCCTAGAATCAAAGTAAGCCAACCCCACCTCGTCTCCAACATTGCCATGTTGGGTATGCACATGTCCATGTTGTTCTTATTTGGCTACTTAACAAACTTAGTTAGTTGTAAATTTCAATCGTTTTCACAACCAACCAGTTGATGATTTTTTACTTTGGTTAATAATATAATGAGGTTCAATGGATGAAATCCTACCTTCTTTCATGACCATTTTCATGGTACCTTTACTTTACATTCGACTATAATATATAATTTACCCTTTAAAATTCTGAATCCAAACCAACAATCGAATCCATGAATTCACACACCTTCGTTTCCCTCTCATAGGGTAACTTCGGTATCCAAACTTAAGACTCATCAAACTCACTTAAGTGGAAAGCTACGCAAACCGTGAGTATACATGACCCCATTTATTTTAAACGCACTTTGGGTGTAACATTTGTAAACTATCAAATCCACACTTACACATGCAATCACACTATTCAATCAACCAATCCAATAATGCCTGCTATTATGTTATGCTTAGGATACATGCATGCTAGAAGCCATTCTTGCACTATACTTGTCATTAACTTCGTGAGCCTACCTTAACATATATAGTTCTATAGGAGTAGCACATCGCCCATATGTGGGTCATTGTTAATGTTAGGTCCTATACGTGTGAGACTCACGCATCAAATATACGCAACTGATTATGGTTGCGAACTAGGATTAATCGGGTTAGTTTATATTAGGTTTTGGACCTTGTATAGTTTATTTGGACATGCCTTAGGCCATGTGGGACAAACAAGCCCAAGGGGAGCCCATATGGGGAGTGGGCAAACCCTAGGTATATAAGCTATAGTTATAGCATTTCTAGGGTTCAGCCTTAAGCCTTTAGAGAGAGCCTCCATGAGATAGAATTCCAAGAGAGAGAGAGCGATATGAAGAACTTGTATCAAATGGTTTTTATAGTAATAGTAATAGAATCGTATACAAGTTTGAAGTGATTCGCGTGTTATTCTTATTCATCTCCATCCTCTTGTTTTTCAGTTTTTCGTGATTATCATCAAGTTTGGATTCCGCCCATCCTAGGTGATTGTTTGATATCATTGTTAGATCCGGATTTTCGGGACTTACAATTGGTATTAGAGCCTTTAGATACTGTTTCTAGGCTCGGTTGATATTAAACATTCAAGTTTTCAGGAATTTTTGAGTTGGTGTTCTTTGTAGTGTTCATTAGAATTTTTGAAAAATCATTATATTTTGCTATTTTGATGTTGTTGAAAAGTGTTAAAAGGATTTAAAAGTTGATTTGTTTTATTAAAAAAAAAAAAGAAAATCAATCTTGTTATCCGAAATTCATTACATATATTCGAAACAGCCAACATCATCACATCCAAAATAGAATTCGAATAACAACAATCATCCGAAATACCATTCTGGTACATCCGAATTACATTATCATCATCATCTTTTCATCAGTTCATCAGAAATATATCATCTTTTATTCGAAATACTCCATCCATCCCATCCAAAATACTTACTTCCTCCATCCAAATTTCATCAAACCCATCTGAAATATAAGAAATCATCATCATTTTCACCCGAAATATCACATATCATTTGGAACACATATCATTCGAAACACTTCATTCGAATTACTTCATCTGAATGTTTCCAAACCAACTATCATCCGAAACAAGAGTTCAGTTCATCGTCGTTCACCTCCGACGATCATCGTTCCCCCCGCGCATCGACACCGAACTCTCTTCATCGAACATCGCTCAATGATCACCGTATCGCCAATCACCATCACCATCCAACCTACAATCATCTCCGGTCATCTACTCTTTCCTGTTCAGTTTTGTCACCATCTTCATCAACCATCACAACATTCACCGTTTTTCATCACCACCACCCCATCTTCGGTCACCATTACTTCTGATCACCACATTGTTGGATCATCGCCATTGTCACTGGAATCACCACTCCAATAACACCGTCTTCGACCGCCATCACTTATCAACCACCTCCGTTTTCACCTTTATCAAACCACCACCATCATCACCTCCGTTCACTATAATACACCACCTCCGACCAACGTATACCATCACTAACACACCACCGTCATCACTATCATCATCTCCGGCTACCACCTTCAACATCTCGACCACCGTGATCACCGTCACTAACACACCTACATCGCCTTCATCTGTCACTCATCACCATTACATTATTCATCACGGGTCCTCCAGTCATCATCGTTGTTCAACTATTACACCACATCCAAGCCAACTCTTCAACACTACCACCTTCGACAACCACAACTCCGTTAACCTTCAACTCCACATCTCCGTCGCTACATCACCACTAGCCACCGAACATCTTCTTCATCATCTCCAGTGAAGTGTCATCTCCATACCACCATCTACGTTCGTCTTTGTATCCATCACCATTAACCACCACGTTAACTCACTGTCGTTCACCGTTAATACCCTCACCCTTCATTCTCACCCACCGTTTCTCCGAAACCCGTAACACCGTTCTAACATGGCAGCTGTCGTTGTTCCGTCTTGAGAAATGAAGAACATATGACGAGTGGTGCAGTCGGGAAAACGGAAAAAGAAGCTAACATCCTTTGCGACAGTAACAGTGCCACAAAATAAAGAAAGAAATGATTTTTATAATCGTAAGATTTTGGTTTTAAGTTCTGTGACGTTAATCATTTAATAGTTTTTAAGGTTTATTAATAATTAATAATAATAATAATCATTAAGTAATCATTAGTTAATCATTAGTATTTTAAAAATATTAAATAAATAAAAAAAATATTATATTTTAAAAGTTATTAAAAATATATAAATAAATAAAAAGGTTTATTAATTATATTAAAAAAGAGAGTTTGTTTGGTTTTGGTGATTAGTTTTGATAGGTTTTGAGGTACGATACAGGAAGCGCGTTCGTACGAGTGCAAAGTGTTTGGGTTAGCAAGTTCAGTGGTTCTTGTTTTCACTCGTGTTTCTTGGTCTTTGATCAAGGGCAAGGAACAAACTAGTAAAGGTTTTGCAAGCTCCTATCCATATCCTTTGATTCAAAGATGTCTACAGCCTAAACTCGGTACTCGAACATAGTTTTCAACACAGTATGTAATCCAAGCCCAAATGCAACCGAAC
Organism: Scalesia atractyloides; assembly: GCA_947069175.1. NCBI lineage: Eukaryota > Viridiplantae > Streptophyta > Magnoliopsida > Asterales > Asteraceae > Scalesia > Scalesia atractyloides. Next base: position 43,986,515 of record CAMTDV010000013.1, on the reverse strand, counting down.
ATTTAATTTTAGCCCACTTATCAAAACATCCATTAATAGCACTGCACCCTAGGCTCAAATTCAATACCCGGACGTGGTTCATAGCCCTGTAACCACTTCATCTTCACAAGTTGTTGATGCACTTTATGGTCGTCACTGTACGAATAGGATAGATAGAGCGTGTATTGAATATTGTATAGATTAGATACGAACACACGACCAACGTGCGAACGAGTACAGGCTCGTACGAGTGACATGTGCCTCGTATGAGTGACAGTGTGCGTCGTACGAGTGACTTGTTACTCGTACGAGTGATAACATCTCACTCGTACGAATGACCCTTCGTACGAGTGACAACCTGCTCGCTTTGCACGAGCTATCATGTCTATAAATAGGTGTTGTGTGTTCATTGTTTGTAAGTTTTGGATGTTCCCTAAGGGGAAACGCTGGTGGATTCTCTCCAGGAACTCCGCCAGCCAGACAAGATGTATACTCTTTCGGTTGAATGATTGAAATGAAAAGCTTCCGTTGATTCTGTTCCTACTCCCTGTTTATATCGTACTACCGAAGTTATACTATCCCCAAAGCTTCCGTCTAGAACCGCCGCCACCGGGACCACAACTAGTATCAGAGCTACGGTACCGATTCATTCAATCTAACAGTTGATGAATCACCTATGCTCATGAATTTTGGACGTGTGAGGGGTTTTAGACGTAAAACATCAAATAATAGGACAATACACGGACATAATGTAAAATTGATACCATATGATTGTTAGAAACTGATTTTCAACTAGATCTATGTAAAAATCATGTTAAAATTCGAAGAAATGAAGATTTTGGATCGAAAACACGTAATCAGTTTCGTTTCGTCCGTACGAGTGAGCCTCTGTGGCTCGTATAAGTGATAATTGGTCACTCGCATGAAGCATCACTCGTACAAAGCACCACTTGTACGAAGCGCACCTCGTACGAAGGGGTGACCAAAAAAATGGCATTTTTTGATCGTATTGACGAGACGAGTGTCTAGAAAAATTTGGTGATTACAAATTTTTTCGAGATTTTAACGTCTAATTCGGGTTGTTAAGGGACACCGTCTAGACCTTCAGGGTATAGATTTGATGATACGGTCACAATGTCACACCCTGACCCGCAACGGAAAATGGTAGTCGGGGCTTGATTGGGTTTTCATCAAAGCTCATGACATTTACTATAAAGTTTCATATTTATTATTTCTCTTTAAAGAAGAAGTTACAATAAACATACAAACTAGAGTACAATTACAAAGGAAAACAAAACTAAACGTTCATTCCAAGGCATTAACCGGATCACCTGTATCATGTGTAAAATAGGGTTTTGGGTCAACAAAAAGTTGGCGAGTGAACCTTATTTAAACATTTGAAAGGATTAGGTATGTTGGTTATTTGAATAAAATTGTGCATAACCAAATATGAGTAAACGTAATGTAAAGTTAATCACAAAACACATAATATCAAATAATGCACGCGCACACACCAAATGATGAATAATGAGATCAAGGCTCAATCAAACGGAGCCGGTCGAATAAGGCACCTAATGCTCAACTCGTCTCCCACGAGGAACTGATGGGCCTAATGAATGATTTGCACACAACTTGACAAAAATATAAACACACATCACAACCAACAACATAATCACATAATCTCAATTAATGCACAAGCACACACCAAATGATGAACAATGAGGCACCTGATGCTCAACCCGTCTCCAACGAGGAACTGATGGGCCTAATGAATGATTTGCACGCAACTTGACTAAATGTAAACACGCATCACAACAAACAATATTTACATCTCGAGTTTAGATCATATAATGGTAATAGCACGAGTTTAAATAAATGGAATAATTAAAGCGACACATGATACACCCCAAAACATGAATAAAAAGGGGAATTTGTAAGGATTCACTCACAGTGGGTGCGTTCCTTGATAATGATGAATGCGCACGAATTTGTGATTCAACCGACGAGGAAAACTAACCTAAATAATAATGAAATGATTCGGTAAATAAATAAACTTTATTTGAGATTAATATTTTTAATTAGTGCTCTTAATGGAATTGTTAGATTTATTTTTGTGAGTTTAAGGAAATTTTCTAACTTTAATAATCTTATTTTTAAGTATTTTTAAATAATTTTCTGATTAAATAAATAAATAAAAAATAAATAAAATGTTGACTTTTTGACTCTGATCGTTGACCGTTGACCGGTCGGACTGTGTTTATTCTATGTGCTGAGTGAGGTTCGAACTCGTGACCTCCCGTATACGTGCACGCAGCTCTACCAACTGAGCTACGTGTCTAACCCGAAATAATCTCGTTTTTAATTATATATATATATACAAATTAGATTAATTCATTTCTGTTTCTATTTAAAAAGTTTTGATAATTTCCAGAACCGGTTACAGAAGCAGGATTCGAACTCGGGACCTACGGTTCGTGTGCACACAGCCCAACCAGTTGGCTGTGTGTCTAACCTGTTAGTTTTCTTGATTTTTATTATACTTATATACTGATTAGAATATTTCAGAAATTAATTAATTAAAAAGGTTTTTAAATCAACTAAACCGGTGTGTTGGACATGACTCGAACCTGTGACCTTAGTGTGACTTGCACCCAACCCATCCAACTGGGCTGGATATCTAACCCGTATAAGATAGGATTTTTATTTTATTTAGCCACTTTCTGTGAAACGATATGACTTGTTTTAAAAACAATGGATTTAATTCCAGTAGATCGGTGTGGTTCGAGTATCGAACTCGGTATCTTCCGCATAAAATGCACACAGTCCACCGCTGGACTGTGTGTCTAACCCGTTTTAAAAGACAAAGTTTGATTACTTATAACCTGAATAACTTCATCGTTTTCATCCTATATTAAACCCAGTACTGAACTCGATTATGTCAGATTAAGATGATGTTATTGCTGTGCGGGTTATACATTAATCATGTTAATAATAAATTGGCAGGAAAAGCTGAAAGATTTACCGATGATTGAAATGTTCCGTCGAGCAGAGCTTGTTTTTCCGGCGAATGGAACTTAGCTTCCGGCGAACAGAATAATATGATGTTAGATTAAAATGATGTTATTGCTGTGCGGGTTATTCATTAATCATGTTAATAACAAATTGGCAGGAAAAGCTGAAAGATTTACCGATGATTGAAATGTTCCGGCGAGCAGAGCTTGTTTTTCCAGCGAATGGAACTTAGCTTCCGGCGAACAGTACAAAGGTTTTTTTTTTTTAGCAGAGTGATTTCGTGAACGATTGAAAGTGTGATTGGTAGATAGTATTTATAGGCTGCTATGGTGAGGTTTGATTTTGGTTAAATCTTTGGCGGTTACGAGCAATGATTTTGTAGAAACGGTTTGGTTAAATTCGGTCGTGATTGATTGATGATTGTCAGTTATATCTGGTGATTTGGAGGATCGAAACGGAACTCCTTGATTCAATCTTTTATTCAGGAACGGTTACACCTCTGACGTTCTGAGCTTGCAGGTGTTAGGCGGGTTGTTAATATAAGACTTATATGGTTTCAGTTTATAGCACAAGTGTGCGTGTGGTGTAGTGGTGTTTGGTGTGTGTGTGATTGCGGTTGACCCGGGTTCGAGTCCGGGCGCTGCCCGTTTTTTATTCTTTTTGTTGAGTTCGAATTTTCTTTTGAAAATAGCATAAAAGCCCCTGAACTTAGTTTAGTAGAAATACATATTTAGTCCCTTGAATTATTAACTAAGTTAAAATTCATTTATTTATTAAATCTAAATTACTTGGTTAATTATTATTGTTGTTGTTATTATTATTATTATTATTATTATTATTATTATTATTATTATTATTATTATTATTATTATTATTATTATTCTCGCTTTAATTAATACAAATAAATATGCGACGAAACTTCGAATAAATATTTGGATTTTAAACGGAGCGGGTTTTGAAACCCGTTTTTCGACGAATGTTACAGTATCCCCTACTTTTAGAAATTTCGTCCCGAAATTTAAGTAGTGGTATGTTTGACTCCAAGAGAGGGTGTGTTAATTTGACAATTACATATTCAGAAAGGAGTGAGAGTTTAAATTTTTATTTGAGGCGGTAACGTTCCTAATAAGGGTTGAATACCCTGCTACAGGAGTCGCTTTTTTATGCCTAAAGTTTAAGAATGCGGAACATGGATAAACATAGTTGATTGACTAGGTATGATCTCATGCATAAGAGTTTTGGGAGGATGGATACATTTGTAAAGATAAGTTTATATCATGAAACAAAACTTCAACCATGACGATACTAAAACCTACACGGAACTTTTCATAACCTCCTGGTAATGCTTTTGATCCTTTGCCAAGAATACTTATATATAGGAAGTACCAGCGGCGTATCCACCATATTCTTGTCAAATTTTCATTGGCTTTATCAGTGAATTATGATCAGTTCTATGTGACTTAAAAACATAAACAAACACAACAACTAAAGCTTGAGTCTCAATTCTGAAAGGATACATGACTGAATGATGACAGTACCTCTCTCGTTTGTTATGATGAAGGGGTTAGTCTATGTAAAAGTGAGACACAACCCAACTTCTTTAAATGATGTGATCGAGGTACGTCGAGATGTTTGATGATATGAATGTTAAATCAATGGGTATAAAACAAAACTGTAATATCAATTCGCATTAAAATTCTTGGATACATAAATTCCCAATTTATAACTGGGAGACGTAAAGATTGAGATAACGTAAAGAAAACATTAAAACTAAACGGTTGGAGTTGAGTCTTGACTCTTGGTGAGGGAAAGCTAGTTGGGTGATTCGTTTGGGCCGTTATTATCTTCAACAGGATTGGTGTTGATGTTGTAAGCTCTTCCTCTTGCTGGTGGTGGAGCTGGGTTTGCTTGATTTGCTTGGTTAACTGGGTTTGCTTGAGCTTGGGCGTTTATGATGTTAACCAATCGAGGGCACGTGTTTCTAAAGTGGGTAGGGTCGCCACAATTAAAACAAGCTCGAACATACGGGAACATGGGGTATTGGGGTTGTTGATATGTTTGGATCATGTTTTGAGTAGGGGGTGAGGCTTGGTTTTGAGGGGCACGACAAGTTTTGCTCCAATGACCATAACGCCCACAATTTTCACACAGTCGACAAGGTACAGTAGATGGATGGTGATAAAAACAGGTGTTGGTGAGGTCCAATGTAAGGTTTCTTGTTTGGGTAAGTAGAGTTGGGTGCTACTTGAGTGATTGGGATAGCTTGGAGGGGTACGGCTTGTGAAACTGGTTGATTGCCTTGAGTGATAGCGAAATTTTGTCCATCTCGTTTTCTCTTAGGAGTGGTTTGAGGAGGGGATTCGGTCTAGGTTGGGTAGAAGGTTTCGGTTGATGCTTTATCCTTCTTCTTCTTCTCCTCCGTGAAGTCTTTATTTCGTATGCGGTTTTCGGTGAGCTCTGTAGCTAACTCCATTGCTGCTTCCAAAGTTGCAGGTGTGGTACTTATTATAGGGTCTTGAATTTTTTAAGGAAGACCTCGAATGTAGTGCTCGATCAACGGTAGAGGGGAGTGAACAAGTTAGGGACCATCTGATTTAACTCAAGGAATCTCTTGTTGTATGCGGTGTGGTCGCCCTCCTTTTGTTTCAAAGAATAGAACTCATCTTCCAATTTCTTGATTTCGCTTCTTGGACAGAAACGTCTTGTCATGATTTCCTTCAACTCTTCCCAAGTCAAAGTCATAGCATTCTCAGTACCTCGCTTGGCCTTCTCTGTATTCCACCATGTAAGTGCTACTTCAAACAAACGACCGGTAGCATATCGCACCTTGCGATCATCGGGACAGTCGCAATTGAGAAAAGTGTTTTCCATCTCCTCAAACCAATGGAGGAGAGCGGTGACACCTTTAGTCCCGTCGTATTTTGGAGGGTCGCAGGATTTGAAATGCTTGAAGGTGCATTTAGTGGTATTTGGGGGAGGGTTGACAACATTTTGATCTTCTTGATTGATTGGGTTGACGGGATTAGCGGTAAGGGCTTGTTAAACTTGAACTACGATGTTGGGTATTACGGCAGCCATTTGTTGAGCGATTTTGGCAGCCATGCGCTCGCGGTGTTTTTCCTGGTCTCATTTTTCTACGAGAGAAACTAGAAGACATCTACAAGAAATACGTATCAAGAGTATGAGTTTGACGTTTTAGGTGTCATGTGTCGTATTTAGAAATGAACATTCATAAAACAAATGAAGAATAATAAATTTACTACATCCATAGGATGTCTTGGGCTTTGCTCATAATTGGGCCTTGCATGCCGCCATACTTCACCTCGTAATCATGTGGGCCCCCATGATTACCGGGTCTTTCATATGGTTCGCATGTGTTAGCCTGGTAACGTACACTAAAACCCGGAGAAAATCAAGAAATATGAATGTAACGTATGAAATTCGGAGTGCATCCAGGTGTGGACACGGTGACACCTCAAAGTGGGGTTAGTTCGAACGACGTTTGGTGTGGCATGCTTTGGCCTAATAGGTCCTTCGTACTCTCATGGTTAGTCCCAGGTAGGCAAACTGGTCCGTTATATTGGATTTATACGAATGCCAACCTAGACAGGACGTTCCGACTACCGGTACTTGTACTCTTACAGTTACTACATGCCCGTCGTAGAACTCACTTTGATGAGATTTGAAAAATGAAAAATGCGACAAAATCTTGAATAAAGGAAATATGAGGATGATTTGAATATGTGAACATTGAAATATGCGTGATGAATGTATATGTAAGCATGTTAAGTTTGACAATAAGTATAACTCATTAAGTATCACACAAAATGATAGTGGAAGTGTTTGCATGCATTTGTGTATGTAATAAATACGAAACAAATAAACATCATGAGTTTGCATGTAACCACATAAACAATTAAAATCTAATCAACTATAGTATAGGCTCTAAGGGTCTAATAACCTATCCTATATCCCTATAGTCAAAAGCTCTGATACCAATCTGTCACACCCTGACCCGCAGCGGAAATGGTAGTCGGGCATGATTGGGTTTCATCAAAGCTCATGACATTTACTATAAGTTTCATATTTATTATTTCTCTTTAAAGAAGAAGTAAATAAACTACAAACAATGTTCAAAACATTTCATCAATACAAACTAGAGTACAATTACAAAGGAAAACAAAACTAAACGTTCATTCCAAGCACACTGTTTATTCTTAGATCTATGTTCTTCTCACGGATCACTGTATCATGTGTAAAAATAGGGTTTTGGGTCAACAAAGTTGGCGAGTGAATCTTATTTAAACATTTGAAAGGATTAGTTATGTTGGTTATTTGAATAAAATTGTGCATAACCAAATATGAGTAAAGTAAATGTAAAGTTAATCACAAAACACATAATATCAAATAATGCACACGCACACACCAAATGATGAATCAATGAGATCAAGGCTCAATCAAACGGAGCCGATCGAATGAGGCACCTGATGCTCAACTCGTCTCCCACGAGGAACTGATGGGCCTAATGAATGATTTGCACACAACTTGACAAAAATATAAACACACATCACAACCAACAACATAATCACATAATCTCAATTAATGCACACGCACACACCAAATGATGAACAATGAGGCACCTGATGCTCAACCCGTCTCCAACGAGGAACTGATGGGCCTAATGAATGATTTGCACGCAACTTGACTAAATGTAAACACGCATCACAACAAACAATATTTACATCTCGAGTTTAGATCATATAATGGTAATAGCACGAGTTTAAATAAATGGAATAATTAAAGCGACACATGATACACACCACAAAACATGAATAAAAAGGGGAATTTGTAAGGATTCACTCACATTGGGTGCGTTCTTTGATGAGATTGAATGCGCACGAATTTGTGATTGATCGACGAGGAAAACTAACCTAAAATAATAACGAAATGGTTCGGTAAATAAATGAATTTATTTGAGATTAATTTTTTAATTAGTGCTCTTAATGGATTTTAGATTTATTTTTGTGAGTTTAAGGAAATTTTCTAACTTTAAAATTTATTTTTAAGTATTTTTAAATAATTTTCTGATTAAATAAATAAAAAAAAATAAATAGTTGACTTTTTGACTCTGACCGTTGACCGGTCGGACTGTGTTTATTCTATGCGCTGAGTGAGGTTCGAACTCGTGACCTCCCGTATACGTGCACGCAGCTCTACCAACTGAGCTACGTGTCTAACCCGAAATAATCTGTTTTTAATTATATATATATACAAATTAGATTAATTCATTTCTGTTTCTATTTAAAAAGCTTTGATAATTGCCAGAACCGGTTACAGAAGCAGGATTCGAACTCGGGACCTACGGTTCGTGTGCACACAGCCCAACCAGTTGGGCTGTGTGTCTAACCTGTTAGTTTTCTTGATTTTTATTATACTTATATACTGATTAGAATATTTCAGAAATTAATTAATTAAAAAGGTTTTTAAATCAACTAAACCGGTGTGTTGGACATGACTCGAACCTGTGACCTTAGTGTGACTTGCACCCAACCATCCAACTGGGCTGGGTATCTAACCCGTATAAGATAGGATTTTTATTTTATTTAGCCACTTTCTGTGAAACGATATGACTTGTTTTAAAAACAATGGATTTAATTCCAGTAGATCGGTGTGGTTCGAGTATCGAACTCGGTATCTTCCGCATAAAATGCACACAGTCCACCGCTGGACTGTGTGTCTAACCCGTTTTAAAAGACCAAGTTTGATTACTTATAACCTGAATAACTTCATCGTTTTCATCCTATATTAAACCCAGTACTGAACTCGATTATGTCAGATTAAGATGATGTTATTGCTGTGCGGGTTATACATTAATCATGTTAATAACAAATTGGCAGGAAAAGCTGAAAGATTTACCGATGATTGAAATGTTCCGGCGAGCAGAGCTTGTTTTTCTCCGGCGAATGGAACTTAGCTTCCGGCGAACAGAACAAAATGATGTTAGATTAAAATGATGTTATTGCTGTGCGGGTTATTCATTAATCATGTTAATAACAAATTGGCAGGAAAAGCTGAAAGATTACCGATGATTGAAATGTTCCGGCGAGCAGAGCTTGTTTTTCCGGCGAATGGGAACTTAGCTTCCGGCGAACAGAACAAAGGTTTTTTTTTTTTAGCAGAGTGATTTCGTGAACGATTGAAAGTGTGATTGGTAGATAGTATTTATAGGCTGCTATGGTGAGGTTTGATTTCGGTTAAATCATTGGCGGTTACGAGCAATGATTTTGTAGAAACGGTTTGGTTAAATTCGGTCGTGATTGATTGATGATTGTCAGTTATATCTGGTGATTTGGAGGATCGAAACGGAACTCCTTGATTCGATCTTTGATTCAGGAACGGTTACACCTCTGACGTTCTGAGCTTGCAGGTGTTAGGGGGGTTGTTAATATAAGACTTATATGGTTTCAGTTTATAGCACAAGTGTGCGTGTGGTGTAGTGGTGTTTGGTGTGTGTGTGATTGCGGTTGACCCGGGTTCGAGTCCGGGCGCTGCCCGTTTTTGATTCTTTTTGTTGAGTTCGAATTTTCTTTTGAAAATAGCATAAAAGCCCCTGAACTTAGTTTAGTAGAAATTACATATTTAGTCCCTTGAATTATTAACTAGTTAAAATTCATTTATTTATTAAATCTAAATTACTTGGTTAATTATTATTATTATTATTATTATTATTATTATTATTATTATTATTCTCGCTTTAATTAATACAAATAAATATGCGACGAAACTTCGAATAAATATTTGGATTTTAAACGGAGCGGGTTTTGAAACCCGTTTTTCGACGAATGTTACAGTATCCCCTACTTTTAGAAATTTCGTCCCGAAATTTAAGTAGTGGTATGTTTGACTCCAAGAGAGGGTGTGTTAATTTGACAATTACATATTCAGAAAGGAGTGAGAGTTTAAATTTTTATTTGAGGCGGTAACGTTCCTAATAAGGGTTGAATACCCTGCTACAGGAGTCGCTTTTTTATGCCTAAAGTTTAAGAATGCGGAACATGGATAAACATAGTTGATTGACTAGGTATGATCTCATGCATAAGAGTTTTGGGAGGATGGATACATTTGTAAAGATAAGTTTATATCATGAAACAAAACTTCAACCATGACGATACTAAAACCTACACGGAACTTTTCATAACCTCCTGGTAATGCTTTTGATCCTTTGCCAAGAATACTTATATATAGGAAGTACCAGCGGCGTATCCACCATATTCTTGTCAAATTTTCATTGGCTTTATCAGTGAATTATGATCAGTTCTATGTGACTTAAAAACATAAACAAACACAACAACTAAAGCTTGAGTCTCAATTCTGAAAGGATACATGACTGAATGATGACAGTACCTCTCTCGTTTGTTATGATGAAGGGGTTAGTCTATGTAAAAGTGAGACACAACCCAACTTCTTTAAATGATGTGATCGAGGTACGTCGAGATGTTTGATGATATGAATGTTAAATCAATGGGTATAAAACAAAACTGTAATATCAATTCGCATTAAAATTCTTGGATACATAAATTCCCAATTTATAACTGGGAGACGTAAAGATTGAGATAACGTAAAGAAAACATTAAAACTAAACGGTTGGAGTTGAGTCTTGACTCTTGGTGAGGGAAAGCTAGTTGGGTGATTCGTTTGGGCCGTTATTATCTTCAACAGGATTGGTGTTGATGTTGTAAGCTCTTCCTCTTGCTGGTGGTGGAGCTGGGTTTGCTTGATTTGCTTGGTTAACTGGGTTTGCTTGAGCTTGGGCGTTTATGATGTTAACCAATCGAGGGCACGTGTTTCTAAAGTGGGTAGGGTCGCCACAATTAAAACAAGCTCGAACATACGGGAACATGGGGTATTGGGGTTGTTGATATGTTTGGATCATGTTTTGAGTAGGGGGTGAGGCTTGGTTTTGAGGGGCACGACAAGTTTTGCTCCAATGACCATAACGCCCACAATTTTCACACAGTCGACAAGGTACAGTAGATGGATGGTGATAAAAACAGGTGTTGGTGAGGTCCAATGTAAGGTTTCTTGTTTGGGTAAGTAGAGTTGGGTGCTACTTGAGTGATTGGGATAGCTTGGAGGGGTACGGCTTGTGAAACTGGTTGATTGCCTTGAGTGATAGCGAAATTTTGTCCATCTCGTTTTCTCTTAGGAGTGGTTTGAGGAGGGGATTCGGTCTAGGTTGGGTAGAAGGTTTCGGTTGATGCTTTATCCTTCTTCTTCTTCTCCTCCGTGAAGTCTTTATTTCGTATGCGGTTTTCGGTGAGCTCTGTAGCTAACTCCATTGCTGCTTCCAAAGTTGCAGGTGTGGTACTTATTATAGGGTCTTGAATTTTTTAAGGAAGACCTCGAATGTAGTGCTCGATCAACGGTAGAGGGGAGTGAACAAGTTAGGGACCATCTGATTTAACTCAAGGAATCTCTTGTTGTATGCGGTGTGGTCGCCCTCCTTTTGTTTCAAAGAATAGAACTCATCTTCCAATTTCTTGATTTCGCTTCTTGGACAGAAACGTCTTGTCATGATTTCCTTCAACTCTTCCCAAGTCAAAGTCATAGCATTCTCAGTACCTCGCTTGGCCTTCTCTGTATTCCACCATGTAAGTGCTACTTCAAACAAACGACCGGTAGCATATCGCACCTTGCGATCATCGGGACAGTCGCAATTGAGAAAAGTGTTTTCCATCTCCTCAAACCAATGGAGGAGAGCGGTGACACCTTTAGTCCCGTCGTATTTTGGAGGGTCGCAGGATTTGAAATGCTTGAAGGTGCATTTAGTGGTATTTGGGGGAGGGTTGACAACATTTTGATCTTCTTGATTGATTGGGTTGACGGGATTAGCGGTAAGGGCTTGTTAAACTTGAACTACGATGTTGGGTATTACGGCAGCCATTTGTTGAGCGATTTTGGCAGCCATGCGCTCGCGGGTTTTTCCTGGTCTCATTTTTCTACGAGAGAAACTAGAAGACATCTACAAGAAATACGTATCAAGAGTATGAGTTTGACGTTTTAGGTGTCATGTGTCGTATTTAGAAATGAACATTCATAAAACAAATGAAGAATAATAAATTTACTACATCCATAGGATGTCTTGGGCTTTGCTCATAATTGGGCCTTGCATGCCGCCATACTTCACCTCGTAATCATGTGGGCCCCCATGATTACCGGGTCTTTCATATGGTTCGCATGTGTTAGCCTGGTAACGTACACTAAAACCCGGAGAAAATCAAGAAATATGAATGTAACGTATGAAATTCGGAGTGCATCCAGGTGTGGACACGGTGACACCTCAAAGTGGGGTTAGTTCGAACGACGTTTGGTGTGGCATGCTTTGGCCTAATAGGTCCTTCGTACTCTCATGGTTAGTCCCCAGGTAGGCAAACTGGTCCGTTATATTGGATTTATACGAATGCCAACCTAGACAGGACGTTCCGACTACCGGTACTTGTACTCTTACAGTTACTACATGCCCGTCGTAGAACTCACTTTGATGAGATTTGAAAAATGAAAAATGCGACAAAATCTTGAATAAAGGAAATATGAGGATGATTTGAATATGTGAACATTGAAATATGCGTGATGAATGTATATGTAAGCATGTTAAGTTTGACAATAAGTATAACTCATTAAGTATCACACAAAATGCTAGTGGAAGTGTTTGCATGAATTTATGTATGTAATAAATACGAAACAAATAAACATCATGAGTTTGCATGTAACCACATAAACAATTAAAATCTAATCAACTATAGTATAGGCTCTAAGGGTCTAATAACCTATCCTATATCCCTATAGTCAAAAGCTCTGATACCAATCTGTCACACCCTGACCCGCAGCGGAAAATGGTAGTCGGGCCATGATTGGGGTTTCATCAAAGCTCATGACATTTACTATGAAGTTTCATATTTATTATTTCTCTTTAAAGAAGAAGTTACAATAAACATACAAACTAGAGTACAATTACAAAGGAAAACAAAACTAAACGTTCATTCCAAGGCATTAACCGGATCACTTGTATCATGTGTAAAATAGGGTTTTGGGTCAACAAAAAGTTGGCGAGTAAATCTTATTTAAACATTTGAAAGGATTAGTTGTGTTGGTTATTTGAATAAAATTGTGCATAACCAAATATGAGTAAACGTAAATGTAAAGTTAATCACAAAACACATAATATCAAATAATGCACACGCACACACCAAATGATGAATAATAAGATCAAGGCTCAATCAAACGGAGCCGATCGAATGAGGCACCTGATGCTCAACTCGTCTCCCACGAGGAACTGATGGGCCTAATGAATGATTTGCACACAACTTGACAAAAATATAAACACACATCACAACCAACAACATAATCACATAATCTCAATTAATGCACACGCACACACCAAATGATGAACAATGAGGCACCTGATGCTCAACCCGTCTCCAACGAGGAACTGATGGGCCTAATGAATGATTTGCACGCAACTTGACTAAATGTAAACACGCATCACAACAAACAATATTTACATCTCGAGTTTAGATCATATAATGGTAATAGCACGAGTTTAAATAAATTGAATAATTAAAGCGACACATGATACACCACAAAACATGAATAAAAAGGGGAATTTGTAAGGATTCACTCACAGTGGGTGCGTTCCTTGATAATGATGAATGCGCACGAATTTGTGATTCGACCGACGAGGAAAACTAACCTAAATAATAATGAAATGATTCGGTAAATAAATAAACTTTATTTGAGATTAATATTTTTAATTAGTGCTCTTAGTGGGATTGTTAGATTTATTTTTGTGAGTTTAAGGAAATTTTCTAACTTTAATAATCTTATTTTTAAGTATTTTTAAATAATTTTCTGATTAAATAAATAAATAAAAAATAAATAAAATGTTGACTTTTTGACTCTGACCGTTGACCGGTCGGACTGTGTTTATTCTATGCGCTGAGTGAGGTTCGAACTCGTGACCTCCCGTATACGTGCACGCAGCTCTACCAACTGAGCTACGTGTCTAACCCGAAATAATCTCGTTTTTAATTATATATATATACAAATTAGATTAATTCATTTCTGTTTCTATTTAAAAAGCTTTGATAATTGCCAGAACCGGTTACAGAAGCAGGATTCGAACTCGGGACCTACGGTTCGTGTGCACACAGCCCAACCAGTTGGGCTGTGTGTCTAACCTGTTAGTTTTCTTTATTTTTATTATACTTATATACTGATTAGAATATTTCAGAAATTAATTAATTAAAAAGGTTTTTAAATCAACTAAACCGGTGTGTTGTACATGACTCGAACCTGTGACCTTAGTGTGACTTGCACCCAACCATCCAACTGGGCTGGGTATCTAACCCGTATAAGATAGGATTTTTATTTTATTTAGCCACTTTCTGTGAAACGATATGACTTGTTTTAAAAACAATGGATTTAATTCCAGTAGATCGGTGTGGTTCGAGTATCGAACTCGGTATCTTCCGCATAAAATGCACACAGTCCACCGCTGGACTGTGTGTCTAACCCGTTTTAAAAGACCAAGTTTGATTACTTATAACCTGAATAACTTCATCGTTTTCATCCTATATTAAATCCAGTACTGAACTCGATTATGTCAGATTAAGATGATGTTATTGCTGTGCGGGTTATACATTAATCATGTTAATAATAAATTGGCAGGAAAAGCTGAAAGATTTACCGATGATTGAAATGTTCCGGCGAGCAGAGCTTGTTTTTCCGGCGAATGGAACTTAGCTTCCGGCGAACAGTACAAAATGATGTTAGATTAAAATGATGTTATTGCTGTGCGGGTTATTCATTAATCATGTTTATAACAAATTGGCAGGAAAAGCTGAAAGACTTACCGATGATTGAAATGTTCCGGCGAGCAGAGCTTGTTTTTCCGGCGAATGAAACTTAGCTTCCGGCGAATGGAACTTAGCTTCCGGCGAACAGAACAAAGGTTTTTTTTTTTTTTAGCAGAGTGATTTCGTGAACGATTGAAAGTGTAATTGGTAGATAGTATTTATAGGCTGCTATGGTGAGGTTTGATTTCGGTTAAATCATTGGCGTTTACGAGCAATGATTTTGTAGAAACGGTTTGGTTAAATTCGGTCGTGATTGATTGATGATTGTCAGTTATATCTGGTGATTTGGAGGATCGAAACGGAACTCCTTGATTCGATCTTTGATTCAGGAACGGTTACACCTCTGACGTTCTGAGCTTACAGGTGTTAGGCGGGTTGTTAATATAAGACTTATATGGTTTCAGTTTATAGCACAAGTGTGCGTGTGGTGTAGTGGTCTTTGGTGTGTGTGTGATTGCGGTTGACCCGGGTTTGAGTCCGGGCGCTGCCCGTTTTTTATTCTTTTTGTTGAGTTCGAATTTTCTTTTGAAAATAGCATAAAAGCCCCTGAACTTAGTTTAGTAGAAATTCATATTTAGTCCCTTGAATTATTAACTAAGTTAAAATTCATTTATTTATTAAATCTAAATTACTTTGTTAATTATTATTGTTGTTATTATTATTATAATTATTATTATTATTATTATTTTCGCTTTAATTAATACAAATAAATATGCGACGAAACTTCGAATAAATATTTGGATTTTAAACGGAGCGTGTTTTGAAACCCGTTTTTCGACGAATGTTACACACAAAGGGATGAATTTTTGGGGTAGTCACTGATAACGGCGCAAAACGTTGATCATCTGGTGTAGTGATTATTAATGGGCCTTAACGTTTAGTCAGCATTTGATCAAAACTGCAATTTTGGGAAATTTTCCGCAAAATTTGAGTACCATTTGCTGCAGTCGCGCCATAATCTTCATTCCCATAGGAACTCAAGACGTCAGAATTTCCAAAAATGAGGGGGAATAAAACTTTTCACGTATATTTAAAAATTCCGGCATTTTTGAAATTCGTGATGCTACAACAGTATCCAGGTGGTTATGACTGCAGATTATCTGAGATTCACAGATGATCAAATATACATTTGGAATGTCGTGTTCAAAAGAATGTTCAGAATTTTCAGATCATGTTACAGATTGATTCTCAAGGGCTAAATACCTGATCCCCGATGTGGAATTGGAAGCACATACGACCGCCTATCTTTAACTCTACAAGGCAAATGAACTGTTTTTCGGACTAACCGCCAGAAAACAAGGATGTCTTGTAGTTTCAGATGCCCCATTCCAGCGGAGATAGCTATATATCTGTTATTGTGACTAAAAAGGAAGAACGTGATTCTGATTGCCAAAGAATGTTTCTCAGAATCGATGTGTAACCAGATAGTATGATTCCGATGATGATTTGCTGATTGAGAAGATTACCGATTTGCTGATCAATTGTGATTAGGGAAAACGGGATTTAAGATTTTTGCGGATGTTCACTAATTTGAAGTTTTCCGTTGTGGTAATTCGAAGTTTCTATCAATTGCCGGTTGGGTTTTGATACTCAGAGGATTGAGCATCACAGGAGTGTACTAAACCGAACGCGGATATGGTTAACGTCGAAACAGAGAGACTGCATTGTTTAATTTCAAGTTGGTGATTATTCGAGAAAATTTGTAGATCAGCAAATCGGAGGAGGTTCTGAACCGTGCAAACAACAACCTGAAGATTAATTTCTAGAGAAAATTATTTCAGGGAGAATGTTGCTTAACGTCGATAATGCAAAACCGGATCTTCAATCAAGGGGGAATTACGACGTCAATAAATACCTGATTAAAGTTGCAGAATATTCAAACACAGCTCTCAGATTTCAAGATCAACTTTAAGCTTCGACAGTGACGTCCAAGGGGGAAATTTTTGATGCACTTTATGGCTGTCACTGTGCGAATAGGATAGATAGAGCATGTAGTAAATATTGTATAGATTAAATACGAACACATGACCCAAGTACGAACAAGTACTGGCTCGTACGAGTGACATGTGCCTCGTACGAGTGACTAAGTGCCTCGTACGAGTGACATGTGCCTCGTACAAATGACAGTGTGCCTAATACGAGTGCTTGTTACTCGTACGACTGACAACATCTCACTCGTACGAATGACCCTTCGTACGAGTGACAACCTGCTCGCTTCGCACGAGCTGTCATGTCTATAAATAGGTGTTGTGTGTTCATTGTTTGTAAGTTTTGGACGTTTCCTAAGGAGAAACGTTGGCGGATTCTCTCTAGGAACTCCGTCAGCTAGACAAGACCTATACTCTTTTGGTTGAATGATTGAAATGAGAAGCTTCCGAAACAAGAGTTCAGTTCATCGTCGTTCACCTCCGACGACCATCGTTCCCCCGCCGCATCGACACCGAACTCTCTTCATCGAACATCGCTCAATGATCACCGTATCGCCAATCACCATCACCATCCAACCTACAATCATCTCGGGTCATCTACTCTTTCCTGTTCAGTTTTGTCACCATCTTCATCAACCATCACAACATTCACCGTTTTTCATCACCACCACCCCATCTTCGGTCACCATTACTTCT
This sequence comes from Scalesia atractyloides, assembly GCA_947069175.1. Classification (NCBI taxonomy): domain Eukaryota; kingdom Viridiplantae; phylum Streptophyta; class Magnoliopsida; order Asterales; family Asteraceae; genus Scalesia; species Scalesia atractyloides. The sequence goes on along the minus strand of CAMTDV010000013.1, from coordinate 43,968,985 downwards.
GATCACCACATTGTTGGATCATCGCCATTGTCACTGGAATCACCACTCCAATAACACCGTCTTCGACCGCCATCACTTATCAACCACCTCCGTTTTCACCTTTATCAAACCACCACCATCATCACCTCCGTTCACTATAATACACCACCTCCGACCAACGTATACCATCACTAACACACCACCGTCATCACTATCATCATCTCCGGCTACCACCTTCAACATCTCGACCACCGTGATCACCGTCACTAACACACCTACATCACCTTCATCTGTCAGTCATCACCATTACATTATTCATCACGGGTCCTCCAGTCATCATCGTTGTTCAACTATTACACCACATCCACGCCAACTCTTCAACACTACCACCTTCGACAACCACATCTCCGTCGCTACATCACCACTAGCCACCGAACATCTTCTTCATCATCTCCAGTGAAGTGTCATCTCCATACCACCATCTCGTTCGTCTTTGTATCCATCACCATTAACCACCACGTTAACTCACTGTCGTTCACCGTTAATACCCTCACCCTTCATTCTCACCCACGTTTCTCCGAAACCCGTAACACCGTTCTAACAGCAGCTGTCATTGTTCCGTCGTGAGAAATGAAGAACATATGACGAGTGGTGCAGTCGGGAAAACGGAAAAAGAAGCTAACATCCTTTGCGACAGTAACAGTGTGCCACAAAAGAAAGAAAGAAATGATTTTTATAATCGTAAGATTTTGGTTTTAAGTTCTGTGACGTTAATCATTTAATAGTTTTTAAGGTTTATTAATAATTAATAATAATCATAATAATAATAACTTAAATCATTAGTTAATCATTAGGTTTTAATATAATAAAATATTAGATTAATAATAATAATCATTAAGTAATCATTAGTTAATCATTAGTATTTATAAAAAATATTAAATAAATAAAAAAATTATTATATTTTAAAAGTTATTAAAAATATATAAATAAATAAAAAGGTTTATTAATTATATTAAAAAAGAGGGTTTGTTTGGTTTTGGTGATTAGTTTTGATAGGTTTTGAGGTACGATACAGGAAGCGCGTTCGTACGAGTGCAAAGTGTTTGGGTTAGCAAGTTCACTGGTTCTTGTTTTGACTCGTGTTTCTTTGTCTTTGATCAAGGGCAAGGAACAAACTAGTAAAGGTTTTGCAAGCTCCTATCTTTATCCTTTGATTCAAAGATGTCTACAGCCCAAACTCGGTACTCGAACATAGTTTTCAACACAGTATGTAATCCAAGCCCAAATGCAAATCCGAACATTTAATTTTAGCCCACTTATCAAAACATCCATTAATAGCACTGCACCCTAGGCTCAAATTCAATACCCGGACGTGGTTCATAGCCCTGTAACCACTTCATCTTCACAAGTTGTTGATGCACTTTATGGTCGTCACTGTGCGAATAGGATAGATATAGCGTGTATTGAATATTGTATAGATTAGATACGAACACACGACCAACGTGCGAACGAGTACAGGCTCGTACGAGTGACATGTGCCTCGTATGAGTGACAGTGTGCGTCGTACGAGTGACTTGTTACTCGTACGAGTGATAACATCTCACTCATACGAATGACCCTTCGTACGAGTGACAACCTGCTCGCTTTGCACGAGCTGTCATGTCTATAAATAGGTGTTGTGTGTTCATTGTTTGTAAGTTTTGGATGTTCCCTAAGGGGAAACGCTGGTGGATTCTCTCCAGGAACTCTGCCAGCCAGACAAGATGTATACTCTTTCGGTTGAATGATTGAAATGAAAAGCTTCCGTTGATTCTGTTCCTACTCCCTGTTTATATCGTTCTGCCGAATCTATACTATCCCCAAAGCTTCCGTCTTGAACCGCCGCCACCAGGACCACACAAGTGGAAGCACAATCAAAGGAATCTCATCCTGATGAAGTGGCCAAATAGAAACCTCAAGTCCAGCTAGCTGTAGTCAATAGCCCACCACCCCAAACCCAAACTCAGACTAACAAACCAGAATCGCTCATTGACACGATAAACTATCTTTTGTGTTACGAACATTGTAGAAATAAGGTTGCACAACTCAAGGCATTGAACTCCAAACTGGTTAATGATTATAATAGTGCCATGACTCAGTGCATCAGCCCTAGACAAAGCAACAAGTTATTTACTGAAAAGGTTGAAGCACAAAAGAAGGATATCGCTCAGCTCCACTTGGACGTAAATCAACAGTAGTGTTGGGTCCATGATTACAAGAACAAACTCAATGTGAAGAACATGGAATTTGAGTCTGTGATAGCTGAGCTGGAGCTCCTGACTGGCAAGTATCAACAAAATGAAGTAAACATAAAGAAGTTTGATACTTCTAGCAAGGTAGTTCAAGAAGCGTGCAATGTGCAGCTGGTATACAAAGGAAACAAGGGAAGGTTTTGGGATTCAATCAGGTTGCCCCACCATATAATCACAACGACACAAGAATGCCTCAAAATGAGGAAGAGCTTGAAAGCGTATAACATATGGTGTATGGCAAACCTAGTGATTATGTATCCGACACACGGGAGTCGACTAAACCTGTAAATGTTAAAATGAAGCAAAAATGTGTGAGCAATACCGATGCTTCTACTTCATGTGCAGAAAAGGTGTCAAGATCAGATTGTGCTAGTGACTCTTCTTAAGATTCAGCTGAAGTGTTTGGTATTTCATCCGATAAACCAGGACCCTCTGATTCTATCAAAACTGATGAAGTAAAGACCGACGTGAACAAGACTCCTAGTGCGCAAACTGAACAAACTGAACCTTCTGCTTGTGATGAAAAGGTTCGAAGCAAGCCAAAGGAGAAGAAACGAGCATATCAGAGACAAGGAAAGAAAAAATCTAAACATCAAAGACAATCTTGCTCTCCGAAATCATCTACGGGCAGCAATAGTCCTAAGAAGGCTCGTGATGTGAAAAATGCCTTTGTTAAGCTAGTCAGTAATGGCAAATGTGAGAAATATGCATTTGACTGTGCTAACAAAGCATTTGAAAAGACTGGTGAGATTTCTGAATAAGACTTGCAGTCTACGCAACACAAGAAGAAACAAAAGAAATCTCCACCACAGAAGGCCCTTGCAAACGACAAGTATAGACATCCAAATTCATCTTCATCTGCAAGAAATGTGCAAGGAAATCAAGCACGGAAAAGCTCAGTTCATCCTTCAAGGCGTACAAGAGCAAATCAAGCTGATCAGAATGCTTTATATGTAAAGAGACAAACATGCTTCAATTGCGGCATTCCTGGTCACATTGCTCGGAACTGCATACATAGTCCCTACATATCGTCTTATGCTCAAAATCAGAGGGTTACACCAAGGGATAACTATCATTCCAAGCCAATGAAGGTATCTTCACCTAAGGCAATGAAGAATGTGAATCCCAAGGTTAAACTATCTAATGGAGATTGGAACGTTGCCAAAAACAAACGCAAGACTGTTCAGGAACAAAAATATGTTTCTAAATCTAGTAAACCTGAAACAGCTAAAGTTGCTCAACCGAATACAACAAACACGTTTGTTAAGCTGAAACAAATTTGGAAACCCAAACGCAAAATGACAACATCTCCAATCTTTGAAATGACAGGGGACTTGTGTTTAAAGGAAGTGACTTATTTTGATGCTTCAGGAATACCCAGGACCATGATGGCCTGGGTACCATTGTCTTACTAATATCCTTATTTTTCAGGGATAACCAGGAGGAGATGTTGACAATCTCTAGAATGTTGATAGCGGTTGTTCCTGGGATAAAAAGGGTAAAATTCACTGTTGCAAAAAGTTCATTTTTTTACAGATAATATGTTTCATTTGGAGGAGATGGGTAAGATAAGATCAGCGAAAGAGGTACAATTTAAATTTCAAGCTTTAATTTTGATATTGATTAGTCTTCAATTTGATGACAGAACGATTAAGTAAAAACAACAAAATTTATTTTCCTTTTCTTTCATATGTAATTTGTACATAAGCTTCCATTACTAGGTAAATTTGCGCATAAAGGTGTGATGAAACAAATATAGGGGGGAAGAGTAACATATCTGTACATATGCAATGTTTGAGGGGGAGAAAATGAGAAAAATCCAAAAACATTTGAAAAACAGAAAAATACAAAAACATTTGAAAAACACAAAAATCCAAAAATATTTGTATTGCATCAAATGGGAAATGAAATAAATATTTGTGATAAAGGGTTTGACCAACACATGTAAGGTGTTGTAGCTGAAAAGACTAGGATCTAATGTGATATGTCGATAGGTTTGACGCTCAAATATAAAAAGATACTAAGTGATAAAAAAGTAACAAACTATGTATCTTGTGGGTAACATACCATTGGCGTATGATTTCACGTCTTAAATCTTGCGTTGGTAGATAGCCAACATCTGAGGTTTCGGGTCTTTATACTGATAAGTCATCTGGGATATTAGGGTTGTCCTTCTGTTGCATCTAGATTATATGCAGACCTAGGCACATTCAGGATATCCTAAAAAGAGCCAAAAATGGACCAAAAACTTACAGAAGAAAATCTCACATCGAGAGAATTCCGTGTGCTTTCAAGGCTAAATTCGTACCACAAAGGTATTTGCCTAACACTCATCAGACATTTCAAGCATATGGAATTTTCTCAGGATGAGAGTTCCTTTTTTTAAGGTTTTGGCCTTCAATTTGGCCTTATCTTGGGGGTAACATACCATAGGCTTATGATTTCATGGTCTTAAATCAAACGTTGATAGATAGCCAACGTCTGAGGTTTCGGGTCTTTATACTGATAAGTCATCCCTTCTGTTGCATCTAGATTATATGCAGACTTAGGCACAATCAGGATATTCTAGAAAGAGCCAAAAATGGGCCCAAAAGAAAATCTCACTTATTGAGAATTCTGTGTGCTTTCAAGGCTAAATTCATACCACAAAGGTATTTGTCTAACCCTCATCAGACATTTATTGGTCACTCTGTTGTACGAATGTACTGACTGTTCACCAATAAGTCTGTCGTTGTAATACGATAAAGGATGATCTCAGTATACTCACCTACTACGATGAATCGTTGTGCTTACCTTGATCACGGGGTATGCCATGGTATGGGACACACGGGTACGATAGTATAATATTATCTTAAATGTATCACAAAGTTAAAAAAATTGAAAGTTGAGCGTTAAAGTTTAATGGACAAACATATCGGCAATCGTATAGACCAGTCTGAATAAGTTCGCACCAAAAAGTGTTCCTTGGTCTGCCTGAAAACAATTTTGATCCCATTTGCAAATTGTATATTGTACCTACTGAGTTAGTTTCTTTGTTTTTGCATTGTATATTTTATAATATTTTATAAATTATCAAAAATCAATAGTGTCTGTCTAAAATAGATCCAAAAGTAGAGTGTTTTATTCGTTTTATTAAAACAATTAATCGTTCTTGAAGATTTGGCTGATTATCAAAAGATAAAGAAATTTGAATTTTTATCCGAGTACAAGTACTTGGATGTACCAAGTGTTCATATGTTACTATCCCTGTTGCATAAAAATATCTTCTTATAAATTTCTGAGAATTTTGCAAGAACTTGATTTAGATCAAGAAACAGGGTTGTTGAAAATTGAGATATTGTTAGTTGCTGACAAAAATGAAGTATCACAACATCAAGATTACATGCAGACTTAGGCACAATCAGGATATTCAAAAAAGAGCCAAAATGGGCCAAAACCTTTATAGAAGAAAATCTCACTTATTGAGAATTCGTGTGCTTTCAAGGCTAAATTCGTACCACAAAGGTATTTGCCTAACCCTCGTCAGACATTATTGGTCACTCTAATGTACTAACCTGTTCACCAATAAGTTTTTCGTTGTAATACGATAAAGGATGTATCTCAGTATACTCACCTGCTACTACGAATCGTTGTGCTTACCTTGATCATAGGGGTATGTCATGGTATGGGACACACGGGTACTATAGTATAATATTACCTTAAATGTATCACGAAGTTTAAAAATTGAAAGTTGAGCGTTAAAGTTTAATGGACAAACATATGGCAATCGCATAGACCAGTCTGAATAAGTTCACACCAAAAAGTGTTCCTTGGTCTGCCTGAAAATAATTTTGATCCCATTTCAAATTGTATATTGTAGCTACTGATTTAGTTGCATTTTTGTGTATATTCTTATATTTAATATATATATATATATATATATATATATATATATACATATATTTCAAAAAAATCCAAAAATAGTGTCTTGTCTTTACAAAATCATAAATCCAAAAATAGAGTGTTTTATTCGTTTTATTAAAAAAATTAATCGTTCTTGAAGATTTGGCTTATTATCAAAAGATAAAGAAATTTGAATTTTTATCCGAGTCAAGTACCAAGTGTTCATATGTTACTCTCCCTGTTGCATAGAAATATCTTCTTATAAATTTCTGAGAATTTTGCAAGAACTAGATTTAGATCAAGAAACAGGGGTTGTGAAAATTGAGATGCTGTTAGTTGCTGACAAAACATGAAGTAAAACAACATCAAGATGTACCTGAGTCAGAAGAACCGGATACGAGTTATTGTCTGACAAGGACATTACATTTGAAGAAGTACCTATGAACCTGCTTGCTTGAAAGAGAAGGATTGAAGAAGAAAAGAGCGGCTGAGAATCCTCCTCTCGCTTTCTTTTTGACAAAGACGTTTCAAGCAAAGATGATCGAGACACTGATATGAAGCTAACCACAAGAGCTGAAGAAAGAGACCCAGCACTCACAGTTCAGAAGTCAAGAACTTCTACAACTTCTTCAGCATAGCGACAACCATGGTCTCCGTTGAAAACGTTGCTGAATTCATACTTCGAAGATAATTTGATGCATCAGTCTAAGGGAGATTGTTAGGTCCTTGAAGTGTGAGACTAACGCATCAAATATACGCAACGGACTATGGTTGCGAACGGGGATTAATTGAGTTAGTTTATATTAGGTTTTGGACCTTGTTTAGGTCATTTGGGCATGCCTTAGGCCATGTGAGCCAAGCAAGCCTAAGGGGAGCCCATATGAGGAGTGGGCAAACCTAGGTATATAAGCTAGTGTTATAGCATTTCTAGGGTTCAACCTTAAGCCTTTAGAGAGAGCCTTCATGAGATAGAATTCCAAAAGAAAGAGAGTGAGGTGAAGAACTTATTTCAGGCGATTTTGCTAGTGATAGTAATAGAATCGTATGCAAGTTTGAAGTTATTCATGTGTTATTGTTATTCATCTCGATCTCTTGTTTTTCAGTTTTTCTTAAATATCATCAAGTTTGGATTCCGTCCATCCTTGGTAATTGTTTGATATCATTGTTAGATCCGGATTTTCGGGACTTACAGTTAAGTATTCAATCTTTACGGTCTTATCGTTGCAACAATAAGATTACGCAAGTAGACACTTTGGGTTGACTTGTATTTGTTGCATGGTCGCTTGTATTTAATGCCTTAGTATACATCATATGCCATGGTTGGATTGAAAAACCTTTTATTTCGTATGCTAGTATTAAACGTGTATGCTCGCCAACGCTTTATTTGTTGACCATTACTTTAACTACGTTGTAGGAATTTGATGATGAGACGTTTCAGTAAATCAACTAGGATGGACTTAGAAACGCACCATTTTAATTTTATGTATTTCTTATGTTGTTTATGTTTAATTTGCAAGTTGTTGTACTTTTCTGTACAAAATGATGTATATGATCCTAGTATGAAATGAAGTAGCGTTTATTTAAGTTATTGTCGCAAATAGTCGTTATGAAGTCTCGAGCAATCTTGTTATCGTCTCACTCCGATGTTTCCGTTATCGGTTGGGGTGTAACAATCTTGAACCACAACTCAAACCTCCCATTGAATATCTAAGCATTCCTAGCACTCCATAAGGTCCATATAGTTGCCATGGCTGTCAACCTCATAATCTTTTTACCATTATTTGACAGCCTGTTTGCTTGGAAGAACTCCAACATCTCGAGATGATGAGACTAAAACTTGGGATGTTGGAATTCTGACCGACATGCCCACCTAGCTCAACACACCACTAAATGTTGATCCACCGACTCCCGATATTGTTACAAAATGTGCATTCAGTATCACGCAACCACATTACCCTCCGCTCCAGAGCCAACTTAGTTGGGATGCTACCATCTAACGCTCTTCAAGTGAAGAAGTTACCTTCGTGGGGCCCGACGACGCCCATTTAAAATCCCTTGTGTGAAAGATAGCAGCTTTAGCCACCTGTATCTCTGACAACCAAACTTATAGCCAATTTCTATTGTTCTCCCAGACCCATTCGTCTTACCCATTGCCAATTCTGACATGTTTCATGTATAGTCCAAGTCACTTCAACGCATCTATTCTTTTAAAAAGAGATGAAACAAAACCCTCGTTAGCTCTTGGAATCGACTTGAACCATAAACAAAATATCTTCAAACAAAAAGGAGATGAAACAAAACCAAGATTTAATTTATTAAAAAATATTAGTTTACAAATACACAATTAAATCAATGTTAGCAATAAACATAAGAGCCCGAATTAATTTCATATCCATGAAAACATCTATAAAACATTAAAAGACTTCAATAATGAAAAAATGTTACCTATTTGATTATGAAACCTCCCAGTTACCTCCAGTGTTTAACCCTTGCAACTGACTTGAAAATAGTACCAGTGTTGAGAAAGTGATGCGGGCCTAAGTGTGAAGGAGCGGGTCATGTTATATTTGGAGACCCAAGATCGCGTGACAAATGGGGCTTCATTAAAATGGCTTTAACTTGGGCTACGGGGGTCCGTTTTGGGCGTGCGACCAGTCAAAACGATCGTGAGGAAAAATCTCATTTTGCTGCAAACGCCTTAGGCGGTTTGGGTGGACGTTCGGGCCCAAAAAAGGCTTATTTCTATGAGTATTTTTCATTTTTATGTTTTTTTGAGCTTTTTGCCAACTTTTGTTTTGTTTTAGTTTTTGGCCCGAGTGTATTTTGGGGCCCATTTCGAATTTATAACTCTATTAATATGTTGGTTATGAGGGGATAATGATCAGATTTCAGTTTTGGAATAAATAGTTTTTCACTTCAAATTCCGTGCCTTTTGGATTGAATTTTGGGGTGGGACAAGTTCATCAAAGGTATTCGTAAAATCAACGTGATTGATCTTACTTATGTTTCTACTCTACATCAGAAAGTCACCTGAATCAACAATTTCAAGCACCTCTAAGTTAAAAAATAAAAGAGTTAATTTCCGTTTTGCTCCCTGAGATTTAATCATTTTAATGGTTTTGCCCCAATAGTTTAAAATGGCTTTTTTGCTCCCTGATGTTTCTATTTTATTGCAAGTTTGCTCTCGACTCTTAATTCAGTTAGAAATCTCAGTTAAAAGTAAGGGTTTTTGATAATTTTATATGTAAGTAGAAGAGTAATTTGGTAATTGTATAGATAAAGATTTAGTAACTAATTATTATTATTTCAAAATTCATTTTTGTTTTCATCTCTCACCATAGATATGTAGAACGATAAAGATTTAATAACTTATTATTATATCAAAATTCATTTTTGTTTTCATCTGTCCCTATGCAGAACAATTCCAATTCAACTCAATTTTGTTTTTTATGTCATCATACATATGCAGAACTCTCCGTCAATAGACCATCCTTCCAACACCAACCACCACCAACACCGCCAACTACCACTGTCACCACCACCAGCAGCCGCCAACAATACCAACCACCGTCTCTTTTTCTCTCTTTAAACCGCAATCACCATCAACATCATCTTAATCATACGAAACCCTAGTCGTCTTCATCAATCTTGAGCAAATTATAGCCACCAAATCGGAGCTCAACGAAACCCAACCAACACTTGAGCACATGAAATTGGATCAAAGTAAATCTAGATCTGAAAATTTATGGCGGCTAGATCTGAGCACACGAAATTGGATCTGAGTAAATTCTAGCCACCAAACCGACGGCTAGATCTAAAAAATTTTAGCAGCCAGATCAGAAACCACATTCGACGGTGGTGGCGGTGGCGGCCCCTCCCTCACTCTACTCCCCTCTTTCTAAATCGTCTTCGTCTAAAAAAGATCTGAACCACCCTCGACGGTGATGGCGTGATGGCTCTAGCGGAGAGACGGCGGAGGCAGGTGAGATGTGTAGGCCGGAGAAAGAAAGGGGATGATGAGTGTATTTGGGCTTTGATTTTGGAGATAGTGGTGGTTAGCGATGGTGTTCAAGTGGTGTTGGAGAGACAGGGGAGGGTTGAGATAAGAGAGAGTATTAGGTTTATCTGATATAAAAAAATAAAATACTATAAAATTTGAAACATATATATGTAAAGGAATTATTGATGAATTCGTTATATATAAAATTCTTATAATACCCTAATAGTTTGTAAACGTTTTTAATGGAGTTGGTGTCAAAGAGGTTAATGGAAAAAAATAGAACCATAGGAGTAGAAAAGCCATTTTTAAACTATTGAGCTAAAATCATTAAAATTAAAATGACCAAAATTATAAGAAGCAAAGCGAAGTTAACTCAAAATAAAATAAAAAAGCTAGACTTTCATTCCATCAGACAAAATGGACAAACGCAGTCGTGACTTACATAGTCGTTAAACCAGACCTCTCACTATAAACAACCATTGTGGTCTTTGGCAGCCAAAGTTTTCTTTGCCGCCGGCAGCCGCTACCATCATCAAAAATCACCTGGTCAGTCCTCAAAACCCTAAAAAAGAATATGATTCTTGCTAGATCAGTCCCAAGCCACAAACCTACCAAAATATGAACTAACAATTAATGAATCGTACCTTGATTGTCTAAGAGCATACATGCAGAAGTAGATCTGTAGTTGAAACCCTAGTTTGGTCGGCCTCCATCATTAGTCTGAACTCTAGGTTAGGCTGCTTGACTCTTTGGATCGGTCGATGGAGAGAGTAATCTTTCTAAAAGCTGGAAGGTTTTGTAGAAACCCATGTGAGATGAAAGAAGAAAGCAAAAGTTGAAAGGTTTAACTCAGTCAAGATTATAATACGTGTGTATTCTCCATAAGTAATGGATGGTATGAATTATAATCCATGTGATGTGTGTTTTAAGGTGCTTAAAGTGTTGTACCTCAAGCATTAATAGTTGTAAGAGTTTTCAACTTTCTCTCTCATATATGTATTATACATAGTAATATATATATACATATATAATCAAATAGCAGCAAATCCGTAAGAAATTATGTAGAAAGCCAAAATGCCTAAACACCTATTAATGCTTTGACGTCAGGGGCGAGAGCGTCAAAGGTATCGAAAGCGAACGGGATGAACACGTGCTGATTCTCGATACAAGTTTTTTCTTGCTTAGCTACTTTGCTCGCCTCAGCTTTGGTTATCGCCACAAACTCCCGGTCCCTTAGCCCAACGAGGGGTGACACACCTGTCAAATCGATGCACGCATGTTTCCCTCCTTCCCATCCAAAAACAAGAATGTCACGGGGAGTAGGTTAGATCTCCCTTCTAATGGATCGGTCAAGAAGTTCACCGAGGCTTCCTTTTTTGCCGAGATCCCTGCCCGCTTAAGGACATCATGAAGCACATCTCGAACTAAATCATGTCAATATTTAAAACTCGGTAATTCTTTGCAATGGACTGTATGCTCCCCAAAAGAATCCAAGCAAGCCTTCCGACATACGGGACACGGGTCATCAACCGGGAAAAGGGGTACCATCAGCCGATACTTGAGAATAGCCTGGTATTCCACAGCCGACATGCATTGCCCGAAACTCCGCGCATATGGTAAGTAGTAACACCGCACATGTTAAGAGGCGGAATTTTGTGTTTAGCAGGGTAGGTTTTGCTATTCAGAATGGGATAGCGACGCAGTTTGTTGCCCGTCTACCTACTATTAGTCTGTAATCCTCTTTGTCTACATTATTGATAAAGGGATTTGACCAAGTTAGCTAAATGCTTAGAAGCATGACCCAGTTGCACTAAACATGGCCAAGCTAGATGGCGAGCACCATCATAGCCATTGTACCCATGCATTACAATCACGACCCAATTTCCAAATAATATCACCATTAACATTAACATAAACATAAAACACCACCGAAGCCACATGCACACCGACTCATTTTGAATCACTATGTTGAATCCCAATAATTGTTTAATTAATATTTCAAATATTGGTTTTGCATTGATTCTTGCATTATACTTTAATGATTAAGATCGAGTCTTAATCTTCAATGAACAACTAGTGATATCCCTCCCGTGCGTTGCGGTGGAGTTTCGGTTGAAATTGGCTGTATCGGTGAGTACCGACACCCGCTAAAAGTCGGATGATATCATGACTAATAAAGTCGGATGATACCATAACTAATGAGTAAATTTAATATATCATTCAGATATTTGGTATTGTAAATTTAATATATCATCCAGTCAATTATCTAAGCCGTTAGCATCCATTGACGAAATATAACATCCCTTTCACCTGTTATAAAGGGCAATATGCAATCAAGGGAATGGATCATGCGATGTGGCCCTTTCAATCTAACTTGTTACCTTACAATTTGACTATTTGTTAGCAATGTATTGTTAAACCTGGCTTTCAACTTGAGGATTCAAAGATTGCTTCAACCGATAGTTTTCTACGATTAGATGGCTTACAGAATTCACCAGTCTACAAAATAGGGTTGTAGTATTATTTGCTAGATACAAACTCACCACCAACACTAAAACTCGGGGGGTGTCTAAGGTGACCGTCTCAAATTACCATAATCGAGATAGCAGAGACAACTGGCTGATCCAAAAAGAAAATAACCAAGATAATTTCATAAACAAATTCACCACACCTCTTTTCATTCATAACACTTAACAGCAGTAGATTTATTTGAAGGTAACCGACCCGCTGACGTAACAATTGGCTAACATGGAATCATGGACTGAAAAACCATAAAAAAACTGCTTAAATAAAAATTGAAAAGAAACAACGTGGAGGGGTGATGATTGGTGGAAACAGGTCACGATTAATTACGCTGGCGTGTTGGATAATCCGGACATCTGAGCTCCTCTTCATTCATCGTCGTCTTTATAAAATCAACACCAAAGCAAGGTATCATGCCTGTTGATGTTACCAATTTCAAAGCCCAATCATGTCTGTGTATTCACTAAAAAATGTATGGACCTGTTACCATGTCTTTAATGGTTCTTTTTGATCCCGAAACTAAACAGCTGAAATAAAAAATAATTAAAAAACCACATTTTTTCCTAAGCAAAATATACACAGGTATGCCAATACTAATATAAGAAAATGTTACGTGTTTCAAAAGCTGAAAGCCTTCAAAATTCAAATACATAAAACTATTACAAGTTTTGGTATCTATGACCAAGTCTATAATCAGTTAGAAACAGGGTATACCAAACAGCACCACCTTCATTCATAACCATTTTAACTCCAAAACTTGGGCATAAAAAACCATACCATTTAGTCATTACCTTCAAAAAACACTTCGATGACCACCTACCGAAAAAGTTCCTCTCTTCAATATGGCCTTTAACCCTCCCTCTTCCCCTGCGATTTATCTCCTCGCTGCATCACAATGTCAATAATTCATCTATAGAAAGTTATATAAAATGGCTAGTTCTATTTATTAAGTTATCCATAAAAATCACCAAGAAAACCAAAACTACACCTAGTTGGTTCACAAACACACTCTTTTCATGACATAACAGCTTTAGCGTTACAGGGTATGGGTTTGATATGCGTATTGAGTTGATACCCATAAAACACTTGGATCTTACTGATGTGGTTGCCACCACCCTACAAGCCTGTGGAACCGCCATCGCTGTAAGAGTTCGCATTGAAGCCTTAATTGGATTCTGGATCGGCAGGGCCAACTCAACCATTTTGTCGGCCCAAAGCGAAATAAAAACTCGGGGGCCATCTTCAAAACATTTTTTTTGCTTATCAACCTAACTCGTAGAAATATGATAAATAAGCTAATCTGATTTTGTGAGGGACGTTTTAGCTACCATTAGGCAGCTTGAGAATACTTAAATTATGTAGTATCCTTGCAAAATTTCTCCCAGAACCTCCTATAGTCACATAGTTATTTCATAGAAACAAAAGGATGTGTACAATTTAAGTCTATAAAATAATATATTTTAATCAAATAGATATAAATATGAGATATTGATATTTTTAACACACAATTCGATTTCTTTGACTAATTTGTAATGAAACATTAGAATTTGGGATGTGGACTACACTTATAAATTCCACTTCACCTCTAACAAAGTTGAGAACTAAAAAAATATTAAAGTAGTACATACATGTTCATTCCTGCGTTAGCTGTTGAAGTTCATAATCTTCAAAGCATATATTGTTCCTTGTGGCTGCAAACATATCAAAAATAGAATGTAAAATTCCTTTCAACAACAAAAAAAGAGACAGAACAACTACAAATCTTCATTGATTCAAAGATCAAATCAATGCCATATATTTTATGATTCAAAGGAGCCTCATTCATATCAGAAGTTTCACACATTGAAATCGACATTAACTTTCCCAATTCACCAAAAAATCAAACAACGATTCTTCGACATTGATTTTCTCCAAATTGACATTGATTATCCTAATAATCGTATAATCAATTGACGATTCACGCCCATCAAAAAAATTACGAAAACACAAAGAAACCACATACCTCAGCGCTTCTCATCTCTGCCGCCTCCGATCTACTCGAAAGATGAACACGCAAGTTGATTGGATCACCAGAGCTTCGCCAGAAGTTGGTCGATTCTTCGCCGGAACCTTAATTTGGTCTGAAACTTCTGCATGGTCTTTGTTCTTCCAACCTTAACCCATCTCCTTCAAAGTCAATCGAGAATCAAAACCATCATCATCGGCCGGATACCGCCATCTTTCGTCAATCCCACTGACTCACTCTAATCTCTCTCTCTCTCTCTCTCTCTATCCCCCTCTCTTAAACATGTGTTTGTGGATTGGGTTAAAAGATTGAAAAAGAAGTGACGTGTTTGGGAACGGTGATGAGCCCAACTCCGCCAAATAGCCCAATTAAATTATAACCGCACCTCATTCATTATTCATTTAGGTGTTTGTAAATTAATATATCAACTTGTGTTTGTGGATTAGGTTAAAAGATTTAAAAAAAGTGCGGATAACACGTGTTTGGTAAAGATGACGAGCCCAACTTCACCAAATAACCCAATTAAATTATAACAGCACCTCATTCACTATTCATTTAGGTTTGTCAATTAATCAAACGATGATGAGCCCAACTCCGTCAAATAACCCAATTAAATTATAACAACACCTCATTCACTATTCATTTAGTTTTGTCAATTAATAAATAAATAAATAAATAAATAAATATAATAATAATATATATTTTGAGGATCTACTAATCCATTATTCATGTATTAATCTATTTAACTAGTTAAAAACATACATAATTTATTTTATAATAGCGACAATATATTAAGATATACTTTTCAATGTTTATGTTTTATTAATCGCTAACGTGTACAATCTTGAAACAGATTCGACAGGGCTTCGCCGTAACAGTCAACAAAACAACTACAGACTCAGGACCCAAGCACACCTATATATAGACTTGTCACTTCGGCGAGGTGAGTCTTTACTTCGTACGAAAAAATCACTTCGTATTAAGTGAGCATACACACAAATAAATCTAACATTTTGCTCTATTATATATACGACATGATCCACGGTCGTAGGCGATAGACGTTCTTATCAACAAACTCCCCCTTGGATATTGTCGCAGTCTTGGTCAGTCTTCAATCTTCAAAATCTTTATAACATTAAAATTTATCGTTCGAAAAAGTTCTTTCTTGGTTTTCGACGCTTTTCGCTTGGTATCGGTGTTTGATCTGTCGCTGGAGCCCACGTCATGAACTAAAATCTTTTGATCGAAGCTTTCTTGATCTTTTCATCAATCGTTTCTTCTTTGCGCATTTGCTTCCTAAATTCTTTCCCTTCCAGTTCTCGCCACTGTGATTTTCACATCTTTCCCGAGTTAATACCATGTGCATAGCAAACGTTAATCACACCTTGGTATTGCATCGCGTGAACTTTCTCTTTAGCTTCATAGCATATCTTATTGTAGAATAAACATTCAACGTCTTTCTTTGAGTATTTAACTAGCCACATCGGGTCTAGGATTCGTATAACCCTCCATATACCTTTAGACTTGAGAACAATCACTGCTTCATCTGCTTCAATATCATATTTCCACCACTTGAAGACTTCATGAAAATCTTGCTCAATTTTTAACAACGACTTGTTCTTCATAGTGCGTGGTCGTTTAACAATCAACGTAACATCTTTTTCTTTCGTGACTGGATCAATCTTGATAATCTTCTTCGGAATATGCGGCATCCAGTTATGAAATTCGTGTGCAGCTTCATATTAATCAACTACCACAATCCTTGATCATTAAACTTCGTTTGGTAGTTGGTTGATTTTGTGTGGCATAGCTCCTCAACATCCCACCTCGGTAAAGTCTAGATATCACACAAATATCTGAAATATTGTACCCCAAACTCCCATTTCACTACATACACATTCAATTCTGGAATCCAACCCCAGCTCAAGATAACTCCTAAAGATTTGTCTTGATCTCTTGTGAAGAAATCTAGTGGTCGTCTGAATTTACGTTCTTTCGGCAACTCTTTAAACCATGTCTTCTTTGCTTCAAGAATTTCTTCTTTAGTTAGCAGCCTTGGAACATTTCTTTTTTTCACTGTCTCCTCAACCTTCTTTTTAACAAATTATCCTTAATCTCAGCAAACATTTCCTAAAAGGTTGAGAAGGCATATGTTCCTACTCCAGTGCATTTGACAGTTTCATCATCAGAATCATCCTCCACGACAACCCGATCATAGTTATTAGGATCTGCCACATATCTATACACAAAGTCTTCTGGCTTTGAAGCACTTATGTTGTTCAGTTCCTCTTTAAAATCAAACTCGAAAGAATTCTCATCAACCCCTAACATTTTGGCTATTTTGGCTATTTCCTCCTTGGTGTAGTTGTGAACGAACTCCCCCTCTTCCACACCATGCTCCAGATAAAAACTTTGGGTTGTGGCAATTCAAGAACAACCATTATAGGATTAACTTCTGTGAGGATTCCTAAATGCTCTGCATCATTGACAGGATCTTAATCTCCCCCTGTCTCTGAGATTCATCTTCTTAATTGGCTTCATCATTTAAGAATGCATCTTAGTCGAATGAATCGTTCATCTTGGCTTGAACTACCAATCATGTACCACCCTGAGTATTATTGTCGTCATCACCCTTATCATCATCGTCTTTCTTTCCATCACCACCCACATCATCGTTATTCTAATATCATCTATCATCATCATCTTGTTGATACAGTTTTGTGTATGTCGCTTGTTCTTAATTACAGTTGTAATTGTACGGTCTTTGCTCAAGTGTCTGTATAGGTTTGGTCGTGTCGAGTAGATCGAGATATCCTTTTATCTTGATCTAGTATGACATCTTAGCTTGTCTGTGTTAATCAGTTGCATGTGAGCATACTGATAAGTCTTGTGTACGTCATGTCTACACACGTTTTCCAAGATTAAGGATTCTGTGCGAGCCAGAGAATTCGTACAAATCATGTGATTCGTATGAAATGCTTGAGTAACAAGTGTGTTACTTGTTTCGTACGAAATAAGTATTTCGTACGAAACAGTTGACTCATACAAAACTTCTGGAATGTGTCTCGTGTGAAATAGTGTGTTCCATATGTCTGGATTCGTGTTTTCGTACGAGTGACCAGCTTGGACACTTTAAAAGCATACATGCACCTCTTAGTGAGGGTTAGCCCTTTGGTCCAGAAGTTAATAGAACGAGCTAGCAAACTGATCTTTTGGTGAGATCTCTCTGTTAGCATTTCTGGTGAAGACGAAGACACAAGAACACATCAAGTTTGTTTGAGTCATACGAGCATTGTGTGTATATGTTTGTACTTGTTCTCAATCATTAATCAAGATAGTGAATCTTTGGTTACCGTTCTTTACTTTGCTTTGGTTGCATGCACACTTGGATTCCGCACTTGTGTGTATGTCATTTGAACAAGGAACTGGTTTAACACCATCTGCAGGTGGACCTACAAGTGGTATCAGAGCTTTGGCTCTTTCCTTGTTCAAAACCGGGCTTAGTTGTGTTGAGCTAGTTTGAAGATTTCTGAAGTGTTCTTGAGCCTCCACCAGAAAACTTAAGTTTTGGATAGATAACTAACTTAAAACTTGGTTAAAATCTATTGCATGCAGAAAATTTTATGGTAAAATTTTTCTGAAAACACCCTTGAAGAAGAAATCTGCAAAAAAATTGAATCTGATTCGTTTTGGTTGGGTTGACTTTTTTCTGACTTGGATCTGAACTTGGATTGTGGACTGTTAAAATCTGTGTGTTTAACTAAAAGTGGGTAAGACAACAGGTATTTTCGAAAAACAGGTCTACACAAGAAAGGAAATTTCTCACCAAACCATTTCTGAAAAGATTCCTCTGAAAAACGCTGAACAAAACATTTGGTGCGACTGAGTTATTTCGTGCGAATCATCTGACCTGCACGAAACACCTGGCTCGCACGAAACATCAGTGTTTCGCACGAAACAGGTGTCTCGCACGAAACATGTCTCGCACGAAACAGAAATTGTTTGTTTTTCGTGTTTTTCAAAGCTTTGTGATTTTAAGAATTTATCATATTTTCAGATCTGTGATTTTTTAAAAAGGTAATTATAATCGTGAAACTTTAAAACTTTTAAATTTTCATTAAAACAAGAAAATATAATGAGTTCTAACCCGTGGGATTGGAGTTGTTCAAGCTCAAATCAGGAGTCTTCGTAAAGCTCCGCAACATTATGGGTAAAATCTTTGATGCCTCAACATATAGCAATGATCTCTGCAAATCAATGGGCGTGTGTTGCGAATCAGAATCAAAGCATCCAAACTCTTTAATGAGCGAAAGTGAAACAGGGAGTAACAATCGTCCACCAAGCTAAATCATATGAACAATTATCCTTTCTGGAAAAGTCGTTTTCATACGTATGTTCTCGGTCAAAACACAGAATTGTGGACGTGTTTCACTACCCCCTACAATGAAGCACTTGAAGAAGCTGGATAAATCCAACCTCATTGGCCAATCTAGTCGAAAGTGACAAGAAAGCTTACGATCTAGAGAAAAGGCATTTGCTATCCTCAGACAAGCTCTACACAAAGACATTTATCATCAGTTTGTGTATTGTACTACAACGAAAAATTTGTGGGACACTTTGGAAGCAAGAGGTGAATGTAACGTGCTACCAGGAAGATTCGGCATGATCTGCTCAAGAAAGAGTTTGAAGGTTTAATGTTCATGCAGAACGAAACCTTGAATGATATGACCACTCGGTTTTATCATCTTCTCAGCGAGATGTACTCATATAAAATGTTAGCAACACCACAAGAAATTGTGATGCGATTTGTTGATGCTTTACCTCCAAAATGGGGTCAATTTATTGATCTATTAAAACATACAGGTGTTTTGGACTCAATAACTATTTATGAATTTGTGAAGAAACTGGAGAACAAGAATGAAGAAGAACTCCGGAAGGCACAACGAGTCTCTGCTCCACAAAACCCTGAGATGTACTTTGGAAGTATAAATGCAGGTACAAGCTCAAGTCAGCAACCCAAGCTGCAAACCGCGTTTGTGTCAAACGTGAACCCTTTTCTACCCCAACCAGTTCAAACAAGTCAGTCTACAGGTTCGAGTAATCAAGCCTATGGACAGACTTTTGATCCGAAAGCCTTCTTTCCACAGCCAAGGGATTTAGCGCATAAAGCTCCACAGCAAGCTCCTCAACAAGCTTTCTATGGTAGTCAACAGTCAATCGGCAAATCCCAACACTGTCAAACTTGACACGTCAAATCTCTTCAAAATCAACGTAGAAGTTGCACAGGAACATGCAGAACTTCTAAATACCATGGTCAGTGCTTATTGTGGTTTAGTTGCAGGTCAAATAGGGAACATCAATTTGACGAACGAAGACTACGAACAAATTGACCAAGATGAAATGGAGCTGATGGACATCAAGCGGGCATTTGCAACTGCTATGAGAAGAGCTAAGGATTATATGAGAAGAACGAGTAGAACCAGTTTGGAAAGCAAGAAGGATACAAAATACGGCTTTGACAAAACCACCGTCACTTGCTTCAACTGCAGAGAAAGAGGTTACTTCAAGCGGGAATGCACAAGACCCAGCAAGGAAGGAAATCACAACCCCTTTCGTAATCAGTCTCAACCATCCAACACAGCACAATACAACAATGAAAGAAGAATAGTAGCTGTTGGCAACTCTAACAACACCAATCAATCAGGACCTTCAAACACGCATAGAGCTTTGGTAGTTCAATCTGATGAAGGATGCGATTGGTCAGTACATTTGGGAACTGAGAACAACAAAAGAATTACATGCTATGCAAAGATCGTGGATCAAATCAAGTATGATCACAACATCAACACTCCAAATAACGATGATACATCTGGGGATGCTGGTAGTTCTAATGAAGAATGTTCAAGTTCAGATGGTTATGGATCTGATTCTGGTGTGAAGAAAGGAAGTGATGCTGAGGTTGAAGAATTGCTGAGTGAAGCTGAGGTGTTAAAATCTGAAAAGGTAGGTATGACGAGGAATGCAGAAGCTGCGGTAAAAGAGACAGAGACACTCTCTATAGATGGTGTAGCTTTTCCTCATCACACTGCCTTTATGGCAAATGTTGAAGGTTCTTCAAAACAGGTAAATTCTGAACCTCCTACTGGTTGCAATGATTGTGTTGAATTGAAAATAAAATATGAAACTGTCAACAGTCATAATCAGAATTTAGTTGTTGAACTATCAAATGCAAAGAGGCGAATTTGGCGTTAACTAAAATTGAAAAAGAATTCAAATCTGTAATAGAAACCCTTAAGAAAAGTGTTTCTGAATTGACAAAAATAGTTTTGAATAAACAAAAAGGAATTAATAATTACATTAATCTCCTAGAAGAAACAAAGAAATAGTTAGCCATCGCCAAATGCGAATATGATTCGATCAAACACAAATTAGAAAGTTATTCTAACTCCCAATATGTGCTTGATCATATCATTGAAGTTCAAAAGCTAAAGGGAGATGCTCAATGCATAGGGTATAAGTCGTGTCCACCCCCAATGAAACACAACTATACCAAAATGCATGATGAAGAGGAGATGCCTCGTTTTGAACCCTCTGTACCTTTGAATCCTGAGGAATTCGCAGCAGGGTTAGGGTTCAAACTAGGCAATTTATCTCAAGAACCATGCAAGCCAGAAAGTTCATCGTCTGTTGAGGAGGAGGATGATACATCAGATGATGAATCAATAAATGATGAACAGGATCAGCCTCTTGATGAAAGGAAATGAGTAGAATCTTCTGCTACTCCTAGTACACAATCATCAAGAGACCGTTCCTAAGAAATCTGTCAAGACACAAGTGTCGATAGATGAAGCAAATAATGTGTTGTATACTTTGGTTGGAGATAAAAAAAATCTATTCAAACAAAGATTTTCCAATTAAAAACGTAAACCCAATCTCCATAGATCAGGTGTTTGAAAAGTCAAAAACCAAACCTTTAGAGAAGAAAAAGCGCACCAAAACACAACCATTATCCGCTTCAAAAGAAAAACAATGGAAGCGAGTTGAAAAGTCTACAGTTTCTCAACCGAAGGTTGAAGCAAAAGGCTCTCATTACTAGAATAAGGCTAAAAACTGTTAAATTTGTGAGTTCTAAAGTTACCGATAAAGTCGAAACTTTTCAAGGAAAATCTAATGTTGATTTTGTAAAGAAAGTTAAGATTTTGAAAAGAAATAGTCAAAACAATTACACCCAACACACTGATGGATGTAATGAAAATGAACCCAGTACCTTAGGATCCACAAGTTCAACTTCAGACCGAGAAACACGATCTCCTAGTTTTGTTGAAAGGAGAACATGTTTCAAATGTGGAGAATTTGGACACATTATAAAGGATTGTCAAAATCCAGCCAAATCAAGATGTATAGAGAAAACTCCTCATGAACCAACTTGCAAACGTAAATTTGTTTCTCCGACACAAGATAAACGAGTTATTAAAGATCAAAAAGAGAAACAAAAACGTAAACAAGTAAAAGCAGTTAAGAAAGCTTTAAAATCGGATTCTTCGAAAAAGGATCAAAGATCTTCAAAGTCAATAAAGCCAGACACTGTTAAAACTGTAAATAATAGTAAATCTGGTAATAAACAAGGATCTTGGAAACAGAAGACCGGTAATGGTTCAAAAGGAGTTTCTCAGTTTGTTAATCATCAAGAAATTAAGATTACATTTCTCGATGATAAGGGACGACCCAAGACCACTAAGGCTTGGGTCCCCATCTCAAACTAATCTTGTTTGTTTAATGTGCAGGGTGTTCCAGGAGGAACTGTAAACAGTCATTGGATTGTTGACAGTGGAGCATCAAGGCACATGACGAGCGACTTGCGGCTCCTATATGATGTGAAAAGTATTAGGGGTGGTTATGTTGCTTTTGCTGGTGACAAAGGTGGATACATCACTGGAGAAGGATTGGTCTCTAATGGTGTTGTGAGCTTCGACAAGATCAATTATGTGCGGCAAATTGATCACAATCTTCTTAGCGTTTCTCAAATCTGCGACAAGAAGTTTACGGTACATTTTGATGATGCCGGATGTTATGTGCTGAAGCCTGGATTCAAGATCCCCAAGGAATGGATTCTCCTGTCGGCTCCAAGAATAAATGATTTGTATATTCTTGATATGAGCGAAGCTATTACAACATCTCCACAGGTCACATGTTTTGTCTCTAAAGCCATCGAGAAGGAATCGATCTCTTGGCATAGACGTATGGGACACATTCACCTGAGAAAAATGAACTATTTCATGAAGAACAATCTAGTGAATGGTGTACTAGTGAAGAATTTTCATCTTCAAGACGTTTGTGTATCATGCCAGAAAGGGAAGCAAGCAAAAAAGTCCCATCCCGTGAAGAAGATCAACACTGTAAATATGCCACTGGAACGTCTTCATATGGACCTATTTGGACCTATGAAACACCAGACAACCTTTGGTGACTCTTATTGTCTGGTAGTTACTGATGACTATTCCAGATTTTCATGGGTAAACATGTTGGCACACAAGAGTGAAGTTCCTACTATCCTCAAGAATCTCCTGACTCTGTTAGAAAATTTGTACAATCTGAAAGTAAGGAGAATCAGAAGCAACAATGGCACAGAATTCAAGAATCAAGTTCTGGATGAGTACTGTTCCTCAAAGGGTATTCTGCATGAGTACAGTTCTCGATACACTCCACAACAAAATGGCGTCGCTGAGAGGAAAAATCGAAACTCTTATTGAAACTGCAAGAACCATGTTAGTAGAATCAGAACTTCCTGTTCAATTTTGGGGAGAAGTTGTTGCTACTGCGTGCTACACGATGAATAGAGTTCTGATTTTGAAGAGACATGGGAAGACATGCTTTGAGTTGCTACATAAAAGGAAACCGGATATTTCTTTCTTAGAACCTTTTGGAGCTCCATGCACTCTGATCGACCCACATGGAAAGTTTGGTCCCAAGGCTATCGAAGGTTTCTTTCTTTGATATGCTACTCCTAATTTCCGGGTGTGGAATTTGTCTTCAAAGAAGATTGAAGAATGGGGTGAAGTTAAGGTTCAAAGATATACAGAAGCAGTTAGAGCTCCGGGTGCTCCTTGGATGTTTGACTACGATGGGCTGTTTGACTCCTTTAATCTGCCAACTTTTGATGATGCAACAGCTGCTGCTCAGATGTTATTGGAAAGCGATACTGCAGTAGACTCGTCATTAGTTCGACCAATTATTGTTAACCCTCAAGTGTCGACTTCGGTTAACAATCCTGTTCAAAATGAGGAATTCGAAGCTTCTGCGGATTATAATGTTTCATCAGAAGATGATGAGTTTGACGATGCTAATGAAGCTACCTCTGGTGCGGTTCCTGGATTTTCAAATGATACGTCAAATATTAACCTCAAGGAACGACTGAAGGTCAGGCATCTACAACGTCATCAAATCCAGCTCTCGATGTAACTGTTGATCTGAATATCAACAATTTGGGTATAAATTCTCGAGTTCCTGATGTGCCAGAAACTCGTATTCATAATATCCATCCTCAGCAGAATATTATTGGAGATGTCCAAGCTTCGAAACAACCAGAATGCTGGATTGTATTCGGAAATCAGGGAATCTGGTGGTCTGAATGATTGGTCTTTTGCCTGCTATGTGTGCCAAGTTGAACCAAAATCTTGGAAGGAGGCAATGAAAGAAGACTTTTGGGTTGAAGCCATGCAGGAAGAACTTCAGCAACTTCAGAAGTTAGGCTTCTGGAAATTGGTTGACAGGCCTGACAACTACAAGAAGATTGGTACGATGGGTGTACAAGTGCAAGAAGGATGACCGAGGTGTTGTTGTGAGAAACAAATCACGATTGGTTGTTCAAGGTTTTAATCAGGTCAAAGGGATTGATTACAATGAAGTTTATGCACCGGTTGCACGACTTGAGGCCATAAGAATCTTTTTGGCTTATGCGTCCTTCAAGAAGTTCACCGTTTATCAGGTGGATGTGAAGAGTACATTTCTTCATGGTGTGGTAGAAGAGGAAGTATATGTTGAGCAACCGCCAGGTTTTGAAGATCCTCTCCATCCTGACAAGGTTTGGCTTCTCAACAAGGCGTTATATGGTCTTCATCAAGCTCTGAGGGCTTGGTATGAAACGTTGTCTGCCTATCTGTTGAAGAATGGTTTTCGACAAGGCCTGATCGACTGTACTCTCTTCATCAAGGAACAAGACGAGGACTTGTTGCTAGTACAGTTTATGTTGATGATATTATATTTGGGTCTACTAACACTCGAATGTGCAAAGAATTCGAACAGGTTATGCAGGAGAAGTTCGAGATGAGCGCAATGGGAGAAAAGACTTTCTTTTTAGGTTTACAGGTTCAGCAATCAAAGAAAGGGATTTTTATCCATCAAATCAAGTACGTCGGAGATATTCTCTAGCGATTTCAGATGGACGACTCAAAGCTTTGGGAACTCCATTAGCTCAAAATCATGGAATTACTCCAGACGGAATGGGTGAACATGTAGAACCATCTCTCTATCGTGCAATGATCGGATCTCTCATGTATCTTACTGCTTCAAGACCCGACATAATGTACCCAACATGTCTTCTGGCGCGCTATCTGTCAAGTCCCAAGGTTTCTCATTTGATGGCTGTTAAAAGGATCTTTCGTTATTTGAAGGGACGCCCTGACACTAGTCTATGGTACCCTAAGGATGATAACTTTGATCTGACAGCATTCAGTGATTCTGATCATGGCGGCTGTAAAATAGATGCTAAATCAACAACAGCAGGATGTCAGTTCTTGGGAAATCGCCTAGTCACGTGGTAATGCAACAAGCAGACTTGTGTAGCTACATCAACATGTGAGGTGAGTATATTTCAGCTTCTAGTTGCTGCTCTCAAGTTCTATGGATTCAACAGCAATTGCGCAACTACGGTTTGAATTTCTTACTACTCCTATTTTTGTTGATAATGAAGCTGCTTTACAGATCACTTGGAATCCTGTACAGCATTCAAAAACAAAACACATTGAGATTAAGTATCATTTCATACGAGATTGTTATGAAAAGAGACTTATCGATATTGTTAAAATCCACACTGATCACCAACGTGCCGACCTTTTTACCAAAGCCTTTGATAAATCACGTTGTGATTATCTACTTTTGGTCAATGGCATCACGGTGAAACCCGAGTAACTCAACCATGGCTAACTATTTTTGTATATACTTTTCTAAAAAATCTAAAACTACAAAAAGATTTTCAGTTTTATACTTTAGGGGGAGTAAATTTCAAGAAAATACAAAAATATGTCTTTTATTTACCTTCTTTATTTAAGGGGGAGAAAATTTCAGAAAAACACAAAAACATTAGAAAAATAAAAATGAGTTTCTTGGATAAGTTGAAGATGATGAAATTTACCGGTAAATCTGTCAGAAATGGTTAAAAGCATAAAAAGTAGATTGATAAGTAGCTTTTCTAATGATGTACCGGTAGGCTCACAATCAGACTAAAATGTGCAGGTTGATATAAACTTAACAGACAGAACGCCAGGTGGGAACCATTCATTGGCATATGGTCTTGGTACCAAAATTTCGTTTGATAGAGTGCCGAGGTTCTGAGATATACGGTCTTTATGCTGGCTTATCATCTGGGTATCATGGTTTAATATTTTGCCGAAAAATAACGATGTCGCAAGTCTAGAACTTCCATGATATCATACATACGTGTACATACTGCATTCGACCATCATATAAGTGATAAAATATCACATCCCCAAAATAAGTGATAAAATATCACAGCTTTATGCGGGAGCTAAGTTCGTCTCTTTGTCGGTACGATGGTACTAACCTGTTCACGGACTTACTCCTGTGCCCTCATGCATATGAAAATCAAGTTCCTCATCAATAAGTGATTAAATCACAAAGGGCTTGTTTTCAATCAAAAATAAGTGAGTATCTCACATCATTCATATACGTCAGAACAGATGATAAAGCAGTATACTCACCGGTAAGATTTTCTCTCGTGCATATCTTGATACGGGAATGTATCATGATGTGGTTGAACACCGACTAGTAAGTATAAATTCATACCTTAATCATATCTCCTAATCATGATTGCATCTGTTAAGTCTGAGCTTACGTGGACAACAATACCGATAATCATGGTTGAATACTTATCCGTTTTATTTTGAAAACCTAATACCGTTTTTGACAAAGATTAAAATGCTGATATGATTCCTTTACCTTGAAACTCGAAAAAGATTGTAGTTTATCTGTATATTTAGTTTTTCAGTCTAGTTTACTTAGTTGCTTATGTAGTTACTTTTTGAAAGTTAGCCAAAGTTGATACTCGAAAGTTTTCTACCAAGATACGCCAGAAAACCATCTGTTTGATATCGCAACTTCATAAAGTAATATCTGGCAACAAGTAATCCATCAAAGAAAACCAAAATCTGAAATTCGTTTGAGTGTGTGTATATCATACGGATGAACCTGGTCAGTTGTTTGACTTGGTCACTTATTTTTCTCAAATCTGCTGCTGGAATTCATACGAGTGTGTGTATCTCGTTCAGGGAATACAATCATACAAGAATTTATGATAAGTTTTTCGTGTGTGTTCGCTGAGAAAGTTGTGTTCTAATTATATTTGTCTATTGAGTACAAATTGATACAAAAGAACATAAACAAAGACCAGCAACGAAGAAATCTGACAAGTAAGAACAAGAAAGATATGAAGTTTCTTAGAAGTTCGAAGACCTGATGCTCTAATCATTAGATAGCAGATCTATCAATGGATAGCAGATCTTCAGGGGAGTTTGTTGATACTCCAAACCATTGTATGTGAAGACCAAAGTCTGAGGACCAAAAACCGAAGACCGAAGACCAAGCAACATCCAAGGGGGAGTTTGTTGATACAGTTTTATGTCTGTCGCTTGTTCTTAATTACAGTTGTAATTGTACGGTCTTTGCTCAAGTGTCTGTTCATGTCGAATAGATCGAGATATCCTTCTATCTTGATCTAGTATGACATCTTAGCTTGTCTGTGTTAATCAGTTGCATGTGAGCATACTGATAAGTCTTGTGTACGTCATGTCTACACACGTTTTCCAAGATTAAGGATTCTGTGCGAGTCAGAGAATTCGTATGAATCATGTGGTTCATACGAAATGCTTGAGTAACAAGTGTGTTACTTGTTTCGTACGAATTAAGTATTTCGTACGAAACAGTTGACTCGTACAAAACTTCTGGAATGTGTCCCGTGTGAAATAGTGTGTTCCATATGTCTGGATTCGTGTTTTCGTACGAGTGACTAGCTTGGACACTATAAAAGCAGACATGCACCTCTTAGTGAGGGTTAGCCCTTTGGTCCAGAAGTTAATAGAACGAGCTAGCAAACTGATCTTTTGGTGAGAGCTCTCTGTTAGCATTTCTGGTGAAGACGAAGACACAAGAACACATCAAGTTTGTTTGAGTCATACGAGCATTGTGTGTATATGTTTGTATTTGTTCTCAATCATTAATCAAGATAGTGAATCTTTGGTTACCCCGTGTTCTTTACTTTGCTTTGGTTACATGCACTTGTGTGTATGTCATTTGAACAAGGAACTGGTTTAACACCATCCGCAAGTGGACCTACAATCATTATCATCACCTTTTCTCCCTCTTCCTCTGCAGTAAACAAATAAATATCTCTGATCGACTTCTTCGTCTTTTCAGCAATATAAGGCACATCAATAACCGATCCAATCAACATAAACTTCGATATGTCAATCTCAGGCTCTTGCACAATAGGCGTAACCACAAGAATAACATCTCTTTTCTTTTCCTTTGCCTACAACTGCAGCATCAGCTTCCGCTTTTCTTACTCTTTCAGCAGCCCTAGCCTCTGCTTCTTCAATCTCAATCAGATCCTATTCAGCATCGAATTTTATGTTGAATCTCTTCTCAAGCACTTTGTACAACACATCAAACTTCTTTGCATTCACAGATTTTTCAACTTCGAGATCTTGCACCACTCTATGAAGTCTCTCATTTTCAGCAATCACATTTGTAAGCATCAACACTAATTGCACATTTTTAGCTTTAAGTTGTTTCACTCTATTCTGCATATTTTGAATCTTCTCACCACTGAAGAAATCTCCTTCATATCTCGCAAATTGCAATCATCGTCAAAAGTTGTAGGACCCGTTGGATGAGATTGACGTCTAGCTGATTGTGTTGTTGATCGTTGTTGTATAACATGTGTTGTTTGCTTCGCTTTGGAATGTGGTGGTGTTGTATGTTGAACTTGATATTGTGGACGTTGTGATGAATTAGGTGGTGTTGGGATAACAACAGTTTCAGTAATCATTTCTACCTCAGGTGTCTCTTTCTCTTGACTCGCTGAACCAACCTCAGTAATCTTTCTCTTAAGATATTTCCTTCTTGCCTTTTTAACATTCGGAGACCATGATGTCTTTGCAACATTTGATGCTACGCTTTTAACTCGTTTTGCTTTCTTAGCTAGTCTCTTGATAATTTCTTCAGTATCTGATGGCACATAGGATACATTGCCATCACCCATTGCCTTTCTTTTTCGTAATTCAACTTTCTTGCAGCTGCTCTTGCTTTATAATCAATGCTTCCATCAGAACTAGTGTCAGCTTCTTTATCATGGTCAGAAGTAGTATAAAACACTTCTGTTTTGATGTTCATATCAACTTCAACATGTATCTCCTCCTCGTCAGTTTCTTCATCTATCAATAAGTTAGCAGCTTTCTTTGTTGCTCATTTTTGTTGAGTCGTCTGCTTCTTAGGAGTTGTTTTCTTCTTTTTCTTCTCCTCTTTTTTCATACAAGAAACCCCTCTTTGGAACATAATCTTCTAAATGATCTTCTTCAGAGTTTTCAGAATTACTTCCATCATTCCACCATTTATCTTTCGATGGATCTTTATAATTCTTATCTTTAATTGCTCCAAAGAATTTCTTTCCAATCAGCTTGGATGCATGCTTCAAGTACTGATTTAGACGCATTAAGGATAAATCTGACATTTGTTCCAAATTCAACAAATCCTTCTTATCTTTCACCAAATCAGGAAATTGGTCGTCTAGCATCATCTGAAATAACCTGGGGTTACTGGAAGAATTTCTCCTTCGTAATATTGCTTTTCATCTGCTCGAATATAACTCTTGCGAAATTGTACGATCGGTTAAGAGATAGAGCAGCAATCATACACATCTGGTAATCCAAAAGAGCATCAAATCCTCCTTTTCGGTGACTTAGAGCGTGAACTACTAACTGAACGAAGAGCTTATATGGCCTAGCCAGAAAAGCCTTGATGAAATTAGATGCGTTCACCATCCCTTTTCAATACGAATCAACTTTTTCTCGTAGCAGTCACGGATAAAGTGATATCGTATCTCAATATCTTTAGTTTTAGAGTGTTGAACTGGATTTTTCGTTATGTTAATGGCTACCTCGTTATCTACATATACAGGCGTATCAAGAAATTGCAATCCATAGTCTCTCATCTGTGGTTGTATCCACAAGATCTAGGAACAACAACTGGAAGCTGAAACGAATTTTGCTTCGCAAGTACAGAGGGCGACTGTGGTTTGCTTCTTGCATTGCCACGTTACTAATCGTGTGCCAAAGAACTGACAACCAGCAGTTGTAGATTTACCATTTAATTTGCAACACCCAAATTCAGAGTTAGAGTATCCGACGAGATTGAAATCGTCTGATTGTGGATACCACAAGCCGGTGCTTGGGCAACCCTTCAAGTATCGAAGAATCCTCTTGAAAATCAGCATATGTGACACTCTAGGACTTGACTGATATCAGGTACAGAGGCATATCGGATACATGATATCCGGCCTTGATGCTGTGAGGTACATTAAAGATCCGATCAATGATCGATATAAGGTCTTATCAATTTTCACTACTTTTCATCTGGTCTGATGCCGTGATTGAAAGCTAATGGGGTAGACAAAGGTAACTATTCCAACATCTTGAATTTCTCCAAAACGTCGTGCACATATTTCGTCTGATGATGTATGAAGATTCGACCAGGCAACTGATCGACCTGAAGTCTTAGAAAGAACTTCACTTCTCCCATTGAACTCATCTCTAATTTCTTTTGCATACTTTATTGAAGTCTTTACACAGCACGTCATTGGTCGAACCAAATATAATATCATCCACATATATTTGCACAATTAAGATGTATCCTTCAACTTCCCATGTAAAGAGGGTACTGTCTAGTGTTCCTCTGGTGAAACCGTTCTCAAGAAGATGTTGAGAAAGCGTCTCATACCAGGCTCTCGGGGCCTAGTGTAAACCGTATAACGCCTTATCCTGTAGATAAACCTTTTCTTTGTGTATCAGATCGACAAACCCCGGTGGTTGGCCGATATACACTCTTCTTTCACTTTTCCGTCTAGGAAAGCAGACTTGACTTCCAATTGATACACCTTGAAACCTTTCCATGATGCGAATGCTAGGAAAATGCGGATAGCTTCCAATCTGGCGACAGGAGTGTAGAACTCAGTATAATCAATTCCCTCTTGCTGATTAAATCCTTGAACAATGAGTAGAGCTTTGTTTCGAACAATTACTCCTCTATCGTCACATTTACACTTGAAGACCCACTTTGTACTAATCGTCTTGTGGTCATCCGGTAGATCGATAAGTTTCCACACTCCGAGTTTTCAAATTGCATTAACTCTTCTTGCATAGTGTTAACCCAACTTTCTTCCATGAGAGCTTCCTTGTACGTTTTTGGCTCAACCTGTGAAATAAAGCAACTATATGAGACAGTATCTTATATAAGTGCAAATTTAGTATAAAAACAACTAAGATCCTTATTAATCTGATTTCTCATTTTGACTCCAGTCTGCAACTCTCCAATGATGTTTTCTGATGGGTGGTACGACAATGTCCTCGGCATAACTTCATTCGGAATGCTCACTTCATGTTCTAGATTTGTGATGTTTTGATCAGCAACTTGATTACTTGTAGATGCTTCATTCTAAGCACTTGGACCAGCTTGATTGTTTAGCAAACTTTCAATCTGTTCTACACCGTCATCGAAAGTAGATCCATCGTTGTCATATGTCGTTACAACATCAGAATCAGAATCATCACTTTGATTGAACGTTGAGCTGGTTCATTCATCACTTTGATTTGTAGTGGGATCACTTGTTCCTGCAGTCTGAGATCCTGGATGTTGAGTACTTGTACTTGCTTCAGCATCAGGAGTATCAACAGGTGTTCGAGTAATCACGATAGGTCTAAGAACTTGTTCTTGTGATGAAGCTTGTTGTTGCTAATAAAGAATCAAAAGTTCCTCTTATGTCGGTTCAGCTGGAAGCTCGAAGGAATCCCAAAGACTATCATAGTTGAGCAGCCAAGCATCTCCTGGTTTTTGTGTTGGAGATGTGTAGCGTTAACAATCTACGTTCTGTGCTTCAATAACCCGGTTAATGCTAGGAAGATATACTCGAAGTAGTGGACTAGCATATCCCACGAAGAACCCCTCCTTTGATTTAGCTCCAAATTTGCCAGTAGCATCGATTACCTTGCAAGGTGACCCAAATGATTCTAAATACTTTAGGTTTGGCTTTCGCTGGTTAAGTAGCTCAAAACACGTTTTCTTGTTGGCTTGACCATCATCACTCTGTTCAAAGTATAGCATAAAGAAGCCACTGCTTTGCTCTAAAAAATAACTGGAAGTTTAGAATCAGCGAGCATGGTTCTTGCTGTCTCTATCAGGGTTCTGTTTTTGCGTTCGGCTACACCATTTTGCTGTGGAGTATATGGTACCTGAATTCATGCAAAATTCCGTTCTCTTACAAAACGCTAACATTCGATTGTTTTTGAACTATGTACCATTGTCACTTCTTATGCGTCTGATTAGTAAGTGTTATACCCCGGATTTCCAACCCAAATCCATACACCGGTGGGCCCGGGTGGGGAGTATCGTCACGTCAGTTGATAATCATCGTAGTCAATTAAACACGGCACAGTGGAAGTCTTGGAGTAAAATTACTATTACAAACCAAATGTTCGAAATACAAAATAATATACAGGCTCGTAATAGAAGATCCACAAGCGGATCATAAATTGTACATAGAAAGAATATAAAACAGACTTTGGGCAGATCTAGGATTTGCAAGATCCTCTATCATTACCGAGCACTTCCAGCCTATTTTCGTATTGTACCTGCAAGCTTAGTCTTTTGAAAATACGTCAGCTTTCGCTGGTAAATACACCCAACTGACTCATTTTGAAATCATTTCAAAAATGTTTTAAGTGCGTATCATCACAAAATCTTTTTATAACTTTGGAAAGTTGACCGTCCAACCTTGTTAACAGATTTACATGTTTGTTCATACATACAGGGCCCAGTATGGAGACCGAGACATGATTAACGTACACACCACTTTGGACTCACGAAGGAGTCAATTCTTCCCAACCTTGTGGGAATGCATTTTTGAGCGTCTATCGGATGTATGCCTACACCCGCGCTAAGGTCGTGACCATTTCTATTGTAATGAGCCGAGGATATCCATGACACGGTAGTTAACCCTCGATGTTTAAGTTATCAAACAAAACTGATTGAAACAGAATCTACGAATTTACTAGCCGCACCCGGCATTCGATTGATCCCATTTCCGACCAAGCGGTAATAATTTACCGTAACCCAAGCCCGTATAGGGGAAATAAGTCGGGAGTATTTACCTGAGCTATTCTTCTTTTAATTTATAACCCAGCCGCACACAAAAATAATAAGTGCAGATAGCATTTAACGGCAAGTTTCTAGTCTGGATTATGGCATAAACTAACCAATTAAATACTAACGGTCTTATTTAAGTCATAGACTTAGACCATGTAGTGTACAGGATCAAGACGTATCGCTTGATTAGACGGTGATCGGATAGAATATAGTTTAATCCCAACAAGTACCTTGACTTGTGTAATATGGATAAACTATAAACATTCTGGATTTTGAGACTTAAATGACAAGGTTAAACCCGTTTCGGTTAATTTCCGTAAATTAGTTACATATACTTAACCGTATGCATATCAGCGATATCGGGTAACCAGATAAGTCATGGACAAGTTCTATATGCCATTATATTTTAAATAAGTTGTAATATCATAGGGTATCAACTTTTATGCCCGTTATGGTTTTAAATTGAAACTATGCCTCATAAGGGCGTTTCGGTAATTCCATTCCGTATAAAAGGAACTTGAATATAATTTAATGTTATAACTATAAGTATTCTGGAAAATAACTTATTTATGATATAATATCAGTAGGATATTAATTATATATGTAATTTATATTTTATGACCAAACTATGCACCGAGGGGGCATTTTGGTCATTTTACACATAGTTTATAAATTATTTGGGATTTTGAGTTTATAACATGTATCTACTGTAAAAATGTTGAAAATAAGTTTTAAAATCAGTAGGTAGCAAGTCTTGGTCAATTAATATGGTTTAAAACCATACTATGCGCTGAAACGGCGCTTATGTTGTAAAATGACGTTTTATGCTATGTTTAATGAAAACTGATGTTAAGGTTAGATTAAAATGTCTTAGATATGTTATTTAAATAACATATCAGTAGGTAAAAGATTTACCTTGAAAAAGATTTGATTAAAACCATTTTATGAGCCACAAGGGCTAAACGTCATTTATCGACATAATTCAAGGACCTGCTTGTAAACTCAGTTTATAACTTGATTTAACATCCCAAATAATCCTACTTATAATATTACATCAGTAGGAAACTTATTTTCAAGTTCATTATCATTAAAACCTTGATTTATGCAAAAAGGGCATTTTAGTAAAAAAAGGCATAATTACGGAACTTGCGCATAAACTCAGATTCTGATTATGATCATGTAATATAACCTCAGAGGGTTATGCTACATTTTATTACAATCATAATGCAACTTTAGATCAGTAGGTAACTAATCTAAATCGGGTTAGAATCAAAAGTCAAAGAAGAAGTCAAACTTCGCGACTTTCGGTTGCGAACCGACCCTAGAACTGAAATTGATGAGCCGAACATGCTCTTACATACTCTAGTAATTATTACCAACTTGTTTAAGTGTCAAAACAGGTTTCATAACATATTTAAGACCAATTTATTATTTTTCCGAAAAGTGGCATGTTTGACTTTTTAATATCATAACTTTGACCCGTCAATTGGTCTAGCAAACGTGATCTTCAGGAGGTGCCTTTTATAGGGACTAACACCTACCTTATTACGATCACTTAACCATGTTCATTTCGAACAATGGCTGGACCATAATGGTCTTAACCGAAAATCAAAGCGTTTTCCGTAAAACGCTTGACTTTTGGCTATAAAAGCCTATAAACGAAAATGCAAGAGCAAGGAACACTTACAAGAGGTTCCTAGAATGCAAGAGAACTAAGTTGGATGCTCCTTTCAGTTAGGAACTTCCAGAGGAGGGAGAAGAGTTATGAATAAGAAAGGTGCAAGTTCAAATGGTGAACTTGGGCACCTATTTATAGTTGGAGAACTCAAAGGAGGTGATGCCATGTGTTAAGGGGTGTAAGAGGGAGCTTACAAGTGTCCTATGATGTGGCATAGCTGATTGAAAGTCCATAGTTTCGAAAGAAATGGTTTTTGGCTACATGTGTGGAGGCCAAGCAAAACTTTCTACAGATACAGGCCTCTCGTGCCCCTTGAGAGGCCAAGGCTTTGCCTCTCGCGCCCCGCGAGCGCCCCATGTCAGTTTTCAAAATTTGCCACATTTAGCCCCTCAACTTATTAAACCCTCTAAAACCTTCTAAAACACCCTTTTGGCATATTTAGCCCTCCGTAGCCAATGTTTGGCATACCGGGGATTATGCCCGGATATTGTCAAGCTCTCGGTTCGTTAAAAGGTCACTCAGAGGTATAAATTAACATGTTGACACTTTTAACCCCTCCGTTATCCAACTTTCATATAATTACGGATTTAATCCCTCTCGTCCAACAAATCGGACATGTGAGAGTTAGGACTTTGTAAACGATCACTCAGAGGCTCATTATAAGCATGTTGACTCTGATGTCACTCAGAGACTGGGCATGTTGACATAACGGTCACTCAGAGGCCAAGTTTAAGCATGTTGACACTAATGGTCACTCAGAGGCTATGTTTTAAGCATGTTGACACTAATGGTCACTCAGATGCTCGGTTTATGCATGTTGACATCAGAAGATCACTCAGAGACTTAGTTTGAGCATGTTGACGCTTTTAGTTCATGTTAGTCTTTAATAGACTAAAAATAAAATATAACACGTGTAGCTATATCATTGGACACGATTTTGCAGGGTGTTATAGTAAGATACAGGTTCTCATTTTCGGAATAGAATTATTAGATTTTCAAACGTTTTATCTTTGCTCTCTAAGAACATCACCCACGAAAATCTTGAATAGTCGTCAGTCACAACGACATAGTATAGATCTCGAAAGATACTTCGAATGTTGATAGGTTCAAAGAGATCCATGTGTAGTCTCTCTAGTGGGAGCTTGATGGAATTCAGGAGCTTCCTTGGATGCAAGTTTTTATGTTGTTTGCCCATTTTGCAGCTTAAGCAGTCGTCACTCAAGTGAAAACTCTTTAAATTGACTCCCTCAACTAAATTGTTGTGAACTAAGAAGTTCATCTTCCTGAGATGAATGTGTCCTATCTTCTTGTTCCGCATGATTGATTCTTTTTTTGTTGCTTTGGACACAAAGCGTTGCACGGATTTGTCGTTGTTATCGCAACACTTATGTCTAAGACATACAAATCATTCTCTTGGGGAGCATGCATCAGGATCCATTCCTCAATATGTTGAATCCTGGATTCAGAATGAGACATTCTCGATCTGTGAAATGTGTTGTGAACTTTTTGTCACAAATCTGAGAAATACTCAGCAAGTTGTTCTCTAACTCCGCTATGTAGTTGACTTTATCGAACGACACCACACTGTTTGTTAGAATCCCTTCTCCGACTATCCTCCCTCCTTGGTTACACGCAAATCCAATGTAGCCTCCACGGATGGATTTGACATCGTATAACAAGGCCAACATTCCCGTCATGTGCCAAGAAGCTCCACTATCCATTATCCATTTTGAAATGATTGATCTGGGGAGCCCCCGCACATGCAATTAAGCGATTATTTGAATATAGAGACCCAAGCCTAGATGGTCTTGGATGGGTTCGGGCTTTCCTCTTTTAGTTCACAAACACTTTCTTTCTTGATTTCAACATTCTGTTCAACCTCAACCTTTTTATCAGTCATGGTTGAACCAGTTGTTTTTACTTTTTCAGATGATGTTTTTGCTTTAATCACCCAAGTTTGTTGTTTTGAAAATGCCTTTTTAGGATTAAATTTCGAATCTTTTTGTTCATTTTTGCTTGATGATTCACCAACTTCTTTGTTTGAAACATTAGAATTTGTTGGTTTCACATTGTTAGATTCGTTGTTTCTTTTCAAAATGTGTTGGAACAAACATTGCGGATTTTCGTTTCACGTCATCTGAAGACTTCTTGACACTGTAAACAGGTTTTGAGTTGTTTTGTGGACATCGTCTAGCGATATATCCAACTTGATTACATTTGAAGCATGTCCTATTGTCGTTACCAACAGAGGATCCCTGAACCTATTCACGTCGTCTTTTCTCTACATAAAATGCATCATTTAATTATGATTTAGCCAACCTTTCCTTTTCACTCTCTGAGCTTTTCTGAAAACAAAGTTTATATTCTTTGAAAATTTTGGTTTTCGAAACCTGTTGTTATTCTTCTTATCATATCCCAAACCTTTTCTTTTGTTCTCCGGATAATTCTTACCTTTCTGATTGTTTATGAGAACTTTTAGGTTTTGAATAGTAAGATGCATTCTGTTTTTAAAGCTCAGACAGACACCTCAATTAACTTGAAAACTTTTTCGACGTTGTCCAAATTCACATTTTGAATCGGAAATTCTTCATCAGAATATAGCTTGTCAGATCCTTTCATTTTGTACATAACAACATTAGGATCATTATTCAAACTATGTTCCTATTTTTGAAAATAATTCTTATGAAAACTTTCTTCATTTTCAGAATGTGAACTTGAACTTGTTTTCTCCAAGTTAGACTTAGCACTTTCAA
Organism: Scalesia atractyloides; assembly: GCA_947069175.1. NCBI lineage: Eukaryota > Viridiplantae > Streptophyta > Magnoliopsida > Asterales > Asteraceae > Scalesia > Scalesia atractyloides. The sequence continues at coordinate 43,931,166 of CAMTDV010000013.1, read as the reverse complement.
ATTCAGTGTTATCACTTTCACTTCCCAAAATATTTTTAACCATATTTTTAACCACATCTGACTCACACTCATTTTCAGATTTAGTGTAGGTTACATCAAGGTTTTCAGGTAGCTCGTCTTTTGTTTCAGTTTTGAGTTTCAACTTTATTGCCTTCTCCACCCGTCAGGCTTTTTCTTGGAATAATTATTCCACATGGGGGTGGAAATCGGTTATAACCCATACCTTTATTTTGAGAAACAGTATCATTTTCTTCCTTTTCAATTGTTTCTAGTTGTTTTGGAAGAATATGATCAATCGCATACGAAGAAGTTGAATAGATGACCAGCAACTTATTAACGCATTCCGTTTCAATTCTTATTGTTTCTAATTCACTTTTTAGCTTAGCAATCGTGTTAAGGTGAATATTTATGGCCATTTGTTTATCCATAACAGTTGTTTTTATCATAGAAAGTATATCATTGTCCTCTCGACTTGCTTGTTGGAACTGGTTAATAGTTTAGCTCAATTTATCGTATGCTTCTTTTGTTTATAATCACTCGACAGATTATCATAAAGCTTTTTCAGTTGTTTATATTTTTCATTTTTTTAGAACATTCCTTGCATGGTTCTGAGCACTTCTTGCAAGTTTTTTCAATTTCGATTATCTAAACCTTACCCTCTTTCTTGACAGACTCATTTACCCTCTCTTGAACCTGTTAAGAAACTACCTCTTTGAAGTTTTCCATCATCGCGTTGTTTGTAATCTCGGTTACATCGATCATTTCTTCAACCTTTGGCTTTGACTCTTCTTCACAACGCACTGCATGGTTTGGTTCAAAGAAACCTGCAAAAGATTTATACACGCCAGGCGGTATCAAATTTTTTAATGCACTGTGAAAAATGTCTTCCTCAGCCAAAGGACCGCAATAATATTCTTCATTTGGAGCTTCATCAAAGGTTGCCTCAACAAAACATTCTTCAACTGGTTCAGGTTCTTCTCTAATCTCTACCAAAAGTGCAATAGTTTCAGGCTTTGAAATGTACTTGTTCCGGTTGAATCCTTTGTCCTCCTAGGAAACACTGAGAGCTTTATCCTTGGAACTTGACGAACCATCCTCGATTTGAATCATTCTTGATGTACTCTGAGGTGGCGAAGTTCTGTGATAAATTGCCTTTTTGATAGTAGCCATCTCCAAATGGATTTTGATTTCCATTTACTTTGCGATTAGGACATTCTCTCTTGAAGTGTCCCTTATTTTGACATTTAAAACACATGACTTTCGATTTGTCAAACCCTAAATTTTCATCTGGACCTCCCAAACTATTTCTACCCGTAATCTCCATGAACCTTTGAGCTCTACGAACAAGTGGCCATGCACCATTTGATATCAGTTAGCTCCAACTCCTCTGGATTGATTTGGTCCTAATCTTCTTTTGTCATGTTAGGATTGCCAATCTTTCTAGCTAACAAACTTTCATATGATTCTAAGACAGATGCAAGTAATGCCATGTGTTGTTTGGCCGTATTCTCTGTAAAATCTTGAACATTCTCTAAATTCACGGCAATATTGTACTCTAAAATTCTTTGGTTCAAGTTGGTTTGGCTGCTCTGGCAGCTTTGAAAAATTGTTCGAATTTTGTGAAGATTGAGGTGTTTGTGATGAGTTAGGATCAAAAGTTGGAAATGACTGAAAACCACCACCAGATGAATGGTTTGAAGAAGAGCTCGAAGAAGTGTCTGCGCTGAAATTAGTATGTATTTTAGGACATTGAGTGTTGGTTGTTGAACTTCATTTGTAGTACAGATTCACATCTTGTTGAATGTGTGAACCTTTGGTTTTAGTCATCTTTTGTATTTCAAGCTCGTGACCTTCGAGTTTCTCTATAAACCTTGACAAACTGATAGTACCATATTCTGAGTTGTTTTTCAAGATTGTCAAGTAGGTTGACCAATCTCTTTCAGATAATGCATCAACCAATTTGTTTACTAACTATATGTTCTCCTTTTGAATTCCTAGTCTTTTCATCTCAACAACCAAGTGACAATATCTTTCGATTAATTTCTTCATTGTTTCACCTTTTAGCATATTAAAGATATCAAACTCTTTCTTCAACAATGCTTTCTTGCTTTTGATCATCTGGGTGCTTCCCTAAAATTTCACCTTTGAAGCATTCCAAACAGATTGAGAGTCACCATCATTTTGTAAAAGAGTGAATACGTCTTCCTTGATGGCTTGCTGCAGAATATTCATCATTTTCTTTTCTCTGATGAACTTTTCTTAATCTGGTGTAGTAAACTGAGTCAATGTCTTCTCTAGCCATTCTCACCAACTGGTGCAACATATTTATCTTCCATGGCGTATCAACAATCAAAATAATTTGCTTCTACCCAATTAATAAATCTCTCATTCCATCCGAAATAATCTTCTAAGCACATCAACTTTAGGGGTTTTGTCATAGTCCCCATTTCGTTCTCAAGATTTATGTTTTGGACTGTTGCCGTTTTTGAGACTGCTGACGTTGCGAATGTGTTGAAAAATTCATTCTCCATTTCGTCAGAAAAATTTGATCAAAATTTACTTGGTGCAAAGTAAGCTTGTGCGAAGTTAACCCTTGTGCGAAGGTAACAAAAACACTGTTAAATCCCAGTTCGTACGAAGTTAAAAATACTAACTCTTAGATCTATCTTCGTGCGAAGATAAAATCCAAAAATTTCAAAAGTTTACTTCGTAAAGAGTTAGTTTTAACTTCATGCGAGGGTAAATTTTCAAACTTGACAGAAATATTCACTTCGTGCGAGCATACATTTATCATCGTGCGAACTGGAGTTTAAGATCGTACAAAGGTAGGTTTCAAAATTTTACATTTTATGATGTTTTTATCATGATTCCATATGATTTTATGTCTAAAACTTTCAAGGGTTTGTTAACAGTTGATTTTACGTATTCCTTGAGAAAATCAAGCCATTTGACCATTAGATCTTTGAAAAATGATAAAAAGAGTGACAAATAAGTAGAAGGGAAGTAGAATATTGATGACATGTCTTCAAATCGGACCTCCATGCTCTGATACCACTTGTGAGAATCTGCTAATCCATTAGCTCAGGTCCTAATTTGTTTAATTAGTCATAAAATCTGCGGAATTCATTTTACAATAGCGACAATATATCAAGATATACTTTTCAATGTTTATGTTTCATTAATCGTTAAACGTGCAAAGTCTTGAAACAGATCTAACAGGGCTTCACCGTATCAGTCAACAAAACAGCTACACACTCAAGACCCAAGCATACCTATATATAGACTTGTCACTTCGTGCGAGGTGAGTCTTTACTTCGTACGAAGTGAGTTATCTTCTTATTAAGTGAACATACACACAAAATAAATCTAACATTTTGCTCTATTACGTATACGACATGACCTAAATACATAGGCGATAAACATTCTGCATCTAACATATATGCGGTGACTTCTTGCACTTATTCATCATATTGCACTTTGATGAACTAAACTGATATTAAGCTTTATTGAACAATTATGGCGTACATCAATTTTTGATTTACTTCCTCAACACACACACTTGATGTTTTGGAATAATATATTACTTGATAACAAAATGTATTACTCATTAACTTGATCTTTATATAAAGAAATATACTTAAGACTTAAGTGTATAGAAACTTATGTGGCAAATGATTATTTTATACTAAGCAATTAAGTTATAGACCAATGTATTACATGGGCTGAATAAATAAAATATTTTATGTAAGTTAAAGTTGATAAATATCATATAAAATTTGCTTAAAACCACTCTTAAGCAAGAAAATGTCAAAGTTTTGTTTTTTGAAATTTAAAGAAAAATATAATAAGTTTGAAATAAATATACACATATTAAGAGACCAATATATAACATATAAATATTGCTAATTATTATTAAATACATAAGTTAAAACTTACAATTTAGACAACTTGAATTATAAATAATTTGAAATGTAACTCTGACATAAATAATATGCTAGTACTTCTAAATGTTAAACATCAGCTTGAGCATAGATTTCATTAACGAATTTCACTTTAATATATACTTTCTTTTCTTTTTGTGTTTTGTTGATAAGAACATTAAAGTTTAATTATTTTTTAAAATGACCACAAAATTTTTATACTCTGAAGTTTAACGACTTTATTTCTTTGGTTTTTTTCTTCCTGTTGTTATACAAAGTATCATTATTGTAATGAACCAAACCGATGGGATCGAAATTGAATTCCCGGCGAAACGCACAGGGGATTTGAGTAATTAGTACTTCAAATTATATAATTGTTATTGTTAATATAAAGCAAATCAAATTTGTCTCATTAGTTTATCCCACTGATCAAATGTAAACCCAAGATCCTATATAGATATCCTCTACAATAATTATAAATAACTTATCTGTTATTGATCATAACTTAATATATAAGTTTAGGATTATATTATATTTAATTTAAATACTTATTTACTTAATTATCAATTTAATTTAAATACTCATTTAATTATATATTTGTTTATAATTTAATAAATAAAAAGAAAATAAAGACAAAATCCATATAATATTTAAAAATAAATTTTAGAAATTGACACATCAAGATATTATATTTATATATTATTAGATATATCAATAATTAATAATATAGAGATTAATACTCATTTGATTATTTATACATTTATAATTTAAATATTTTAATAAAAAACTAAGACAAAATCATATATCATAAAAAAATAAAGTTTAAGAAATTAACATAAAGATAAATTGAGATAATATATAACAATCATTTATATTTATAGTTATTAGATGTATTATATTATATATTAATAATGTTAGTGATTAATCTAATACATTAATAGTATATTGATTTAACATATAAATGAATTAAATGAAATAATGCCACATGCCATTAGATGTATTTCTTTATTAGTATTAGATTCATATCACATGTTACTTATTTTTATCATTACTAAAAATAAGGTTATATAAGTATTATGAGAAAGTGTATTGTACAATTTTGCTTAACGTACGCTATGAAGATATAACATGCGTGATTAGTTTTATAAAATGCATGATTAGGTTTTTACCCCATGCGTGATTTCTGATTTTGTACATGCGTGATTATGTTAATGCGTGATTATGGTTTTCAACATGCATGATTAGGGTTTTGACTTTTATAACATGCGTAATTTCATCTTGTACACATTGTACGTTAATGAATATTGTACGTTAGCCAACCCCTAATTATTATTAAGCCATTGTTTTCCCAACAGGTTTGATAACATAATCTTATAGTATATGTATATTCGCTGACTTGATATTAGATCTAAAATATACTTAATGACTTAAGTATGTAGGAACTTGTATGTGGCATATGATTATCTTCTATTAAGTTCATAACACATGTTACTCTTTTTAACATTATCAAAACTTGGATTTCGTAATTATCAATTTAACTTATTGTTTTCACAGCACAGTAGTACACACTGCTCCAGGACTCAGTGGTTGTCTACCCTATTGTGGTCCCGTGGGAGACGGCGGTTCTAGACGGAAGCTTTGGGAATGGTATAAACGGCAGAACGATATAAACAGGGAGTAGGAACAGAATCAGCGGAAGCTTTTCATTTCATTCAAGCCGAAAAAGTATACATCTTGTCTGGCTAGCGGAGTTCCTGGAGAGAATCTACCAACGTTTCCCCTCAGGGAACTTCCAAAACTTACAAACAATGAACACACAACACCTATATATAGACATGACAGCTCGTGCGAACCGAGCATGTTGTCACTCGTACGAAGGTTCATTCGTACGAGTGAGATGTTATCACTCGTACGAGGGTCATTCGTACCAGTGAGATGTTATCACTCGTACGAGTAACAAAGTCACTCGTACGAAGCACATTGTCACTCGTACGTGGCACATGTCACTCGTACGAGCCAATACTCATTTGCACTTGGGTCGGGTGTGCGTATCTAATCTATACAATATTCAAACACATTCTTTCTAGCCCATTCACACAGTGACGACCATAAAGTGCATAAACAATTTCCCCCTTGGATGTCATTGTCGAAGCTTGAACTTGAACTTGAAATCTGAGAGTTTGTTTGAATATTCTGCAACTTCAATCGGGTATCTGTTAACGTCATAATTCCTCCTTGATTGAAGATCCGGGTTTGCATTATCTACGTTAAGTAACATTCCCCCTGAACTAATTTTCTCTAGAATTTGATCTTCAGGTCGTTGTTTGCACGGTTCAAGACCTTCTCTGATTTGCATGATCTACAAATTTTCTCGAATAATCACCAACTTGAAATTAAACAATGCAACTTCTCCGTTTTGACGTTAACCATATCCGTGTTCGGTTTAGCGCACTCCCCTGATGCTTGATCCTCCGATCTTCAAAACCCAACCAGCAATTGATAAAAACTTCAAAATACCACACCGAAAAACTTCAAACCAATGAATATCCGCAAAAATCTTCTCGATCAGCAAATCATCATCAGAATCAAACTATCTGGTAACATATCGGATCTGAGAAACATTCTTTGGCAATCAGAATCACATTCTTCGTTTTTAGTCACAATAACAGATGTATAGCTATCTCCGCTGAAATGGGGCACGGAAACTACAAGACATCCTTGTTTCCTGGCGGTTACCGAAAAGACAGTTCATTTGCCTTGCAGAGTAAAGATAAGCAGTCGTATATGCTTCAATTCCACATCGGGGATCAGGCATTTAACCCTTGAGCATCAATCTGAAACATGATCTGAAAATTCTAAACATTCTTCGATCACTCATTCTGCCGCAATCAGAATCACATTCTTCCTTTCTAGCCACAAAAACAGATGTATAGCTATCTCCGCTGGAATGGGCACTGAAACTACAAGACATCCTTGTTTCCTGGCGGTTACTGAAAAACAGTTCATTTGCCTTGCAGAGTTAAAGATAAGCAGTCGTATGTGCTTCCAATTCCACATCGGGGATCAGGCATTTAACCATTGAGCATCAATCTGTATCATGATCTGAAAAATCTGAACATCTTTTGATCACGACATTCCAAATAATGAATCTTTAATCCTCTGTGAATCCCAGATAATCTGCAGTCAGAACCACCCGGATACTGTTGCAGCGTCACGAATTTCAAAAATGCCGGAATTTTAAATATACGTGAAAATTTTTATCCCCCTCATTTTTGCAAATTCTAACGTCTTGTGTTCTTGGGAATGAAGATAATGGCGCGATTGCAGCATATGGTACTCAAATTTTGCAGAAAATTTCCCAAAATTACAGTTTTGATCAAATGCTGACTAAACGTTAAGGCCCATTAATAATCACTACACCAGATGATCAACGTTTTACGCAGGTATCAGTGACTACCCCAAAATCTTCATCCTTTTATGATGGTATCATCAAATATATACGCTGAAGCTCTAGATGGTGTCCCCGAACAGCCTGAATTAGAGTTAAGATCTCAAAAAAAAATTTGTAATCACCAAATTTTTTCTAGACACTCGTCTCGTCAATACGATCAAAAAATGCCTTTTTTGTCACCGCTTCGTACGAGGTGCGCTTCGTACGAGGTGCGCTTCGTACGAGTGGTGCTTCGTACGAGTGATGCTTCGTGCGAGTGACCAATTGTCACTCGTACGAGCCACAGAGGCTTACTCGTACGGACGAAACTGATAATGTCTTTTTGATCCAAAATCTTCATTTCTCCGAATTTCAACATGATTTTTGCACAGATCTGGTCGAAAATCAGGTTCTAACAAACCTATGGTTTCAATTTTACATTATGTCCATAGATTGTCCGTTTATTTGATGTTTTACGTCTAAAACCCCTGATACGTCTAAAATTCATGAGCGTAGGTGTTCATCAACTGTTAGATTGAATGAATCGGTACTGTAGCTCTGATACCAGTTGTGGTTCCGTGGGCGACGACGGTTCTAGACTGAAGCTTGGGGAATAGTACAAATTCGGCAAAACGATATCAACAGGGAGTAGGAACAAAATCAACGAAAGCTTTTCATTTCATTCAAACCGAAAAAGTATACATCTTGTCTGGCTGGCGGAGTTCCTTGAGAGAATCCGCCAGCGTTTCCCGTCAGGGAACTTCCAAAACTTACAAACAATAAACACAAACACCTATATATAGACATGACAACTCGTGCGAACCGAGCATGTTGTCACTCGTACAAAGGGTCATTCGTACGAGTGAGATGTTATCACTTGTACGAAGCACATTGTCACTCGTACGAGGCACATGTCACTCGTATGAGCCAATACTCGTTTGCACTTGGGTTGTGTGTTCGTATCTAATCTATGCAATATTCAATACACACTCTTCTAGCCTATTCGCACAGTGACGGCCATAAAGTGCATCAAGACCTATGTCTTACTACAATTAAGAACCATCAACCCTTAATCAAAGTAATAGTGATAAAGGATGGATAACAGTATAGACACATTAATTCATTTGTATGAAAAGAAGGAATCACATGTTCCTTTTTTTTCTTAAAACTCAAAACCTACTAACATACCAAGTGATGTGTCACTCGCTAGAGAAAGTTTCAAATCACCAACAATGCATAGAAAAACCCTAGCGTGCAGACTTCTTAGCCTTTTTATTCAAGTTTAGTCATTAGGTAGGATATATGATTAGTATTATACTAGTAGAAAACCCGCGCGATGCGGCAGCAGCTAGAATTTACAACATGGTACTCGTTTACAATTATTTTATTCGCCTCTCGTAAAATATTGTATAGTACTTATGTTATTTTTCTTATTTGTACCATCGGTATAGTCTATCCATGCAATACAATTTTAAATAATAATAAAACACATGAAAGTTAGATAATAAACATAGTAATTAAATAAATCCATGAGAGTGCACCATGAACCCCATGCATAGGTTTGTAATATATCTTTGTAAAGTAAAAAAAACCTTAGTTTTTAAATGATTACCTCTTATAAAACTAAATACTAACGTGAAAACCATTGAACGACAAGAACACATACAAAACGTTGGGTCATATAAGATTTGCTGATAATGAAACCAAAACCCCAAAGGATCCATCATCCTTTTCTGAATAACTTAAGATACAATCTTCAAGTCCAACAATTTCTCTCCCCTTGAAAGCTACACAAAACAACTACCCAAATCCCTGTTACATGAAACTACTGCCTTCAAAGAATAACAAGTGCTGATTATCAAAGTGCTGGTCAACAAATCAACACAATTAAAATCAAAGACTGAAGACCCAAAGACCAGTCAAAGGCAGAAGTTCTGGATTTCCAAAGAGCAGGGTCACAACCAGCTGCTCTGCGAAATCGAGCAATTCACACTATTTCCCTAAAGATGAAGTAGTTTAATGAAACAATGTAACAATCTAGCAGTTTCACAACTGCTAGCACTTACATCATTAAATGAATGTTGAAGGTCGCTTTCATGATAACGTCATTAGTAGTTCACACCTCCTATATATAGTTTTGAGTATCTTTGTAATTAGTTAACACTAAGAGCGTGCATAAAAACTTAGTGAAAGTGTCATCACCGGTGAGGTGGGGTACTTTGTACTTGATTGATTGTGTTAGATCTATTGAATTCATTCCCTGTTTTTTTGTGATTGTGTTAATTGTGATTGTTTAATGTGTTTAGACATTACTATTTGACTGAATTTCCCAAGTTATTTCACTATTTTATAAAGAAAACACACACAATACACTCAGATCGAACAATTGGTATCAGAGCAAGGTTCAATAAATTGACTTCACCATTGATTCAGAAGAAAATTTAGCTTAAATTGATAACTGATTTGAGTGATCAAAGGACATTGAGAAGAATTAGACCAATCAGATTAACTAGTTGTTTCTAATACTATGTTTCTAAATTAAAATTCAATGGAACTTAGAGAGCTGTCAATCACTCATGATCCATATAATACCGGATCAGCAAACAAGCCTTCGATGCTCGTTCATCATGAATTTAAAATATGGCAATGAAGGATGGGTCACCACTTATTATAGCAGAAAAGTGGTTATACCTACAATTTCAAACTACATCCACAGTACCAACTAGGTGCTTTTTTTTCTTTTTTTTAATTTATATCTTCTATATTTATCTTTTATGTATACCTATAATTTCAAACTACATCCACAATACCAACTAGGTGCTTTTTTTTTTTTGGAGATCAGTGGTATATGGCCCTCATGTTCCTTCTATCCGAGTCATGAACAACCGAATGTAAATATTCCTAACAAACCCACATATTACTCTTAGCATGATTTCAAAAGTTGGAGCTCTATGCTAAGGCATTTAAGATACTAGCCATGGCATTACCCAACAAAATCTATGTTGGATTGCTCCATTGTGAGGATGGGAAAGAGTTGTGAGATGCTTTGAATGAACAATTCAGTGGTATAGATGAGGTTCAAGAAAATAATAGAGAAATCTTAAACCAATAGTACGAAACATTTGCCCACATCAAGGGAGAATCTCTGACTCAACAATTTGAGCGGTTTAACTGCTTTATCAGTGAGCTTAGGCTTGTAGATAAGATCTATACGAATTCTGCTCTAAGTCACAAGTTCATGGCAAACTCCTCACTTATGAGAAATAACTAAACCATAAACAAAAGTTGATGTCATCGGCAAAACTTCTGATGATTACACATTTGGTAACACAACCCTGATGAATCAAGATGAGTCACCATCATCTTAAGATTTATGATTACTTCGTTGATATAACTATTGCTTTTTGCTCTCAAAATGACACATCACATGGGAAATTAGAATCATGCTTTAATGATGTATAATCATAGACCAATGGGCCTTGTTGACCAGGAAGAGTTTGACTCCTTGACCAACTTTCTTTATTAAGTATTAAAATTTTATAATAAAACAGGTAGGAAATTTCCTAGTGTAGAGGGTACGGGTAAATTTGATAAGGACAAAGGGTTGAATGCTATAGATGTCATTGGTTAAGTCACTTTGAAAGAGATTGTAGAAATCTTGCACAAAACTTTGTACCAATTGTGACCTATCCTAATCAAATGAATCAAACAACTGTTGGTTAATATCTAGGATTTCACAATACATATCAGAATTTTCCCAAAATACCCCTGGTCCAAACACACAATCAATATCACATTTTGCACATCCACAAAGTCAAAATTCATATCATCATGTCGTCCCTTCACAAAATCACTCACCATGGCTCAACACATCACAAGCTCAAGTTCATACACCATCAAGCACAAAATCAATCCTAGGCTCATTTACCAGCAGTTTCTCAAACTACTAGTTCGCCTGCTCTAGAAACTATCCAACAAAGCTTTTTCACTCAAAGCTTTGTAGATTGGAGTAGTTTTCCTGAGGATTTGAATGATGAAAACTGTAGCATGCTTGCACTCAATCAGAATCACCAGAATATTGCACTAGTCGCCTTAGAAACATTAAGTGACTCATCAGACTATAGCACTAGTGAAACTACTGGTATGTGCATTATTCCAACTGTTGAATATTTATGGACCGTCTTAGCATGTTGAATATCCCTAAAAATACTACCAAAATTGTGGATCCAGAAGTGCATATAAGCATTAGGGGATATAAAAGTAGTGAATATCATGCTACTTGAGAAATCTGAAAACTCTGAGAAACTATCGGCTCAAACCATCAACTCTTATAAACAAATTTTGAAAGAAAAGGATCATGTCTCTTTTGAATTAAAACATGAAGTTTCGACTCATTCTACACAAATTTAATCATTGTTTCAAAATATCAATCATGTCAAGAATAACTTGAATCAACATAAGTTAATTGTCAAAAATGGGTTGAGTCATGTAAGAGGTTTGAAATCTTGCTAAATTAACAATCTAAAAGCAATGTGAAATTTGGTCTAGGATATACACACACAAGGACCAAATGTTTACACTCCTAAAACTCAAGCCCATGACATTGAGTCCTATTCATCAATTACAAAAGAGACTTTAAACACTGACTGCAGATCTTCTCACAAATTCTTTAATCAACACGACACTAATGGTTGATGAAACTTGTGTTGACAAGAATTTTAAAGCAATGATCTTTGTTACCTCTAATGGGAAAATGGCACCAATTGCTAACCCACCAGCAGTTTTGGGACAAAACTGTCCCAAAACTGTTGGGCCCTTACCAAAATTTGAAAACCAAAATTGAAATCTGGTTTAAAAAGCGGCACATGCACATTATTCTGCACAGTTTGTGAGAAAACCAGTCATAATACTGAAGGTTGTTATAACTTATGAAAAAGCAAGATTCAAAATCTAGAACACTTTTATGAAAAGCCAGTATTCTACCTATGTAGTGATTCTAGCTACTGTCAATCCAACGGTTCTTTTGAGATATTCAAAACTATTGAAAATCCTGTTACATTGGCCCTATATCACAGAAAATTCACAAGACCAGTACAAGTTGTTGATGCACCTCCTGCTAACATCTGGCCAAAGCAGAAGAATTCCTAATCTACCCTTAATCTGTACAAGCAAAGGAGGTCTAATCAAAGTACTGAGCTAAAAGCATAGGAAGAGAACCAAAAAGAATTGATTAAGATGGTAGAAAAGTTGACAATGAGATAAATAGTGGTCAACGTGACCAATCAAGCTATGATAGAACCAGGCTTGCAAGACATAAGGCATGGGTTCCAAAATCTCATCATTGAAGTACTCTGCACTAACAAAACTACCACTTTTACCCTCTCTCGTAGATATTACACAAATTGTTGGTTTGATCCCACAGTTTGGAAAGATCTAGCCGTTTCATATGATCGTTATCCACTCCTTATAAATAAGCTTCCAGATCAATCCGTGATTCTTTTAACCGCCTTAAATAATCCTATGATTAATTAAAACCCTAAGCTTCAATTTTTCTCTCCGTCATCAAATTTCAGTCATCTTCATCATGGCAAACCTTCCTTTTTCCCACTCACAACCTTCTTCCTTACTTAACTAAGGAGAAGGATCATCCACAATACCTCTATATGATTGATCGCGTTGTAAAGTCACATTTTCATCGTGGACTCACTGTAACCCACCATTTATAAGACTACTTTGCATGATTTTGGAACACAACCAAGACCACTCAAGATGACAAAGGCAAAGTGTTGTCTCTCATAACAAAGATTTGCAATTTCACCATTCCTATCACCCAAGAGATCCTAACACACCGACTACAACTCAAGGATGTTGAAGGGGTTGATAAATTTTCAAAATCTGAGATGGATTTGGAGTTTATTGAACAATGCTATTATGAGAACATAAAATATGCAACTTATAAGAAGAAATCATGGATTTATAGTTTATTGAACTTGCTAACCAAACCAGCACTTTTGAAGAAAGACTCATGAAGGCAAATTTCCCTATGTATCAACCAAAGGACACATCTTAACCACAAATTACAGATATCGAGCCACATAATATAGCCTGATACATATGGAATCTAATCCTTACCTACGTGAGGAAGAGGCTCATCCCTCTCAGGTAAATCCTGATGAGGTGATTGTTGTGGTGGCTTTCACTCTTCTTGTAAAAACCCACTAGTTTTCAAGAAGATAGCGGAAACATACCCCTGATGGGCACGACCTCATGCCTCCTTCTCTGTCTTCATTTAATAGTTTTGTCAGTTCGGTTGCTTGCACGGCCCCGTGTGTCCATGGCACGACCCCGTGGCCATTGTACTTGTTGTACTATCCAAGATGTGCATATCTAGAAGTTGACCATGACCCCATGTCTCTTGTCTGCTTCTTTTTGTCTTCTACTTTCTAGAACTTGAGGGCCCATGCTTGTCTTCTAATTTGTTGTTTTTGGTTTTGGGGTGAAGCTCGGAGGGTCCGTATGATGTATCAACTTTCCTTCTTTTGTATTTATGCTGGTTTTTGCTGTTAATTTGTTCCTTTTGTACATTTAAGCTCTTTTAACCCTGAAAATCAAAGTATACAAAGAAACACACTTTTTTCTAACATTAGTACTAAAAAGGGTTGATTTTATACCTTTTTGATATAATTTATATGTTGCACTTGGTGTATATCAAATACCCCCACACTTGAATCTTTGTTTGTAATCAAGCAAAACTCTTTAATATTGCTTACACACCCAAATGGAATTGGTAGAGAAGAAGTTTTGGGGTCTTGTTTGTAGAGTGTCGGGAATACAAGTTCCTTTTATTCTTGTTTTTATTTTATTTAAATCTTATTCGACATGATTTACTTAGAACCCTTTTTAAGAAAAGTAGATATTTTTAGGTATAACATGCCTTTTAAAATTTCATTTAGCTATATACAAATTCACACCCCTTATAAGTGATCACTCAACACTCGGTCCCGGTATGGAACTTACTCCTACCATATGCTTGACAAGTAATCAAACATCCTCCTTTTTGAACATAGTCCTTGTAAATATTAGGAGGACTTTAAAGGGTAGGTTTTTGGTTAAGGGTATGGTAGTTTTATTTTGAGAAGTGGTGAAAGTCGTAAAGTGTTGGTTTTCTTGTAAAATAATTGTTTATTTGTGACTTAGGCACAACCTAGAGGTTTATAAGCAAATAAGTTTGTTTATTTTATTTCAAGCAACTAGAGATATTTTTTCAATAGAATATATCTTCACAAGATAACTTAGTCACATATTTTTATGTGTTTCAAAATAACCGAATTTTACTAAAATAAACGGGTGTAAAAATAAAAGTGATTTTGGGTGATGGGTGATTTATGCAATGAAATGAAAGGTTTAGGCTCAAAAGGGTTAACTAAGGGAAAATTTGGTAGGGAGAAAAAGAAAAAATAAAGCTGAAAAAAGAAAAAGGGTTTATAATCCTAATGCCTCAATCATGTACATGGATTAGTTGGTAAGGACCGGTAATGTAATGTCTTGTCAGGTTCTAGATTTGTAAAAACCATATGGGTTATTCACACAAAAAAGAAAAAGTGAGCATTTAGTAAACATATGATATTGAATGCTCGCTAAAGACGAAAAAATCACGATTTGTGGGAAAAAGTGTAAAAGTGTGAAAATAGATATACAATCCAATTTTAGAAAAGATTGTCATGCCTTTTTATAGATTTTTCTATATGGTTCTTTTTATCAAGGCGCTATCGCTTGTAAATTTGTAAAAACATGAACTTTTAGAACTTGGTTTTCAAACTTAAACTAAAAACAAGACAAAATAAACTAACAAAATATTTTTGAAAAAGATTTGGGGTGTTTTAGGGGTTTCAAGTAGAGTTTTGTGTAAGGCTTGTTTTAGGACAAACAAATTCAAGTCCCCCCACACTTAAATTACGCATTGTCCTTAATGTGTCCAAAATTGGTTATATTTGATTAAATGTGTAAATATGGATTAAAAACAACAATTGTTTTTCAAAAATTAGATACTGGACACAGGGGCGTGTTTGGGGGACATGGCCTCGTGTAAATGTGCCAGTATCATAACTTTTGTGAAAATTTCCAGAAGGCAGACACGGGGGCGTGCCAGGTAGGCACAACCCCGTGTCAAAAGTGTAAGTAACGAAAATTATCTAGAAGACAGGCACAGGGGCGTGTCTATGAGGCACGACCCCGTGTAATAGTCCAGAATTGAATTTTTTTCTAGCAGACTTGAGGCACAGGGGCGTACTTACCTTATACGACCCCATGTTACACTTACTGTTTTGAAGATTTTGCGTCGGGAGACATCTATTTACATGCATGTGGTGTTGTTTCAACGTCCTTTGGCCATTTTTCACATCATGTCGCACTTTGCTTTCAAAATACCAAGTTTCATTCCATTAATTTATCCATCATTACAACTAAAAGAAAGATAAAAATACAAGAAAATATTTAGGTCCTAAGATAGATAATAGTGGATACCCCTAAGGATTTTTAAACCAAATTGTTGTTCACTAGATGGATTAGATGATAGATTTACAAAAACCCGAAACTTATTTCGGAGGGCTTGAGCTATTTCCCGGGTGTGCCTCCCTAAATATCATTGAGCATCTCCTCAATCTCCCTTAGAAAGGAGATGAAGGGCTAATCATCGATCTACTCTTGTGCGAAAGGAGCGGGGGCTACCGGAAACTCAAAGTAGGAGTCAATGGGATCCGGGGGTATTTCACCCCACCCGGTGGGATTAATCACCTCGTGAGCGATGTTCCAATTATCTTGTGGAAGGATTGGTTCCATCAGGGGCATCACCAAGATGATCAACCTTTGACGAAGAAGGTTGATTCCCTAAATCTATCCTCCAAGGCTAGAGTGAGGTAGTTCACTCGGTCTATGAGGACCTCCTCCACCGTTGTCATCTCCTCAACGGACTTTTGTAAGGCGCAAACATAGCGGACTAGAGTGGCATCAAAGGAAAGTCTTCTCCTCTTCGATTGTTTTGTGAGCTTGTTGAAGACGTACCACTTTGCTGGCTCGACATGCTAGTTAAACACGACAAACTGTTAAAGTTTGGAGTTACAGACAAGCTACACGGCCCCGTGCTTGTGAGGCACGGCTCTGTGTTGCCCCAACAGCTCTGAGATTTCAGCCCAACAACCTTTATTTCAAGTTAAAACTGTTTGGTTTTTTGCATTTGTTAACGTAAATAACTTAAAATAACGTTATAAAATAATAGTTTTCCAAAAATTTGGACTAAAAATCATGCTTTTAACCTAACAATTGAAGCTTTGAAGCTTCAAGCTTCAATGAAGGTTGTTGAAGGTTGAAGAAGGAGAAATGACTAAAACTGGTAAAGACAAGAAGGTTAAGAAAACCTTTTTAAGAACCTACCTTTTTAGGTATGTGTGTGAGATTAGGAAGGGTCTTAGTCTTTTAGAAAAGGGTCTAAACATTCTCCTCACGTTTGACTTTATAGAAAGTGACAACACACCGACACGGCCCCGTGTCCAAGAAGCACGACCCCGTATCTCCTGCAATGAGTCAAAGAATGTTTTCCGTTAGTGACACACGGGCCATGTCAAGGTAGACACGACCCTGTGTTAGAATAATATGAGAGGCACGACCCCATTTATATCTAACACGCCCTCATGCCTAGAGAATAGATGGGGCACGGCCCGTGTGCGACAAGCACGTCCCCATTCTTCTAAGCTTTTATGAAGTTTTGTCTGAGTTTTCAAGGAACCGTGTTTTATTGGGAGGTTCCTTACTAGTTGGGACGACACAGAAGTGCCTTATGTACCTTAGGTTCCAGCGAGAAATACGAAAAATCGTTTATTGAGGTTGTCGAAAAGGAAGAAACCTAAGCTAAAAGTAGGAGGGCGAAACCATCCTTTATTTACCTTTATTGAGCTTTTGTTAAAGAAGGAGTGGGTCGAATCGCTCTGGTTTAAATCGTTAGTGTGAGATTTACAAGCCGTTAAGGAGTCCTTCACTACGAGGCCGATACAGGGATGACTATCGCCTTTGTTTTCGCAAGGGGTTAGGGTACAATTGTTGGCTTTGGTATTGTCTATTTTGGAATGTCGCTCCATCGAATCTCCTCCGTTTTTGTTCCTTGATGAATATCGTGCCTTCATCATAGATTTTATTTCTTTGAGTTTTCGGATAATCCTCTTTTCTAGTTAACATAATTCTTCCGAGCTTATGTTTTTTATAGACGAGGTCTGATGGCATTCAGGTGGATGATAGTTATCGTTTCTACTCCCGCCCACCTTAAGGTGATCGTCACAGGAAAACGATGGGTCTATTAGGTAGAGTGGAGATTAAGATTTAGAATGGGAAATTCTAAATTTTTATGAATTCCTCCACATAATTGACACCATTCACCGTAAGAGTGGTAGGGGTAAAAATAATCATTAACATCCATATTTACAAAACGGGTTTTAACCACTGGGATCAAATGGTACTATTTTCTAGAAACTGCTTTATAAGCACGGCCTGTGTGATTGTCACATGGCCCCGTGTTGCAGCTTTTGTCTGGCATAAACAGTTTTAGGTTACTAGGAAATTGGCACGGCCCCATGTGTGATCAGACACGACTCGTGTTATTCCTGCAAAGAGTAAAAAAATTGGAGAAAAACAAGAAAAACCTAAAAAGAAAATTCGAAAAGTATAAAAATGATTAGGTCGCCGATTTTAAACTTTCTTAAAATCCTTATATCCCCGGCAACGGCGCCAAAAACTTGACGTGAGCGAGGGTGTGTATATTTTTATTATATTTTTAAGTACTTTTCACTTGTTATTCAAGCTTTATATTTATAAACCACGATATAACACTATCACTCTCTACAACACGCTAGGCAAGTGCACCCATCGTTGGTGTAGTATAGTGATGGTGAGATACCAAGATCGTCCAAGGACACAAGAGCTTTTAATACCGGAATATCGTCAACTCTAATCTAATCAAGATTTTTTTAGAAAAGATTTTTAAGAAGTAAAATAAAGAAATAAGATAGAGTAATAAAAGAAACAAATAGACAAGATAGAATCACTTGGTTCCGACTCGTCATTTAATATCATTTGATGATTTCAGTGCTTTGGGTTTCTTTTAAGAGATTATCTTAGTTATAGTGGCATTTCCCTTTTTGGAGGCAATGCTACCCTCATCCATATTGGTCTGAGTCAGCAGGGATACAGTCCCGCAAGGCTGGAATATTGAAAAATCATTAAGTAAGTTATTAATGCAAAATGTGGCATGTCCTTCTTTTGGAGGCAACGTTACCGTCGGTCATATTCGTCTGAATCACTAGGGATACAGTCCCGTAAGCCCGGTTTAAAGTTTTAATAGTAGTTTATTTGGGATTCAGGTCGTTCTTACTTACCCCAATTTGATGTTATTTGCCTTAAAGAAAGTCCTAATAAGCTTGAATCAAGTACTCACAGGATCTATACACTGAACGAGGCAAGAACTTTATCCAAACCACCCTTCTAACCCCCTTCCATGCATCTAACGTGCTTTATATAGACCGTAAAGACACGAATGAGTGAATCAACAAAACATGAACATATGATAGAATAAAGTTCACTTTCAATATAAAAAACTAGATATTAAAGTTACTAATACAACCAAATTAAAAAAGTTAACAAAAGCTTGGAAATGAAAAGTAATACATAAATAACTTGTCTTCACCAAGTGATGTAAGAGATTAGCCAACTATGGTCTTTGTTTGACAAAAACTCTTACGATTAATTTTGGATCCCGAGACTACTACACACACTCTAAAGATGGATGATGGATGAATGTGGTGGATGATGGTGGTATTGTGGTGGTAGAGTGGTGGTAGGTGTGAGAGAAACGCAATTTTTATAACATTAGTACTAAAAATGGTTGATTTTATATCTTATTTGATATATGTGTTGCATTTGGTGCATATTATAAATGAATCATAATAAATTAAATCTAACATGTAAAAAAATATTTTTTCAAAAACATTTTCGAAGCTTTCACATATAAAGATGTGTAGAAGTCATTCTAATAAAAATCATTTTTGTAAAAAAAAAAAGTTACTTTTTTTAAACTGTTGTTTATGGTTTTTTTTTTTTTCAGTTTTTCAATTTTTTCTTCTACATGTATGTATATGCAAAAACTTCAAAAACATTTTAAAAAAAATATTACATTTAAAAAAATATTTTTAACATGTTATATTGCATCCGTTTATGACATGTATAGCATGCTAAATGCATTCTTCCTCGGTTCCCCACCTTTTTGAGGTTCTTCATTGAACCCACCACTAACTGATAATTCACAAATCTATAGATGTATAAATTGAAAAAACAAAATTTATTATATGGAGTAAACCGGGTACACTTTATCGGATAATCGGGTATATCATCAAATCCTAAACCCATAAAAAATAAAAACTAATCTCAAACCCAGTCTCATACCTATATGTGTCGGGTTTTGAATTTATTCATCACATTCGGGTTCGATTGTCATCACTACTCATCACCTATTTCAAATTATTTAAATATAAAACTAGACAGGTATGTATTTTAGTTACCATGTATTATAGGATTCATATACGAAAACACAAATTTTGTTTAACTTGGGTAAATGAGATATCCATAATATTTCTAAAGTCAATTAATTAATCAATCGTATCCACATAGTCTCACTTATAGCCAAATTATTGGTAGAGTCTAGGAAGAATAGGATAGAGATAAGCCTTACCTCTGTCCTGAAGGATAGAAAGACTACTTCAAATAAGACCTACAACTCCAAAATCATATCTGAACAGAAAAGTCAAATAAAAACAGATACATACATATAACCACATAAAAAGTAAGAAGTATGTTCTTACTAAGCTAACGAAAATATTTATGAAGTATCGACCATAGACATAAATTTATAATATTGGAATATTGAAAAGATTCTTTTATAATTTATAATCACTTTCATGAATGCGTTGAGATGTTCTATTTCGTTTTCAATGATTCACATATATACCATTTGAATAGTACAACAAAATATTCATAATTTTATATGACACAAACATCACTCAGACCAACCACAATGGGTAGTTACCCTTGCATTTGCTGACGTGGAGATTGCTCACCCAAATGTTGCATTGATGAAGAATGTTTTTTTTCCAATCCACACATAACTATGTACTCTTAAAATTATACGAACTGGGTGTATGAAGAGTGGTTTCATTCGACATGCGGCTTAACATGTATCAAAATAGAGAAAAGTGGTGCGGCGCAAAAAAAAGAGTGAGAACGGCGTGGTTAGTGGGTTGTTATATAAAAGAAAAAACAATAACCAACTAATGAAAAGTCGCCATCTCACCACCCATAGGCCCCCACGCGGGTAAAGATTCCCCGCCCCACACACCACAACGCCCTCCACCCCACACGTGGGTTGGTGTGCCCCACGTAGAGAGGCTTCCACACCCTGTCACCTACCAACCGATGATGGAAACATCGAGCTGAGTGTAATAGAATTGTCAAAGACAACACAAATGTGAATTTGCGATAATGGATTAAAATTCAATTTTTTTTTCATCTTATCAAAACAAACATTAAATTGTTGAAAGAGAGAAGTACAACAATTAAAATTTCAAGACTAACAATGTTAAAATGCATAATGTAAACTAGGTGAATATATAAATGCACCCTAAGTCTCTTCTTCTGATATCATCATCAAATATTACCTTCAACATATATAAAATATCCGTCAACACAAATTATGTCGGTAAGCATACTAGTTTAACTATATAGCATACTGAATAAGTCTCAAATTCACATGTTAATGTATACCAAAACATCTAACATACTAGCATGCAAAGACTAAATATCAATACAAATTTTGCACTAAATAAGACGTAGAGAAAGACTTAACAATGACCCACAAAACGAGTGTTGTGCTAATCCTATAGCAGTATACATGTTAAGAGAGGCTTGCAAGGTTAATGATAGATAGCTAAGCATAAAAAATATTCTAGCATGGAATCATAATAAGCACAACGATTAAGCATGTATACGGATTAAGTGTTTGAAATAAGTTTGCATGTATGTGTGTGTATGTGTCTTTAATAATGATACATTTTGCAACCAAAATAGTGATTAAAGTGTAAAAGGGACAAGTATGAACTCATAGTTTGCGAAGAATTCCCACAAAATGCGAGTGAGCAGTTAGGAGGATGGAACACCAAATTCACCCTAAAAAGGTAAACAAAGGTGTATGAGTATAACGTTTTTGGACAATGGAAAGTAAACGGAAATTACAAGTATTGAAATTACACAAAAACATATCCCATCTTACACACTTATTTGGACACTATTATTAGTTTGTGTCTTTCATGAGTCCTATCACTCATTAGAAGTCCAAAATAAGGAATCCAAGTCTTTGGAATTCTTCGCCTTAACACATAATATTCAACCATGAGTTGGTTGATACTATTTTTTGGATTTGGAGATGAATATTATATGTATATATACATAGGTTATTACATAGTCAAGTATTTGAGGTAGGGTAATCCACAAACCTCAAGAGTGTTCACCACTACACAATAACACCAACATAGTTAGTGATTCGGATGGTTCATGAATACAAGTAAGGAAATGCATAATTAACTAACTAATTAGCTAAGTAACCAAGTGAGATACATCCTAGACGAGTGCTTCCAACATTGTGTGATTAGAGACTTGGTGTAGTTTCACTCACTTTATTTTCTGTAGGTTACTTAATGACTTACAAGAACGTAAATAGGAGGCATATGAAAGAGCAAAGAAAGCAGAGGAAGATGCTGCTGCGACTAGTAAAGGCAAGAATCCGATTGATGCAATGCCTATCATTGAGCCTTCTGCACCTGTTGCTCATTCAGAGCCGCCCATTAACTATGTGATAGTTGGAAAATCGTCGATGTAACTGAATATCTAAAAGGCACCGAAAGTACTTGGAAAGAAAACAGATGTACGCTGAGATTGATGCATACGATGAGAATGCTAATAATGATGAGGGTGATAAGGACGATGATAACATCAATGACAAGAATGACGATAAGAAAGACGATGTTGATTAGGGCAATAATGATGATAATGATTAGGGGGTACAGGGTTGAGTGTTGAAAATGCAAAGATTAATGAATCCTTTGCCTATGATGCCTTCCTAAATAATTCAGTTAATCAAGAAGATGATGCCCAAAGACAGGGGAGACGAAGGACCCTTTGAATGAAGCTGAGCAGTAAGGAATCCACACAGTTGTTCCTATATCGGCTGTTCCTAACACGCAAACACCAAATGTTTTTCTATCTTGAGCATGATGTAGAAGAGAGTGAATTCGTTCATAACTACACTAAGGAAGAAATTGCCAAAATGTTAGGTGTAGACGAAGAATCCTTTGTATTTGATTTTGAAGATGAATTAAACAACATTATTGCTTCACAGCCTAATGATTATCTTTATAAGTATGTGTCAGAAGCTGGTGATTATGACAGGGTTGTCGTGGAGGATGATTCTGACGATGATGCTACTGCTAAATATTCTGGTGAAGGAACAGATGACTTCCCAACCTTTAAATAGTTGTTTTCTAAAGCAAATGATGATTTGTTGAAAAGAAAGGTCGAGGAAACTGTGAAAGAAGGAAATGTGCCTAAGCGTTTATCAAAAGAAGAGATAGATGCAGCAAAGAAGTATTGGTTCAAGGAGATGCCACAAGAAAGAAAGTTCAAACGTCCATTAGCTTTCTTTACTATGATCCTGACAAATCCTTAGGGAATATACTACGTTGCGGATGGATAGAAATGTTGAATGTTTATGTGATAAGAGAGAGTTCGGTGTTCAGTATTTCAAATTCTTAAGTGACATCAAGACATTACCATTTTGGGATATTGAGGAGTTAGTTAAGACGAAATGTATCAATCTCAAGATGAAGTTTCATGATCAACGTCTGTGGAAATTGATAAAATTTAAAGTTGCACATGGTTTTAAATACTGGAAGCCACATATTCCAAGAAGAATTATCAAGTTTGATCCAGTAACGAAACAGAAAGATGTTACACTAATTTTGAAATGGCTACATGTTATGAAGAATATGCTGTTGATGAAGATTGAACAAGATTTTCATACATTATTCAAGTGGTGGCATTGTGACTCGGAAACAGGAGAAGCATTGATTTGTGTACAACATGATGATGATTCCTGGAAAATCACTGAAGAACTGACTGAAGCAGTGATTGCACACAAAAGAATATATGGTTTATGGAGAGGAATTCAAATTCTAGATCCGATGTGGCTAGTAAACTTCTCGAAGAAGGATATTGAATGTCTATTCTACAGCAAGATTAGCTTTGAAGATAAAGACAAAGTGCAGGCGTTGCAGTTTCACCAGGTTATCAATGTTTGTTATGCTAACGATATTAATTCAGGAAAGATATGGAATTCGGATTGGAGAAAACTAGAAGGCAAAGAGCAATAAAAGAAAGAGAGAAAAGAAGCAAGAATTGCTTAAGTTATTAGAAAAGCATCTTTGAGAAGGTTTAAGTATGGAGATACCTACAACAGACCTACTCCCATAGAACAAATGCCTATTCCATCTGAGAAGTCGTCGAAAACCAAGAAAGCATTTCTTTGGGCGATAACTGTTAGAGCTTTTGAAGATTTTGAAGACTGGCCAAGAATTCCGCAATATCAAGGGGAGTTTGTTGGTGTTTCTATAACCTACGTCTTAGGGTCATGTTGTATATGTAACAAGGCTTAAATGTAAGATTTATATGTTGATATGTAAGTAATAGAGCCACTTCGTACGAAGTGTTGCTCACCTCGTACGAAATGATACATTTCACTTCATACCAAGTGCACTTCGGACGAAGTGGCAGAACATCCTTGTGCGAAGCTGTCATGTCTATAAATAGTTGAGCAGGGTGTTGAGTCCTTAGCTGTTTTTTGATTGTAAGGTGAATCCCTATCAGTTTTGTATCTATTTGTACACGTTTATCAAGATTAATGAAGCAGGGGCATTGAAACAGTATATTATCATTGTTAACTAGTTATTGATGAATTATGCGCACGTTAATTAGCTCAAGTCGGGTCTTGTGCTTTCGAGGGAGAGCTGATCCTCCCACAACAAGTATAACAAGTTTGATAAAAAAATCCTAACTTGGATCTCAAAAGTGGTGGTTTACCATACTCTTTTACCTCGGTTAACAAGCGGTGATACTCCTAGAGGTGTTCCAAGGAAGGAGAAGAAGAAAAACCAAAAGGAAAATGCAAGAACAAAGCTCAGAACTCACTGTTTGAACATATAACTTTCTTCCCAAAGTTGGATTTCTTTGAGATTAGAGAGTGTTTGAGAGTCTTGAAAGTGTTAAGGAGTTGTGGAAGTGTTGTATTATAATGGGGGTAAGTGGTTGGGTGTAAGGCTTCGTATTTTCGTACTTTCTATTTTTAGCAAGCTTGTATTCGTATTTCATTTCAATCTATGTAATCATGAGACTTTGATCATATTGTAAATTCATTTTATTCACACTTGTTTATTCATGCTTATACGATACATAATCAATCACAAATATGTGTTTTATATACGAAACCAAACCATACATTATATTTATTTTATGTTCGGATTATTGATCTTACACATTCATGCTATACACATGCTTGTACATGCCTTAAAATGCCTTAAAACACTTAACATATTAAAGATATTGCCTAAATGGACAAGTAACAAAACAACAAGGGCTAAAAATGGCATTTTTTTATTTTTGAAGAATATACGGGTCGTACCCTAAGCCCATACAGTCCACATGTATGTTCTGACAGGAAAAAAATGTTAAACTCGCGAATTTGGTCTGGGTTTCACCTTTTCCCACTCTAACTCCCACCTAACTTCATTTAAGACTAACCTAATCAACGCCATTATAAATAGGAGTCTCCATACACTCCTAAACACTTTTCTAGCATTCTAATCACTTCTAAAGCATCAAATCCTCTCAATACTTCCAAGTGCTTGGCAGATTACACTTGTGTTCAAAACAATGAGTTTGAACACCTTTCTCCTACTTTTATTCTTATTTCTTGTTTTCTAACTCCTTGGATAACCTCTAGGGATGTTACCCAATGTTCACCAAGGTGTAACAAAGTGTACATCACCATATTTTAAGGTCTAAAGTGGGTTACAAATTTTCTTTTTATAGAACTTTTATCACATGTTTTATTACTTGTTCATCTTGTGGAAATATTGCATCAAACTTTGTTCCCAACTAAACTCATGTTGAGGGGTTAATTTCCAGAAGTTATGAGGTTCATAACCTCCAAAACATTCTGCCCTAAAGATCCCAAGTGACCTATAAAGTGTTAAAACTAACCAAATCTTCAATCCTCAATGCTAAAAGACTTGTTTTTGGTAAGGTGTGAACAACGAAACCTTGGTTCTCCAACTATGATTCCACCACCTCACTTGTTAGTTAGTTTATACAATTTAAGTTACCCAAACAACTTCCAAGAACAAAGTGAACAAGACTACACCAAGTCTCCAAACATTTTCAAAGTCATGTCACTTGGTTGTTTAGGTGAATTAGACATTTCATTCTTGTCCATATTCAAGACCAACCAAAATCATCAACTAAATTGATTATTTTGTGCTTTGGTGAATCCATGTAATGAGATTTAATGGATGGAATTCATCCTACCTTCTTGCATGACCACCACATGGTACCTTATGACAAATATAACTATTAGACATACTATATACTACATATATCCAAAACCGAATCTTGACATCAACCAAACACATGGTTGAATGTTATGTATTATGGTGAACATTATCTTGAGTTAAGATTTCTCACATTTGGACTTCCAATGGGCGACATAGTACCATGAAAAACACGTAAACATGGTGTCCAATTTGAATGTTTTAGTAAAGATAACTTTAATGTAATTTAATACTACGTCATAATTTCGCATGTAAACTCCTAATCCAGTCTATCATACTTACACATCTTGTCTATCCTTTGGTGCTCCCAAACTCTTAAATACATCAACTCACGTACGTGGAACTTCTACGCAAACCGTGAGTATACTTGACCGCCTTTCGTTTTAAACCACTTTTGGGTGTAACATGTATAATCTATCAAATTCACAAGACATACATATTCAATCTTATGCAAACACTCAATCCATTAAAAACATACTACTTGTTATACTTGATGTTTATACATGCTAGAATACTTTCGTGCAATCATTACGATGATAAGATTACGCTAGTGGACACTTTGGCTTGACATATTGTTTTTGCATGCTAGTATGTTATGTAACTTAGTATACAAATTACCGTGTCTCGATTTGAAACACTCTTTTCTATGTATGCTATGTAATCAAACTTGTATACTCGCCAACCTTGAATTGACTCTTACTTTAATACATGTTGTAGGAAATGTATGATGACGCTCAAGCAATAGATTTAGGGCGAATTAGAAACGCACCCAATTTTGTTATTTTGATCTTTACTTGTTGAGTATGTTATGAAAATGATTATTTTCATATTAAGAATTGTACCTTTGAATAAGAAATGAAATGAAGATTTGTTATATAATTATTGTCACAACTTAGTCATGATGCCTCGAGCAATCTTTTTCGTCCACCTTGATGTTTCCACCATCGATTGTGGTGTGACATTGGGTGTTTAATGAAGGTAGTTGGGAGTTAGGAGGAGGGAAATATCAAAAATCAAACAATTTTGCGTTTTCTGCTACAAGGACGCTCCATATGGACCACAAGGAAGTTCATACGGTCTGCATGGACCGTCAAAATTACTAACAATCATTTTTAGACCTTTGAGTTGTTTTGTTGGTTATGTTATGCTATAACCTTAAAGTTAATCATGTTTTTAGGGTTTTAAGGTGTATAAAATCATGTATAATAATAAAACACGTATGACTTACATTCCGAAGAAAATATAAACTCAATGTATGGCTTAGTTTTGAATAAAATATGTATTTATGATTGTTTACGTATTATGCAACTATGATTAAGCAAAAATATTATAAAATATGCTTTCCATTATGATCAAGCCTCGAACTACAAAGGATTGAACGAAAAGTACGAATTACAATAAAATGGAAAAGAATGAAAAATATGAGATGTTACAGTCTCCCTTACTTTAGGAAATATCGTCATGAAAATTTATAAGAGGAAGACTCTAGGAAAAGATGCGGGTATTTGGTATTCATATCTTCTTCATGTTCCTATGTAAATTCGGCACCACACTTTCCTTCCCAACGTAATTTGATTATAGGAGTGTGTCTACGCCTGAGCTGTTTGACTTCACGATCCATGATTAATATAAGAGGAAGAATCGAGAGTTTTGCTAGTACGTTCTATCTGACCATCCGTGTGAGGATGGAAATCCGTAATAAGATTTAGTTGAGTGCCCAAAGCTGCTTAAATTGATTCCAAAAAATGAGAGGTGTAACGACCATTGAGATCAAAGATATGTCAAGATTAACACCATGACAACTAATGATTTCCACAGTGTAGATACAAGCCAATTTCTCAACTCGATAATCTTCGTGAATGGGAGAAAATGTGCCAATTTGGTCAACCCATCAATGATTACCTAAATACTATCATGCCCGTATGATGTTCGTGGGAGCTTGGTAATGGGAGAAAATGGGCCGATTGGGTTAACTGATCAATGATTACCCAAATACGAGCCATAGCAATACTCTCCAATTTCCACATTAGGATTACGGGTTATTCAAGTAAACCCGAAGGACATTGGTGTTCGCCTTAACTTGGAACAAGAGAGGCACTTTGCTACGAAGAGAGCAATGTCCGTTTTCATGTAAGGCCACCAATAGGTATGGCGGAGGTATTGATACAATTTTGTCTGCACCAGGATGAATGGAATACCATGACTTATGCGCTCAATTCATCAAAAAAGAATGAAGGTCATCACGATTTGTAACCCAAATGTGACCGAGATAGTGGAGAATCCCATTAGGTTTAGACTCGAGTCAACTTTCGGCACCACACTTCATCTCGTTATAGAAATTTTTTTTGTTGATGGACGAGTATTGTGCCTCACGTATATGGGATTGGATGATGGATAGGAATTGCAAAAAATGAAGACGAGAATGCTAAGGGCCTTGACGTGACCCTATCGACGAAGAGCATTGGCCACGATATTCGCTTTTCCTACATGGTAGCGAATCTCAAAGTCGTAGTCGTTCAACAATTCGATCCATCGTCTTTGTCGCATGTTGACTTCCTTTTGGTTAAAGATGTGTTGGAGATTTTTAATGTCGGTCAAGACCACACATTTGGTACCGTAAAGGTAGTGTCTCCAAATCTTTAGAGCGAAAACAACCGCACTGAGTTCGAGATCATGAGTGGTGTAGTCCTTTTCATGGATTTTGAGTTGCCTTGATGCATTGACGATGACTTTGACTCGTTGCATAAGAACACAAGCGAGACCTTGATTGGAAGCATCACAATAAACAACGATATCATCGTTTCAGTTGGGGAGGACTATGATAGGAGCATCGCAAAGCATACGCTTGAGAGTTTGGAAAGATTCCTCTTGTTCGGGTCTCCAAACAAAAGGTTTTCTTTTTGGGTTAAGAAAGTGAGAGGTACGGTGATTTTGGAGAAGTTGGAGATGAACCGACAGTAGCAACCTGCCAATCCAAGAAAAGAACGAACTTCGGTAGGGAATTTCGGAGCGATCCAATTTTTTACAGCTTTGATTTTCGCATGATCAACGCGAATACCATTCTCTTTTAATGTGACCAAAAATCACATTTGGAGAATTTAGCAGTACAATCATTCGGCTCGAAGGAGTTCCAAGATTAATTGTAAGTGGCATTCGTGTTCGGTTTTGTATTTTGAATAGATTAAGATATCGTCAATGAACACAATTAGGAAGTGATCTAGGTATGGTTTACACATACAGTTCATCATATCCATGAAAACCGCAAGTGCATTGGCCAAATCGAAAGGCATAACCATGAACTCATAATGACCATACCTAGTGCGAAAACCATTTTTGGGATATCTCATTCGTGGACTCGACTTTGATGAAGATCGATTATTGAGTAACAAGTTGCTCCTTGGAGTTGATCAAGAGGTCATCGATGTAAGTAAGGGGATAACGAATTTTGATAGTGAGTTTATTGAACTCATGATAATCAATGCACTTGTGAAACGAACCATCCTCCTTTTTGACAAAGGACTTGAGCGCCCCACGGGGATATGCTAGGACGTATGAAGCCTTTATCAAGCAACTCTTGAAGTTTGCTAGCTAGCTCTTGCATCTCCGAAGGTGCAAGGTAGTGAGGAGCTTTTGCGACGGGTGTAGCATCGGGTATGAGGTCAATTCGAAAGTCAACGGAACGAGCGGGAGGATGATCGAGTAGGTATTCTAGAAAAAGTTCGGGGAAATCACGAATGATTGGAATGCCTTTCACACTCTTTTTTTCCCTTCTTCTCCATAATATGGGCTAAAAAGGCAAGGCATTCCTTATGTAAGTACTTTCGGGCTTGAGTGCAAGACCTGAGTTTAAGTCCTTTTGAGGGTTTCTCACCATAGATTTGCAAGATGTCACCGAAGGAAAGCGAAATGCAAATAAATCTCTCAAAGCAAACGACTTCGCATGAAACTTGGCATGCTAATCCATACATTCTATGATATCAAAGTTACGCAATTGCATGGGTATGAGTTCGATCAGGAATTCGTGTTCGTTAAAGTTAAGGACACAATCGCAGAGGATGGAATCAAAAGTGGTAGATTTTCCATTGGCGACTACGACGGTGAAAGATTTTGGTAACTTAGATCATGTAAATTTAAGCAAAGGTTCAAAATTCATGGAAACAAAGCTTTTATCCGCACAGTATCAAAAATATAGAAGCATAAAGTCCATTTACGATAAATGTACCATTTACCATATCATTGTCGTTTAAGCTTGTGTACGTTAATGTTAAAGGCGCGACCACAGGGCATTTGCACATGACCTTAGTTGTTTTGGGGACATTTGGGGCTAGGATCACCACATCAGTAGCAAGCACGACCATTGTTAGCTGGAGGTCTTCGTTGCCGGTTTTTGGTTTGGGCTTGGTTACCTTGTGGTCTAGGACCACTTCCTTACGTGGAGGCTATGTGTCCATACCGGTTATAAGTCGTGCATTGTCGGCATGCAATGGCAGTTGGGTGGTGGTATTGGCACGTGTTGCATTTGGAGAAAGATCCGGTGTAGGCTCTCTTGGAGGGGTCTTGGTTCGGGTTATTAGGTTTCTGGTTTGGTGGGGTTACCATGGTTTATTTACAGTTTTGAAACTTGTGTTTCTTAGCGTTGTGATTTTTGTTCTTAGGTGGAGGTTTAGTGTCCTCAGGCTCCTCAGGAAGTGTGGTTGTTGCATGGTTAACGGTCTTTGTGGCGCCCTTGAGGGCCAAAGATCCGTCACTCACATGTTGGTCGGATAGGGTAGCGCTAAACGGATGGTTTTCTCTAGGGTAATGGGTTCGGTCACGAAAAAAGAATCACGAATGACCAGTGGGAGACCTTTGATGTACTTGGCTATGGATCGTTCGATGGTGTTGGCGAGGTGGGGGACTAAGATGCTAAGTTTTTTTAAACGGGTGGTATAGGCTAGATTATCACCACCTACTTGCTTAAGATTCCAAAATTCTTCCTCAAGCTTTTGTACCTCATGTGGCAGATAGAATTCTGCTAACATGAGTTGTTTCCACCTCCTCCCAAGGTAGGGCTAAGGCAACCTCATTTCCACAATGTCCTTCGCTTTCCACCAATCGAGTGATCGATTTGAGAACATGCAACTGTTCATGTCTACTTCTAATCCACGAACCAGAGCAACTCCCCGAACCATCCTGTAAGAGACTGACCATTTGTTCTATACTCTGAGTGCCGAGGTGATTGGGAACTGACTATTAATGAAGGTGAGTTGGATCCTATCGAACCACTCAAGCATCTTTGAAGCGCCATCATTACCCGTGAAAGGTTCGGGGCTACATGAATTGAATTGCTTTTAGGTGAAGGAGGTGGGTTTAGTGGTATCGTGTTTGGACTCCAACAAAGCATTTAGGCTTGTGGTGGCATTGATTTTGTTCACGATACTGGGTAAAACAAGTGCCGTTTGCTTGGCCATGGATGTAACTAGTTTCTTGTGAGTTTTGGTGAGAATGGCGGTTGGAAGACATCTACAAGGTCGGATAGAGAGAATGGTAAGACTTGATCAATAGTTTTAAAATATTTTTGCACATTTAACATATGATAGTATGTTACATAGCACGTAGATCTCAAATTGTTCACGTAGATAAAACATGTAATCACCTTGAAAATAAACTAAGCAATAATGAAAGAGTTCTAAATTTTCGTTGGTTCTCAAGTAATATTTGTTTTAGGTTGCAAGAGTTGCATGGCGTGTGAAAATTCCAAATTTGAAAAGGAGAAAAGGTTGAAACATAAAATATCTAAAATAAATACAAGCATAAAAGAGGTTTGATTAAAAACTTGGAATGTTCTGGAACAGAACTAAGACTAATCCAAAGCAGTCAAAACTTCTTTTGAGTTCAGGAATCATGCTTTAGCCTAATAGGTAGAATATTATCACGGATATTTCAGTTAACAGTATTCACCCTTCTGGTTACTACATGTCCCTTGTCAATCAAAGGCTCGACACTTTGGAGAGATTTAAAATCAAGGAATGAGACAAGTTGTGGATTTCACTCCTAACTTGGTGGTTTTGTTCCCAAAACATGGTTTGGTACTCATCCATCGAGGTAAGAAAATTCATCCTAACTCATTGGTAAAGGTCCACAAGAGTGGGGCAAGTGAAATTGCCACTAACATAAGGAATTCACTCCTATCTTTATAGTGAAATTTCATAAAAAATCAATAATCACGGATTGAAAGTTGTCACCAAAGTAAGGAAATCACTCCTATTTTGATGAGGTCGTTTTGTTTGTGAAATACGAGGGTCTTCATGTCATAGTATAATTCACCTTAGACAAGGCATATTTTAAGACCAAAGATTAAAAGCAAGTTTAGAAAGAATCAAGTATTTATATGCATGATAAGATAAAGGTCAAATAGGGAACAGGTAACACTCGTGCGAAAATTAAACCTTAACACAATTCCCTCAATAACGTAAATGGGAGGCATATGAACATCATGTTTCTTACAATAACGTAAATGAGATAAGAGAAAGGTCAAATAAGACATATGTAACACTTAGTGACTTACAATAATGTAAATAGGGAGCATGTGAACCTTAAGTTTTTTGAATTAAACCTTAAAACAAGTCCCTCGACATAGAACTTATTGGTGACTTGGTTTGGTGTGAAAAAATTCCAAGAAACAAAGTAAGTATGAACAAGTATAATAAATTTGATAAAAATCCTAACTTGGACCTCAAAAATAGTGTTTTACCATACTTGTTTACCTTATAAAACAAATAGTAATACTCCTAGAAGTGTTCCAAGGAAGGAGAAGAATAAAAACAAGAAGAAAAATGCAAGAACAAAGCTCAAGACTCACTATTTTGAGCTTAGAACTTTCTGCCCAAAGTTGGATTTCTTGGAGATTAGAGAGTGTTTGAGAGTGTGTTTGGAGTGTGGAAAATATTTAGGAGGTGTGGAAGTGTCGTATTTATAATGGGGGTAAGTGGTTGGGTGTTCAATGAAGGTGGTTGAGAGTTAGGATGAGGGAAATATAAAAAATAAACAATTTCGTGTTTTCTGCTGCAATGACGCTCCATACGAACCGTAAGGAGGTCCATACGATGGACCGTCAAAATTACAAAAAAAAATCAATATTAGACCTTTGAGTTGTTTTATTGGTTATTTTACGCTACAAACTCAATGTTAAGCAAATTTTATGGTTTTAAGGTGTATGCAAGCATCTATAATAATAAAACACGTATGATTAACATTCCAAAAAATATATAAAGTCGATGTATGGCTCGGTTTTGAATAAAAATAGTATTCATTATTGTTTACACATTATGCAAGTATGATTAAGCAAAAGTAATATAAAATATGGTTTCTGCTATAATTAAGTCTCGAATTATTTGAATTGAATAGAAAGTAAAAACTCATAAAAATAGAAAAGAACGGAAAATATGGGATGTTACAAGCACACTCCATATGTTATAAATGCAAAAGGTAATGGGCCAACCTTTTTATTAGAAAGAATTATTTCTTTAGTGTTTCCACAAGTCCATCACATTCACTTGACTATAAAGAAAAACGTGATTATCTCCTTCACACATGCACACAAGATATTTAAGAGAAAAAATGTTCTTTATCACAAACTGTCAATTGGTTTTTTTATTCGCAATTTGTAAAAAAAAGGTTCAATTTGTAACCAAAACAATGTTAAGAATATGTAGCAAAATATATAATTCAACAATAGAAAATGAATCAGTTATTTTTAGTTATGTTTAGTCATTTTAGTCATATTTAATTAATTTATTTATATCTGTAATAAAACAGCAATCAAAAATAGAATTACAAAAAAGAATTTAAGTAATAAAACAAAATGTAAAAAAGGTGATGATGTGGAAATATAAGTATTAGTCATAATGTTTATAGGATTGAAGAGAAAATTAATGTTTTCTATGCAGTTTTAGAAATCTGATGTAACAGTTGACGAAATACGTTTGTAGATGCGTTTAACCCTTTGCATTGGTGATAGTTTCATAAATCTACTAAATCAGATTCGATCTCTTCATAGACATATCAAATAACGTTATCATATTAAATCCAATTACATAAAAAGTAAATAGAAGAAAAACACGCAATATATCTGTGTTGACAAGTCAAAAGGTCAACTTTAATAAACAAGTTTGACTTGTTGATACATTGTCCATCATGGAAAAGAATTAATTTAAAAGAAAATAACACGTTTGGCATTTTGAGCATTAAACACCATTAATTCAAAATATCTTGAAATTTATTGTCGTTTTTCCTTTCTTGAATTTATATTTACATCATTAATATATAAACACAATTTAATTTATTTTTGCTAGTTGACAAAATAATGAAAAACCCATATGATGTACTAAATAGGTCAATATTCGAAATTACTAATGACAAGAAAAAGTAAAAAATCAAAATGCCAGTTGTAAAATTACTAATATATACAGCATTAACTATATGCGATTAATCTCTTATATATACACAATCCATACATATGTACCTAACCAACACACTAAAGAGCACACACTAGCAATTTATACTTTAGGGTGATTTTCTTGATAATATTTAGAGTTTAAAGTATTGATAAGATGTGTTTTCATTCATGGGTGATAAAGATTATGATGGTAGCAATGTTCGGAACATTTTTTTTGCTCGGTGATGCAAAACTAAATGCAACTTTTGATGAGAATTACAAAGTAACATGGGGAAGTGATCATGTTTTGTATCTTAATGAAGGAAGAGAGGTTCGGTTGTTGTTGGATGAATATTCAGGTTTTTCTTCTTCCATAAATTATCTGTTTTTTTACAAAGGTTATCGTTTAAATTTTTTACTTTTCATTATTAACCCATTTAATAATAATTTCTCTCACGATGATACTTATAATCCTGAAAACATAATAAGACAATGGTTATCTTCCATATGTATGTGTACACATGCATATATGAATGTATCATGTTTATGTTCATTACCCTTATAAAAAAACTCAAAAGATTATGTTTATTCAATGTTTTTTCATTGTCGAGCCGGGGGTCTTATTGGAAACAACCTCTCTATCGCTACGGGGGATAGAGGTAAGGTTGTCTACATCTTACTCTACTCAGACCTTAAATTTTACCTTAGCTGTGCTATTGATGGGATTTACTGAGTATGATGATGAATGTCTTTTTATTGCAAACATGTGTCACATATATCTATGTATACATATAAGAGAGATATATTTCCGTTTTAGAGAGATGTATTTCCGTTTTGCTTGAGAAACGTAGGAAGCAATGAAAATATGTTGTGTATATCAGTATGTTCTTAGTTCTATAGACAGGATGTATTTGCCTTTGTTTATGCACAAAAAGTACACGACATGTGTGATGCTTTACCGATTACAATTGTGTTGTTTAATATGTAATTGTGCTGTTTTCGAACAAGCATTATATTTTTCAAATAATCTAGTTAAAAAAAGTTTATAGCAATATTACATTCATATTAAAAGAATATAATTCATAACTTTTAGAATATTTTTTTTTTAAATAATTAAGCGTATAAAAGTTATTTGGATATAATAGTTTGATAACACTAATATTTAATGAAAAAATCTAACACTTGAACAAACTCCCTAAGCATTAATAACTTTAAATCAATCTTAATTAACCATTGAATTAGTTTAATTAATAGGTCCCAATGCTTTTCTTATTTTTTTTTCTTTAGAGAAACTCACTTTATATTTGAACCTACGTGCATTATATTAGTTTAATTAATAGCTGGCAATGCTTTTGATACACTAATATTCAATCTCATATAATATCTTCTTCTTTCGAGCGGAACAAGATCACATGTGGTTTAAATGTTATTTGATTCATGTATCTACATGTGTATAGAAAGTTACTTTCATTGGTTTAAACACTAAAGTGCACTCTTCAATATACTTATAGGTGCTGGATTTACGTCAAAAGCTTATTTTGGATCCGGCTTCTTTAAAATGAAGATTAAGTTACCCGCTAATGATTCTGGTGGTCTTGTAACTGCTTTTTATGTACTCACAAACGCTCTAAACTTATTACTCAAAGTTTATATATATATACATATTTTGTTTGACGTTTGATGCAGTTGTATCGAAACGAGAATGGCGTGCATGATGAGTTAGACTTTGAATTCTTGGGAAATAGACCGGGCAAACCAATAGAAGTACAAACAAATATATTCACAAATGGTGTTGGAAACCGAGAGCAAAGAATAAAACTTTGGTTTGATCCTGCTGGGATTTCCATTACTATAAAATCCTATGGAACCACCATCAAATCGTGTATGTAATTATTACCCCTTATAAAAAACGTGCAACTTACCTGTCTTGGCTTGATTAACTCTTTATAGTTATTCCATAATCTACAAGTGCTAAATGTAAATATTTTATTTCTTAGGTTCTTTGTGGATAACATACCAATAAGGGTGTTCAAGAACAACATTATCAGAGGTGTGGGGTACCCTAATAGTACAATGCAAGTGGTTGTGAGCCTCTGGGATGGGTCTGATTGGGCCACTGATGGTGGCCAAGTGAAGGCTGATTATACCCATGGGCCATTCGAGGCCTACTTTCAAGATTTTAATATCAATGGGTGCCATTCATCACCCAGTATGCCAAACATAAAGTGTTTATCCCAAGATTATAGGTGGAATTCCAAAACATATTGGATATTGAAGTCAAATCAACAGAAAGCTTACGAGCTTATCAAGAAAAAACGTATGATATATGATTATTGTACGGATGGGATTGGGATGAGGCGCCCTAACGATTATAAAGAGTGTCATTAAGTGAAAGTTGAGGGGTAAATTAGTGAGTTGACTAGTAATGTGGGTTGGGGTTATGTGCTTGCTATCTTCAACTCGAGCAACAATTTTGGAGATGTTTAAAGGTAAAGAGTTTGTTTCTGGTTTGTGTCCTTCTTTCGTTGTTGTTCATTGAACAAAGCACTGGTTCATGAATTATTTAAGTTTTATGAAAAAAAAATATCACAATGTGTCTAGACCTCTTTAGTTTTTAATATTGTAATGATCATCAACTTATTTCTTACTATCATAGATGTGTTATCAAGTCATTTTAATACTTATATATCATAATCTCATATAATTTTTTGATAAATTTTATGTCAATAGAACAATTTTGTTGAAGTTATAAAAACTTGTGTGTGGAGGCAATAAAAATGAATGAAACCCGTATATCAAATCATAATTCAATTTCCTTGAAAGTAGGGATGAAATCGTGTTGGTACGGACATGGTGATCTCAGTCCTATACCCGATTATAAAAAAATGTATCCCATACTCGGTTTCAAACCACTTGGATACTTGTTACTAATTAGTAATTACAAGTTGGGTTGACGCGGACAGTTTCCTAGCGTGTTTTAGGATCCCGGTTTAGAAACTTATGTGGTTAAAAAATAACAAGTTTCTCATTAATCAGAACGTTATATCAAACTCACCAAAAAGCGAATTGTAATATCGAAAATTATTAAAAATTATCATTTTTAATAAATGCAAGTAACCGGACTATATAATATAGTAATATATTTGGTTTCATGCTGGTAAATGGAAATAAGATAAACTTCAGACGATTTTGACAACATCAATCTAATACCTACCGTACACGTCCCAAGCCTACTAAAACATTATAGCTACTCTTATACTCGGTCATGTAAAAAGCAACCAGACACTATTGATTGACCATGAGGACCCAACAATTTAAGGTGCTCAAAATTCATAATTATGTAAACAGTTCTTATAAATGAAATTGCAAATTACATCAACAGGTCACGAGCGGCCACTCAGACGGCGGTCAAACCAAATTTCTATCTAACCAAATGGTGCAACATACTTGCAATCTCACCAAAATATGTGCAACTGATGACCTATCATCGAGGTTAGAAGCTCATGAGTAGGTACGAATTTATAAGTTTGTTGCATCATTTGTTAAAAGAAATAGCAGGTTGCATACTTTGTTAGTAAAGTAAAAGTACATTGTGTCTACTGCATTTTGGCTAAAAGCTTAACCCAATATGAACTCTAGCTACCTTATGGTATATTACACAAATTACAGAAGATATACTTCAATCCGCATGTGATTCCAGAATCTGAATCTAAATGTAACTTCAACCTTGATGAATTTAATAGGTTGTTCATGAAGATGAATAAAAGATGCTTACGAAACAATATACGACATAAAATTCAAAATAAAAAGGCAAAGAGCACTATATGATCTAGGTGCCATTATTGTGATGATGAATCATGTTGGACCTATAAAAGAACATATGATATTCAAAAGTCAAAGCATGATCCGCCGATCGAGAAATAAGCAAAAGGTTGAACCATCTCTCCCTAAAGATAGTGAATCTTGAAGACCTAACCCAAACATCTATTCAAGAGCATGGCAAACATCTGATCAGGACTTGAAACCGTTGTTCAAGAGGATACAACATCTGTGGAAGATAAAGTATGTTGAAGACCAAAGACCTAATTAAGCCAAAGGTCTGACGAAGAAGACCAAACATCTGTATAGCCAAACAGATGTTTGGACAACTGCAACAGAGAATAGCTTAAACTATTTGCATGTGTTTTGAGTTCTTGCGTTACAACTTGCTTTGTGGATGACAAAACCTAGTAGCTTGTTGGGTGAAATAGAGTAGGTTGACTCACACTAGTAAATAGGGTAATTAAACTGTAAAAGATCTGATGACAAAGACCTATTTCTTATTACCACTAAAATTAACCGACTTTTCAACACCATGTCTATGTTGTGTCCAGTTAATGATTAAATTGAGTTTTGTGTAAACCTAGAATCTGAAACTTGGAGGACGTTATCTTTATCTTTTCTTTTGTGACTTCTGCCCGGATGAAGGATTGTTTAGTTTTGCATTAAAAAATTTTTTCGGATTCTTGTTAACTGGTAGATCTTGACCATTTGTGTTGATTTGGTGAAGCGTTTATTATATTTGAATTGTTTTTCGTTTATCAAGCGTATTGACGATTTCCTTGCTCGCTAGCGGGTTGGTAAATTGGTGGGTAATTGGTATAATCAAACGGATTATTAGGTTGTATGGTGAATCTTAAAAACAATCCCTAATAATTAATCAAGATCATCAATTCCAAGGCCATGTCTATGGCGTGTTCTGAATCGGTAAACGGGGTTTTGTGTTAAACTTGCAATTGGGATTCTCGGTGGGGGTTACTTCTTAATCTAATAACTCTTTTCTTAGTTAATTAAATAGAAAATCTAGCTAAACACTAATCACAAATTCCCTGTGGATACGATACCCTACTTACGCTATCTACTTAGTTTAATTAGGTTTTTGCATGACCCTTACGACAGTCATCAAAATGGTCCCACACTTATCTTTTTTCGTCCCACAGAAAATTATTTGCAACGGAATCATAATCAAGTCACATGCCTTCAATATAATTCAGTTATTTTATTAACAAGTCTAATCATACGTTAACCAAGATTGCGGTATATGATCCACCTAAACCCAACCGCCGGTTTCCAAGCCCTTATTCACGATCCACTAAGTTCAAGTTAATTACTCATCTATGGATCCCACACTCAAAAGATCACAACGCTACCTAATCTCGCTTCGAGCTTATGAGGCTAAACATAAATATCTACCGTCTTATATAAAATAACTCTTATGTAATTCCGATTAAATTTATGATGGATAATGGATGATGTTATGAGCTTCGACAAGCTTTTGCTTATGATCAGTTTAGCGGACATACTTCACCCAAGTACCATCCCAGTGGTTATTGCCATAAGCTTAACACATTTATCATTTTTTCCTAACTCCACCTAGAGGGTATGTACCACCCGAGTCACCATCCTAGTGGCAATACCATAGGCTTCATCAATACACAACTCTCTCAGATGGATGGATGAATATTTTTTTCGAGCACCACCTTGTTTCGGATTTATTTTCATAAAAAGAACATATGTGTCATTTAACCAGAATACTTATAAGTTTTTTATTTATAATGGTACCACTTATACTCTCAACAGTTCGGTTTTGCTATAGCTCCTAAGGCGAGAACCCACAAGGTTCCTAATATTTAAGTATATTATATCGATACTAAGGAACCCTTTCAATCGGTTGGGCCTACCCACATATCCTAAGTTAGATGCATGCTTGAGCGTATAATTATCTCATATATATATTAATCAAAAGCCAACGATCTGATTATACCTATCATTTTCATTTTATGCAAAATCCTTTACGGGACATTTTCTATTTTTTATTTTTTATTTTTTAAATTTTGTTTTTTTTGGTTTATTAAAAGACCTAACTAAAACGCTAGTTCCTTGTCCCCACACTTAAAATCTACATAATCCCCAATGTGGAAGGAAACTACGACTCAAAGATAAAAGAAAAATATATGTACAAAAGACTGGAATAGACTCTCCTGGTTAAAGAAGTAGGATCCTTGTGAATGTTCCACGGTTACCGTATAGCATTTCTTTCGCGGTCCGCGTTCAGTAAAAACTCGGGTTGCTCTCTCTATAAGTGATGTTCAGATCATCGTCGTCCAAATGGAAATTGAGTATGGACAGTTCTGACTGAATCGTGATCGACATCTGATAAGCTCCATCCATGTTTCGTAGAATTCACCTGTACAAACTCAAACAGGACACCCAAGCGTAATACCGCTAAACAAAAATAAATAATACAGAATAAAAGAAATATATTTTCTGGTTTTTGTTTTATATTTTTTTGTTTTTTTTAGAAAACTAGAAAAACACTAAGCTCGCTAATTCCCCGGCGAAAGAGTTCACATGATTAAGTTATAAACATATCTAGTTTCTACTCGCGTCAGTACATTCTGGGATGTTACACGAAAAAGTGTAGAATGGAGAGTAAACAAAGGAATGACTCCGCGAAACCTTTTATTCATTGTTGGGCTATGTTTTGGGATATGGGAAGTTGTCGGGGGCAACATTTGGGGATATTTTCATGTAACGTTATTTTGGGCGATTTTACGGTCTTGGACGCGTCGCACGAAATATTGGGTTTGAACCAAGCTTGTATATGAGGCCTTTGGGTTGTTCTGTGGTAATCCGTAGGATTCTAGATGGCTTCCAATTAGACGATTAACAGCTGTACGAGCGCGCTTAATGGAGTAAACATGACTAAGGTGAGTTATAATCCCCTTTTTATGTGTTTTTTGGGGCTAGCATACATGCGTTTACATGTGATTCCTGTTTTCATTCAATGAAAAGTTTTACGAACATATTGTTTACTAAAATTTTTCCAATGAGTCTCGTTAAATAAGAGTTATGTGAATTGTAGAATTATGGTTTAGAATATGTAGACATGTTGTATGATATCCTAGGTGTAGTCAAATCATAAGGTAAATATTTAGCATATAATGTAAACTACGCCCTTAAAGAGAAAAGGGGGTTAAATAACGTTTAGAATAGTTGTAACAACACGACTGTAGGTTCGTTCTTGGATCTCCCAATAGCTCAGGCACTAACTTGTTAACCTAGTATAAACGTGCGGAATCCGATTTATAGTTAGGCAACATTATTAACAAGATTGATTCACTTTATAACTGTTATTTTATTGATTGTCCAAACTTTACTGATCCAGAAACAACTGGGCAAGGCTTCACCGTCCTGAACACAAAAAGTCACTCACACACTCTAACACCTCTAGCCTATTTATAAGAAATCCAGTTCGCACAAGGCTAGATGTTCACTTCGCACGAGGTGGCTTCACTTTCGTACGAAGTGACTTCTCTTCGTACGAACTGGACTTTACTTCGTGCGAAGTGATCATACATCAGACGAATTCTAATCTTAACTTTATGCTCCTATTACAGACTCAGTGTTATTTGATGACATAGGCGACAAACATATGCATCAACAATCTCCCCCTTGGATGTTGCCGTAGTCATTGATTCTTCCTTCTAAGCTTCAGAGTCTTAGATTGTCTTCAAATCTTCAATTCTTGAATAACTTTAACGTTCTTTATCATTCAACAGACTCCTCCTTAATTCCATACTATTATCTATGATTTGTAAACATCTAATATCAACATGTTCCCTCTTTCCATCAACTTCCTGTTCAAACTTCTAAACATTCAAATAAACATTTTAGTTTCAAACTTTTAAATTTTCAACACAAACATTTCAAAAATTTTAAACACTTTATCAGTTTTAACCCTCTCAGCTAACCAAGTCCAAGTTAATGACCCTCGTTATCTGATTTATCTACCAAGCTCAAATGAATAATCTTGATTGATCACTTTGTGAACAAACTAATGTATTTATCAATTGTAAATTTCAAATTAATGAACTTTTATTATTTCATAACAATTTCTCATTTCAGATTTTGTTCAGCAGCTTTAGATTTTGAAGATCAGCTTTTCACATCAGTGGTAGAAATTAAGATGAATATAAAATCTTTTGACTTTGTCATGAAATAAAATGTAAGCTATGTACAAGCATTTTACAGACATATTTTTTGTGAGATTGTGTTAGAGGATCATATCAGTTTTTGAGACATAGCACTAGTACCGTTAACCTTGATTAGAACTTTAAGTTCTAAACATATTCACTTAGATTGTAAGTATACTGATCCACTTAACCTCTACACATTTCTCAATTGTTCCGAGATACGTTAATTAGGTGTCTTAGAACTTGACTTAACAGTGTTTCCCACCTCAAAATATACTCCCATATCAAGATTCCCTGGATTTCATCTTACAGGTGAATATATCTAACTGATATCTGTATCTAGGTTGTGCGAGACCTTGAGAGCTCAGGTTAGTACCACCATACAGACAAAGAGATGAAGGCTCGACTTAAAAGTGATGTTCCAGTTTAGAATCTTTGGACTGCAATTATAATATCTTTCGATACTTTCATTTTGTGCAGTTTTTTAGGTTTAAAAGCAAAAGTATTCTACAAGTTTTAGTCCATTGCTGAAGCAAAATCAGAAGAACTTGTATAATTTCCCAAATATCAATTATCTATAAAGACCTAACATCTTAGTATCCGGTAATCTCTCAAACGAAATTTCGATGTACTAAGACCATATATCCGAGATATGTTAACCCACTAATTAAGAAGTTTTTCTTTATGCTTATATCTCAAAGACAATCTACTGAATGTGCAAAGCCTACGGCACATCAGTAAATCTTGTTTAAACCTTTAATACATTTCTTTAGCATACTGTGATAGTTCACTGATATATATCATTTCATCTTTCACACGAAAACTCTTTTTGTCTTTTTCATGTTTTTGTACTTTTTTTAATTTTTACTATGTTTTTTTTTTATTTTCCACAACATTTCTCCCCCTAAATTCAAAAACATATTTTTGGATTTTTTTAAGAAAGAAACATTGACTGACCGATGAGAACCACATCAATTCCCATCCATTACTGCTTCACATTTTTTTCTTCTCTCTCTCTTTTTAAAATTTTCTCCCTCAAGATTTTAAAAAGCATTTATAAATTTGTCTTTTCAACCAGTTTTGTCTGTTCAACAATAGGGTTTTGTGATTTTTTAATCTTTTTATCAAATAAACATTTTTCTGATCAACTACTACTCGTCATGTGCCAAGAAACCTCAATCTCCATGATTTACTTTGATCTGAGAAGTTCCTGCACAAAAACAAACAATCAGTTGAATAGAGAAACTCAAGTCTTTTCAGTCTTGGGTGTAATTCCTTCGACTTTATTTTTCTCTACCCAAACAGATTTAATAGGAATTCTCTCGAGTTTAGGAAATTCCTCTAAACACTCAATCAACACTGACTGTTTAACTTCTTCAACAATTTCTTTTGCTTTCATCACCCATGTTTGATTTTTCTTTAAAGCTTTCTTGAAATACAATGTAGAATCTTTTTGTTCTTTACTATTTGAAGATTCACCAGTAAAATTGAAAACTTAGTATTTACTGGTTTCACTTTGTTTGTTGATTCCTGTATATTTTTTCCAAACCTGTGTTGGCACAAACATTAGTGATGATTTTTGTTTCAAATCTTCAATTATTCTATGGAAATTTTCAAGCAATGTATCCGACCTTATTGCATTTAAAGCACATCCTATGTCTACTACAATAGAGGATTCCTCAACATGTTTACGTTGTTCTTGTTGAACGAAAAAATCTTCATTAGATTGTTTAAAAATTTGACTTTCTGATAATGGACTTGCAGGAACAAAAGCCTTTTTTCTTGAAAAAAATTATTTTCAAAACTTGTTATAATTTCTCTTACCATACCCCCTGAACCATTCCTACCATTGTAAT
The DNA here is from genome assembly GCA_947069175.1 of Scalesia atractyloides. Classification (NCBI taxonomy): domain Eukaryota; kingdom Viridiplantae; phylum Streptophyta; class Magnoliopsida; order Asterales; family Asteraceae; genus Scalesia; species Scalesia atractyloides. The sequence continues at coordinate 43,886,780 of CAMTDV010000013.1, read as the reverse complement.
TTCTCTGTTGGTTGTTTGAGGGTTTGCAATAGTAAGATTTATTTCTTTTAAGATTTGAAACCTCTTATTCTTTTATCAAACTGTCAATTTCAGACATTTCGATTTCAACAAGTTTGAAAACCTTTCCATTCTTTCCAAGTTCAAATTCTGAATCGGAAATTCAGAATCAGAAAGTTGATCAGATCCAATCATTTTGTACATTAAAATAGCTGGATCATCATTTGAACTATATTCTGACTTTTGAGCTAAGCATCATGAAAATTTTCGTCATTTTCAGGCTGTGAAACTCGAACTTCCTTTTTTCAAATGTTTGCTGAATGTTTTCAAAATTTTATCTTTTCCTTTGCCCACAACATTCTCAACCACTTGTTTCACCACATCTGATCCATGATCTCCATTAGACTTAGTATAGGTCACATCATTGTTATCAGGCAGTTGATCTTTCTGTTCAGACTTTACTGTTTTAGCTTCAAGTTCAGTGCCTTTTCCACCCCATCTGGTTTCCTTCTCGAATAATTGTTACACATTGGAGATGGACATTGATTATAACCCAAACCTCGATCTTGATAACCATGTATATTGTCACACCCCAACCGATGGCGAAACATCGGAGTGAGACGAAATAGATTGCTCATTGCTCACAACGCGAATAATGACAATATTTAATTAAAGCCGAATTTCATTTCAATAACGATTGTCAAGTACAACATTGAAGCAAATTACAAATAACATAATACAACAAAAATTGATACAATAAATTTAGCCTAAACGTCTACTTGTGTGTATCTAAGTCCTTGCTATTTGATATCATAGCATCCTCTTCATCAACCTGTAACATGTTTTAAAATACAGTTCAATGCAAAAGCAAAGGCGAGTACACAAGTTTAAGCATAGTATACGTATACGATTAACGTTTAAACGAATCCTCATGGCAACTATGATTTTACGAGAGCATATACAAGGCATGCAATACTACTAGCCAAACCCTTAACGCAAATACGTTGTTTTAACATGGCCTTAAGTTTATGCGATGGAGGGGGATGCGTGACTTCCTATAGCGTTATACATGTTAAACGAAGGCTTAAAACAAGTTAATGACTAAAGTATCACATAAAGAATGTCCAAGATATAATCACCGAGTATTCGTATCAAGTATTCATGTGTATAGGATTGTTTGTGCATTTCATAAAGTTTAAGTGTTGTGGTTTTGGTATAAGTAAACATGTTACACCTAAAAGTGTTGTAAACGAAAAGTGGGTCGAGTGTACTCAAGGTTTTGCGTAGTCTTCAAACTTGGCGAGTTCGCGAAGTGGGTTGACGGGTGGGATGAGCGGCGAGTTATCCACAAGAGGAGAACTTAGGTTGGTAAGTATTGAATGATAACGGAGGATTTAGGAATTAAAAGAAATAAAGTATTTATACGAGGAAGTAATCACTTAGACTTAATACTTGTTTTTGACACTATAAGACCCATTCGGTTGATGTGTTTTCATGGGTTAGGATACCCATTAGAATCGTAACGAGAGATTAAGTACTTAGGTGTGCAACCTAGTACCATGACGAATAATCATTTGATTATCATCAAGAGTTCGGTTAGTATTCATATATATATATATATATATAGTATAACAATCGGTAATTCATAAACATCATGTAATTTCATAGAAGTCATGCATGGAGGTATGAGGAGAACCTTCCTTTTAAAACCTCTCGTATAGTATACAAATGCACAAGTCGTCACAAGGACGACAAGGATGGTCATGAGTACGTTTGAACATATAAGTAAATGACAAAAAGTAAATGAAAACATCAAGTGAGGTGGTGGATCGAAATTTAGGATCGCCAAGGCTTCCAAGTGATCACACTCTATCAACTCAAGTCATGTTTCGAGAATAAGCTTGGAAGGATACAACACTTGTGGGTAAAACCCAAATAAAACCAAAAGAAAGTCGTTACCCTTGGGACCTTAGACATGGTGATGTTCCAAGCTAGTCTTCCATGGAAGACTTATGGAAACATTCCAACGGTATTTTAAGTAGTAAAAAAAGGAAAGACAAAAAGAGAGAGGTGAGTTAGAACTCTTTTTAGGAGCTTTGATCTTTGAGAGAAGAAGAAAGCTCTTTATAGCTTTTAGAGAAAAGAAAAGAAGATTTAGGTGTGAGTTGAGAGTGAAGGGGAGTGGGGTATTTATAGTTGAGGTTTGGGGTTGAGTTAGGTGAGTATTAAATGCAAGAAACACAATCCAACAAACACACTTTTGCCCAATCCATGAGCTAGAAACAACTTTCTCCGGATTATGTTATTTTTAGTCCTTAAACTTAGTTTATCTTTCATTTCATGGTAAAACTTGATATTTTCGCATGTTTTCAAGTGTGTAATGTATATGCAAGTATATTTTAGGTATCAATTATGAACGTATGAGTATTTGCACGTATAACAAGTATCGGTTTGTATGTAAACATGTATTTAACAATTAAATGCATGTAAGGCAAGTATGTATCAGGTATGAATTTTGTTACGATCAAAGTCTCGGATTATAAGATTGGGAAATGAAATACGAATGCGATACGAATACAAGTTTCATAAATAGAAATACGATTACACTTTCTAATTAAGGAAAGTACGAAAAACAAGGCGTTACATATATCCTCCCCATTTTCATCTCTTCATCTCGGCTTGGGAAGAATGTGATCCAATACGAAAGATGTCGTTGAATAGCTTTTCAATTTCTTGTCAACTTGCTCCGTTTCAATCTTCATCGCTTCTAGCTCCAGTTTAAGTTTTGCAATTGTGTCAAGATGAGTATTTATTGCTATCTGTTTATCCTTGACTATTGCCTTGAGCATAGAAATAGTATCCATATCTTTTATGCTTATAGTACAGAGTTTGCTGATAGATTTGTTCAGCTTATCGTAGGCCTCTTTTGTGACGTTGAAATCACTTGACAAGTTATCATTATGACGTTTAAGCTCCATGTACTTTTCCTCTTTTTTTAGACAAGACATGCACGGTTCCAAACATTTTGTGCACTGTCTTTATTCTTCAAATTTCTCAATCTTCTTCTGTTCCTGGAGTATCTCAATTTTGAATTCCTGATCAACTCTAAAAGTTTCTTCTTCTCCGTTCAACCGATCCATCATTATCTTTTTAGCAATCATTTCTTCTTTATGTTGTATATTCTGATTATTTCCTTGATCACCGAACACAGCAATGTAAAACTCAGGAGATATCAAATCTTGAAAACATTTTGAAACTGATCTCCCTCATCATAACAACACTGATTTGTTTCTTCTGAAACTTCAATCAAAAACAATCTTATCACAACCATTATTATTAGTTTTTTCAATTACGTTTTCCATCTTCATATTCAAAAATTTTTCCTTTTCAATTTCAGGTATGTGATCTTGAATTTTTTTCAATGAACTCATATAACGTATATATTGTGTATCTAGAATTTTTTTTCAAATCAATCCAAAACTATTCCCACTCTGAAGGTAAAGCATTTCCAAATTTCAATATTTTCTTATAATCCTGAAAAGTTAATTTTGGTTCGAATTCGTTTAACTTGTTATTCAAAACATAAAAACGTTTTATCAAATCATTTACAGATTCATCCTTTTTACACATAAAATTTCAAATCTCTTAACCCAAATATTTTTTCGATCTTGAAATTCACATACAAAGGCACCTCTTCCCAATCATTCATTTTTTAAAAAAAAATTCATCTAAATTTTTCAGTTCGTGTAGGTGAATTCTTTGTGTGAAGTGACACTTCGTATTTTAACTTCGTGCGATCCGGAAAATCAAAACTTTCAAATTTCACTTCGTACGAAGTGGAATTTCAGGTCGTGTGAAGTGAATTTACAAATTCACGTTTTTTGTCATTTTGATCATGAATACGATTGATTTTAGGTCTGATTCTTTCAAGGATTTAATATTAGTCAATTTTAAATAGTCCTAGAACATTCAGTCCATTTTGTCCGTTCAATGTCCAGGAAAATGTCAAAAAGAAGAAAAATGAGTAAAAGAGAAATGTTTGTGGCTGAATCTTGTAGAATGTCTTCAAATTAGGCCTTCTAGCTCTGATATCACTTGTAGGCCATTCTTGGATCTCCCAATACCTCAGACACTAACTTGTCAACCTAGTATAAACGTGCGGAATTCGATTTAAGTTAGACGACAATATTAACAAGATTGATTCACTTTATAATTGTTGTTTCATTGATTGTCCAAACTTTACAGATTCGGAAACAACTAGGCAGGGCTCCGTCGTCCTGAACACAAAAATTACTCACACACTCTAACACCTCTAGCCTATTTATAAGAAATCCAGTGTAACACCCCAAAAACGGGTTTGGTAATTAAACCACGTTAATATTAAAGAGCGGGTAAAAGACCGTTAGTGGTAAGAGTGAACCCGTAAACAAAATAACTAGGAGCAAATTAACATAGTTAGTAATATGGAAATAACAATGAAACAATGAGTTGTAGCTCTTGATAAATAAGACCTCAAATATGAGGGACCAAAAAGGGAAAAGGTTGAAACTTGAATATATATAAAAAAATAATAACAAAACATCACACGCACAAAAGATGTGTGTGTGTAGCGGCCAGGAGCAAGACAAGGGGTAAACCCTTGTTCTTGCTAAATCTACCAAATTGAAGATTAATTCGAGACCGAAATCAGCGCATGAACCCATTTTAACGATCACCTAGACAAGGGGATCATAAGGTATGTCTTAAAAACTAGATTTGGTGAAAGTTGCGATTTGAGACAAGTAGATTACTTGCAATTAGATTGTTGGATGATAATCCAAAGATGAAATTAAGTGTATAAGTATGTTTGATTTCGTTAGACTTAAATAAATTATGCACTATTTGATGTAAGAATACTTGTAGGTTATTTACAAGTAGATGTTGAAGTGGGTTTTGATTATGTGATGAAATAGACGATACATAAGTGTTCATGATCATCATACTTGTATGTATGTGTAAGATATTTGAACATTTAGAGGTTCGAATAAGTGTTCATACATGACTTGAAATGAGTTTTGTATGATATGATGAAATTGATGTTAAGTCGATATTAATGAGTATTTGAGATCATGTTGTCTACTAGTTGTATGTAGAAACTATGTTAATTTGATATTAGCAATCATGTGAACTTGGTTTGGGAAACGTAATTTAATGGTAGCATAAGTATAGTGCTTACCAAGTAATTAACGAAATGCCTAAATGAGTTGTTAAACTTGTTCGTGGGTTTGTATGAGTTAATAGGCAGTTGAATTTTAAAAGTCAAACCGACTTATAATAAGATCGAATAGTGATTTTGATATAAATTCCATAAGATGGAATGGTCTTGATAAATAATGACAATCTAACCATCTTACAAAATGATAAAAGGTAGTTTGACGCTTGACAAGCTAGGAGGAAGCTTGGAGAGAAGCGGGTCAAACGGATCGAATACGCGGAAAAAGACATAATCGGACTTCAAGGTAAGTAAAGCTTACATACTTAAAATAGTAAATGTACTTATGTATTTGAATATGAATAAGTGATTTGGTACTCAGAACAAGATTTCAAAATACAAGGCTCCGACGAGAATTTATACAGGTCGGAATAAGAAAATATGGTATTAAACCATATTTGATGGTAAAAACGGAAAAATAGTAATATTGTCATGTGTTGACAAATAAACAAGAAAATTTGAAAAGTTGCCTTATGGTGCAAACCATAAGGAATAAGAAGGGGTAATATGGTAATTCAGTCACGATTTTGACGAATAAATATTAAACTCTAAAATAAGGGCATTTTATGGCGTAAACTGTAATGGGTTAAACGAATTAAGAAATATAAGCACAAGGCGTAACCAAAATGGGTTAAATGGTGAGACAGTAAATATATACCATCTTATAACGATAAAATAGTCATTTAGACCAAATGGGTCAAATGGTGTAGTCATCACCATTTGACATTAATATCTAATGAACGCTTGTCGAGTTTTGTGATCCACGTCGCTATTAGTTAGTACAACAGTGAAAGGTATTTAAATGGGTCAAAGCTATGACACAAGCCAGGTAAGTGTGATGGGTCAAACTCTTATTGAGGAGTTTTGTCTCACCCCGACCCGCAGCGGAATAAAAGTCGAGGCATGATTGGGTTATCACCAAAGCTCATGATATTTACTATGAAGTTTCATATTTATTAAATTCAAATTAAAGTTCAAATATCCAACAAAATGTCATACAAACACAAATAATAATCTAAATGCTTGTTCCAAAGAAATAACTTGATTATTCTTCTAGGCCATCCTAGGTGTTTCTTTCCTCAACTTGATCAACTGTATCATGCGTAAAACAGAGGAAATTTTGGATCAACAAAAGTTGGCGAGTGAACCTTCATAAAACATTTAAATATTTGACTTTTATGTTTATTTAAATAAAATTGTGCATGAATCACATGTGAGCAAATGTATATATGTAACCAATCACAAACCACATTGAATGAATATATGACATGAATGATGATGTATCTGAGATCAAGACTCAATCAAACGGAGCCAATCTAATGAGGCACCTGATGCTCAACCCATATCCCACGAGGAACTGATGGGCCTAATGAAATGAGTGCACTGAAATGATAAAATGTATCCACATATAAACCACACTACAAGCAATACACATTTGATCACGAAATGATATAAGCACAAGTGTTAAATAAAATAAAGAGATGATACGACACATGATACACCCCAAAATGTGATTAAAACGGGGAAATTGCAGAGATTCACTCACCTTGGGTGCTTATTCTTGAGTGGTAAAGAGAGCGTACGAGTTGGGAGTTTAATCGACGAGAAAGTACTAACCTAGGAATAATAACGCGATAGTTCGAAAATAAATTAATATTTTGGTTAAAATCCTTGGCCTATATTTTTAAGTTAATGTTATGATTTATATTGATATTTAACCCTTGAAATTTAGGTATTTTTAAGCATCTTTAATATAATTTTCCTTTATATAAAACCTTAGAATTTATACATTAAAAATAAACAATAAAATAATGATTAAAAAATAGGTCAGTCTGACAAGATACATGTCAGACCGGTTTGATCGAGTTGTGGCATGCGTGTGGTGAGACTCGAACCGGTGACTTTTGCGATGTTATGCACCCAGCCAACAACTGGGCTGGGTGTCTAACCGACAATACCTGTAATTTAATTATACTTAGATGCTAAATAAATGTATACAGAAATGGTAATTTAAAAGGGGTTTAAAATGGTCGGGCCGGTGTGGATACCCGGTTTCGAAACAGAGACCTTGTGTTTAGCTTGCACCTGGCCCAACCAGTTGGGCTGGGTGCTTACCCGGTTGGTAAAACAAGTTTTAATATATTAGAACACACATTGCACTTCATCTTCCTCATTCAAAATTTTTGACCCCAACCGGCACCCGCCTGTTTTTTTAAATCTCAACTCATCAAGTTTTCTATCTACTACACAACTGGTAATTCAATTAAAGCTTAAACAGAAAAGAAACGAGGGTGCTACCGTAAAATAGTTTGGTGGGTTTGATTCCGACAAGTAGGTTCCGACGATTCTGGTGGTCTTCCGGCGAACAGAACTTTCCGACAACCAAGAACTTAGAGAGGGAACAGAGGTATTGAGCGAGTTTAGATAGAGGAATATGACGGGTATTTATAGGGTTGATTGGGTTCGATTTTTAGGTAAGTGGTTCGGATTGATTGCCAGCATAATTACCGTTAAGCAATTTACCAAGAATAGGTTGGGCAGTTGTCCGCTCTTGGGGAAAAACGCGTGAAATTTCGAGGGTTCCGGCGAGTGAAACTTGCGGTTGCTGCAGGTTTTCCCGCCCGAGTTTATGTATACATATATTGTTATGCGGAAACAAAATCAATAAGTGCGTGTAGTCTAGTGGTGTTTGTAGTGTGTGTGTGTCCGGGGGAACCCGGGTTTGATTCCCGGTTCACCCTATTTTTATTTATTTAATTCTTTTAAAATAAATCATTTACTAATTATATATATTTAATATTTTGTTGCTTATTTATTTTATTAAATTTACTCTAAACCTTTGTTACTATTATTATTATATACATATATAATTTCTAATGTTTAAAACAATAAACAAATATGTAAAATCAAAAGATTATTTGACATAAATAAATACACTGATCGGTAATTTGGGGCAGGTTTTCGAAACCCGATTTACATAAATGTTACAGTATCCCCTACTTTTAGAAATTTGGTCCCGAAATTTAAGTAGTAGTGGTAACCGGAAAGAGATTCGGGTACTTTTCGCGCATTGAGTCTTCACGTTCCCAAGTAAACTCGGGTCTTCGTTTTGACTCCCAACGCACCCTGACGATTGGAATACGACTTCGCCTTAAACGCTTCTCACCGAAATCCATGATTTCCACTGGTCTTTCAACGAAGTGCATTTTTTCAACGACTTGAATGTCTTCTAGAGGGATATGGAGATTTTCTCGGCGAGGCATTTTTCAAGTTTGATACGTGAACGTGGGATGTATTCTGTTGAGTTCTTCTGGTAGGTCAAGCTTGTAGGCTACAGGTCCTACTCTTTCGAGTATTTTGGAAGGTCCTACGTAGCGTGGTGCTAGCTTGCCCTTTTGGCCAAAACGAACCACTCCCTTCCACGGTGATACTTTCAAAAGTACTTGATCACCAACACAAAACTCCAAGGGCTTTCGTCGTTTGTCAGCATAACTCTTTTGACGACTGCCGCTAGAAGATTGTTTCGAATTTGAAGGATTTTGTCGGTTGTTTCTTGAATCTATTCAGGTCTGGTGATTTGTGCTTCGCCAATTTCGTGCCAACATACTGGAGATCGGCATTTACAACCATATAAAGCTTCGAAAGGAGCCATGCCGATACTTGAATGATAGCTATGGTTGTACGAGAACTCGACTAACAGTAGATGAGCATCCCAGTTCCCTTTGAAGTCTATGACACATGCTCGAAGCATGTCTTCAAGGGTTTGGATGGTGCGTTCAGATTGACCATCAGTTTGAGGGTGAAAGGCGGTGCTAAGGTCTAACCGTGTACCCAAAGCGGTTTGTACTCGCCATGTTCGTGAAGTGAAACGACCATCACGGTCTGAAATGATGCTTAACCGTACACCATGACGGCTTACGATCTCGTTTATGTAGATACAAGCTAACTTCTCATTCTTGAAGTCCTCGCGAATCAGAATGAAGTGAGCTGATTTCGTGAGACGATCAATGATTACCCATATGGTGTCATACCCACTGGAGGTGCGAGGTAACCCGGTAATGAAGTTCATGGTTATGTTTTCCCACTTCCATACAGGTATTTCGGGTTGGACTAGAAGTCCTGAAGGTCTTTGATGTTTAGCTTTCACTTTGGAACATGTAAGGCACTTGAAAACAAAAACGGTGATATCCTTTTTCATGCCAGGCCACCAGTAGGTGTATCGTAGGTCTTGATACATCTTATCGGCTCCTGGTTGTACAGAGTATCGTGTTTTGTGTGTCTCATTCATGAGGAACTCACGTAGGTTGTCGCGATCGGGAATCCATATGCGGTTTAAATAGTATAGAATACCGTCGGATTTGGTTTCGATTTTTAGTTCAGCTCCACATGACAGCTCATCGTGTACGTCATTTTCCGTTACAGAGATATGTTGAGCTGCCCGTATTCGATCTTTGATATCGGTTACAATTTGCGAACATAGAAGATGAATAGAGTTCGCATAACCCTTACGACTGAGCGCATCAGCCACCACGTTTGCCTTGCCAGGATGATAGCGAATCTCACAGTCGTAATCGTTGAGAAGTTCGACCCATCTTTTGCCTCATATTCAACTCTTTTTGATTGAGGATATGTTGGAGACTCTTGTGGTCAGTGTATATTTCACACTTGGTACCGTAAAGATAATGTCTCCATATCTTGAGAGCGAACACAATGGCTCCAAGTTCCAGGTCGTGGTGGTGTAATTTTTCTCATGAACTTTGAGTTGCCTAGAGGCATAGGCTATCACCTTTCCTCTTTGCATCAATGCACAGCCTAGACCTTGCCCTGATGCGTCGCAATAAAACACAAAGTCATCGCAACCCTCAGGGAGTGTAAGGATAGGTGCGTCACAAAGCTTTTGCTTTAAAGTTTGGAAGGCCTCCTCTTGCTTAGGTCCCCAAATAAATGGTTTTCCCTTGTGAGTCAAGGCTGTGAGCGTAACGACGATACGGGAAAAATTGGCAATGAAGCGTCGGTAATAACCAGCCAAGCCAAGAAATGACCTAACTTCGGTAGGGGTGCGTGGCGCTTGCCATTCTTGTACTGCCTTGATTTTCGAAGGATCGACATGAATCCCTTTGTCATTGATGACATGACCAAGGAATTGTACCTCTCTTAACCAGAATTCGCATTTTGAGAACTTAGCGTAAAGCTTTTCAGTCCTTAATAGTGTAAGAATGAGTCGAAGATGTCGCTCATGATCGGATTTTGACTTTGAGTAGATAAGGATATCGTCGATGAAGACTATGACGAAACGTCGAGATAGGGTTTGCATACCCTATTCATTAAATCCATGAAGACAGCGGGGGAATTGGTTAAACCGAAGGGCATTACCATGAACTCGTAATGACCATAACGAGTTCGGAAGGCAGTTTTTCGAATATCTTCTTCGCGCACTCTAAGCTGATGATAACCAGAACGAAGGTCGATTTTGGAAAAACAGGTGGCACCTTGAAGTTGGTCTAGAAGGTCATCATGATTGGGCAATGGATAGCGATTCTTAACCGTCAACTTGTTGAGTTCTCTATAATCAATGCACATGCGAAATGTTCCATCTTTCTTCCTCACAAAAAGAACGGGCGCACCCCAAGGCGATGAACTACGACGTATGAATCCTTTGTCAGTCAGCTCTTGCAGTTGACTAGCCAACTCTTGCATCTCGGATGGGGCTAACCTATAGGGAGATTTTCCGACCGGTGTAGCGCCAGGCACAAGATCGATTCGAAATACGACTTCTCGCACAGGAGGAAGTCCTGAAACGTCGTCGGGAAAAACTTCGGGAATTCTTTTACAATTGGGATATCTTCGAGCTTCCTCTCCTTGCCTTCCTTCTTGACGACGTGAGCTAGAAATGCGACGTAATTCTTGCGAAGATAACTTCAGGCTTGAAGGCAGGACATCAATTTGAGCCTTTCGAAGGAGTTTCCCCAAAGATACGTAGTGTCTAACCGTCGGCGAGAGGAATACGAATGAACTTTTCATGGCACACCACTTCAGCGTGATGCTGGCTGAGCCAGTCCATGCCGATGATAACATCGAAACTTCCCAACTTCATAGGAATGAGATTAATTGAAAAATCGTGATCATTTAGGGTGAGAGTACAATCGCGTATAATAGAATTTAATGAAGTGGGTTTTCCGTCAGCAACTTCCACCGTCAGAGATTCAACGAGATTATCACGAGGTTGGTCGAGAATAGATTCGAATTCTAAAGACACAAAGCTCTTATCCGCACCAGTATCGAATAATATGGATGCATAACTACCATTTACGAGAAACGTACCGTTGACCACATTGTTGTCAGACCTGGCTTGGTTAGCGTTGATATTGAAAGCTCTTCCTCTAGCAGGTGGAGGAGCTTGGTTAGCTTGGTTTACTGGGTTTGCTTGAGCTTGGGCATGGATGATGTTCACCAGGTGTGGGCAAGTATTCCTGAAGTGGTTTGGGTCCCCACAATTAAACAGGCTCGTCATGGATTGCATCATGGGGTAGTTGGGTTGGTAGTAAGGTTGGGCTGGAATGTGCAGGGGGGTAGAAGTAAGGGTTGTTGGGCTTGGCCCACCATTTGATTTTGGGTTTGGGTTGGAGGTTGACTACGGTTTGATCGCTGAAGGGTACGGCAGGTTTGGATAGTGTGACCCGCACGGCCACAACTTGTGCAATGTTGGCAAGGTTTTCAGGAGGGTGATGGTATTGGCAACGGTTACACTTTGGGTGTGGGCCAGTGTATGGCCTTTTGAATGGTGCGGCTGGAGGGGCTACTTACGTGATTGGAGCAGTAGTGATGGGAGGGTTGGTTTGGGTGACGGCGAAGTTCTTGCCATTTCGCTTCCTCTTACCAGCAAACTTCAAGGATGAACCTGAGTGGTTTGGAATTGGGGTCTCAATGGGTGTTTTCTTTTTCTCATCTTTAAAATTGCCATTTCGAATGCGATTTTCAGTGAGTTCCGTAGCTAACTCCATTGCGGCGTCGAGTGTTGCAGGCGAAGTGCTTAAAACTGAATCTTGGATTTTCGAGGGAGACCTCGAATGTAGTGTTCACTTAAGCGGTATAATGGGGTGAACAGATTGGGAACCATTTGGTTCAACTCAAGAAACCTCTTGTTGTAGGAGGTGTGGTCCCCTTCTTTTTGCCTTAGAGCATAGAATTCATCTTCAAGCTTCTTGATCTCGCTTCTAGGGCAGAAACATCTTGTCATGATCTCTCTTAATTCCTCCCATGATAAGGCCATGGCATCATCTACACCTCGCTTACCTTTTTCCGTGTTCCACCAGGTAAGGGTTACCCCAAACAATCTTCCAGTCGCGTAAAGTACCTTACGGTCCTCAGGACAGTCGCCATTGAGAAAGGTGTTTTCCATCTCCTCAAACCAGTGGAGGTGAGCGGTGACACCTTCAGTCCCTTCATATTTTGGGGGATCGCAAGACTTGAAGTGTTTGTAGGTGCATTTAGGGGTTTTGGGAGGAGGGTTGGCGACGCTTTGGTCTTCTTGGTTGGGAGGGTTAATGGGATTGGTGGTGAGGGCTTGCTGAACTTGTAGCACGATGTCAGGAAGCACTGCGGCCATTTGTTTAGCGATTTGTGTGGCCAAGCGTTGTTTGACTTTCCTGACCTCTACCTCCACGTAATTGCCTAGCAGACATCTACAGGAATATATGTAGGGAGATTGTGATTTCAAGAATTTCCTAGGTGTCATGTGTCGTAAAAAGAATGAAAACAACATAACTGAAAATAATTTAACTACATCCATAGAATGTCTTGGGTTTGCTCATGTTTGGGCCTCCAAATGTCCCCCATACCATTGCCTGTGTAGTCATGTGGGCCCCCATGACTATTAGGCTTGGTAGGATTCACATTGGTGTCGGCGGGTTAACACTCGCACCACCCGAAGGAAAATCGTAAAACATGATTACGAGATGTATGGTCGGAGGGTGCCCAGGTGTGGACACAATGACAACTCAAAGTGGGGTTAGTTCACACGACGTTTGGTATAGCATGCTTTGGCCTAATAGGTCCTTCGTACTCTCATCATTCGTCCCCAGGTAGGCAAACTGGTCCTTTATTTTGGATTTATACGAATGTCAAGCCTAGACAGGACGTTCCGACTACCGGTACTCGTACCCTTCCAGTTACTACATGCCCGTCGTGAAAACTCACTTTGATGTGATTTGAAAAATATGAAAACATTGCAAAAATCTTTGAAAAGAAATAACAGAAGTTGTGAAATTGTGAGTTATGTGCTTTCATAGATATGATATGATATGAGCGTATGATCTATGATGAGCATTGCATATTAACATGTACTTGTGAGAATGTTTGCATAATGTTGTGTGTGAATATAAACATGAAACATATAAACATCATGAATTTTGCATGTAACACATAAACAATTTAAATCTAGTCAACTATAGTATAGGCTCTAAAGGTCTAATAACCTATCCTAGATCCCTATAGTCACAAGCTCTGATACCAATCTGTCACACCTCGACCGCAGCGGAATAAAAGTCAGGGCATGATTGGGTTATCACCAAAGCTCATGATATTTACTATTAAGTTTCATATTTATTAAATTCAAATTAAAGTTCAAATATCCAACAAAATGTCATGCAAACACAAATAATAATCTAAATGCTTGTTCCAACAAAATAACTTGATTATTCTTCTAGGCCATCTTAGCTGTTTCTTTCCTCAACTTGATCACCTGTATCATGCATAAAACAGGGGAATTTTGGGTCAACAAAAGTTGGCGAGTGAACCTTAATAAAACATTTAAATAATTGACTTTTATGTTTATTTAAATAAAATTGTGCATGAATCACATGTGAGCAAATGTATACATGTAACCAATCACAAACCACATGAATGAATATATGACATGAATGATGATGTATCTGAGATCAAGGCTCAATCAAACGGAGCCAATCTAATGAGGCACCTGATGCTCAACTCGTATCCCACTAGGAACTGATGGGCCTAATGAAATGAGTGCACTGAAATGATAAAATGTATCCACATATAAACCACACTACAAGCAATACACATTTGATCACGAAATGATATAAGCACAAGTGTTAAATAAAATAAAAAGATGATACGACACATGATACACCCCAAAACATGATTAAAACGGGGAATTTGTAGAGATTCACTCACCTTGGGTGCGTATTCTTGAGTGGTAAAGAGAGCGCACGAGTTGGGAGTTTAATCGACGAGAAAGTACTAACCTAGGAATAATAACGCAATAGTTCGAAAATAAATTAATATTTTGGTTAAAATCCTTGGCCTAGATTTTTTAGTTAATGTTATGATTTCTATTATATTTAACCCTTGAAATTTAGGTATTTTTAAGCATCTTTAATACAATTTTCCTTTAATATAAACCTTAGAATTTATACATTAAAAATAAACAATAAAATAATGATTAAAAAAATATGTCAGTCTGACAAGATACATGTCAGACCGGTTTGATCGAGTTGTGGCATGCGTGTGGTGAGACACGAACCGGTGACTTTTGGATGTTATGCACCCAGCCAACCAACTGGGCTGGGTGTCTAACCCGACAATACCTGTAATTTAATTATACTTATATGCTGAATAAATGTATATAGAAATGGTAATTTAAAAAGAGTTTAAAATGGTCGGGCGAGTGTGGATACCCGGTTTCAAAATAGAGACGTTGTGTTTAGCTTGCACCCGGCCCAACCAGTTGGGCTGGGTGCTTACCCGGTTGGTAAAACAAGTTTTAATATATTAGAACACACGTTGCACTTCATCTTCCTCATTCAAAATTTGTAACCCCAACCGGTACCGCCTTTATTTTAAATCTCAATACTCATCAAGTTTTCTATCTACTACACAACTGGTAATTCAATTAAAGGTTAAACAGAAAAGAAACGAGGGTTGCTACCGTAAAACAGCGGTGGTGGGTTTGATTCCGGCGAGTAGGTTCCGACGATTCTGGTGGTCTTTCGGCGAACAGAACTTTCCGACAACCAAGAACTTAGAGAGGGAACAGAGGTATTGAGCGAGTTTAGATAGAGGAATACGACGGGTATTTATAGGGTTGATTGGGTTCGAATTTTAGGTAAGTGGTTCGGATTGATTGCCAGCATAATTACCGTTAAGCAATTTACCAATAATAGGTTGGGCAGTTGTCCGCTCTTGGGGAAAAACGCGTGAAATTTCGAGGGTTCCGGCGAGTGAAACCTGCGGTTGCTGCAGGTTTTCCAGCCCGAGTTTATATATACATATATTGTTATGCGGAAACAAAATCAATAAGTGCGTGTAGTCCAGTGGTGTTTGTAGTATGTGTGTGTCCGGGGGAATCCGGGTTTGATTCCTGGTTCACCCTCTTTTTATTTATTTTAATTCTTTTAAAATAAATCATTTACTAATTATATATATTTAATATTTAGTTGCTTATTTATTTTATTAAATTTACTCTAAACCTTTTACTATTATTATTATTTTATACATATATAATTTCTAATGTTTAAAACAATAAACAAAAATGTAAAATCAAAAGATTATTTGACATAAATAAATACACTGATCGGTAATTTGGGGCGGGTTTTCTAAACCCGATTTACATAAATGTTACAAGTTTAAGGTCCGAAGAGAGTTAAATGGGACTTTGATGAACATTGGGGTTACCTAACGAGAGGTATGTTTAATAATTTTAGTTCTAGACATCTCGTTCTTAGGAACATAATGAAAATTTAATAGAATATGAGTGAAGGATATTTGTTTGGTCAAAATATATATAAAAGTCATTCGTCGTAAAGAAGGGCCTAAATTGACCAAAATGCCCTCGTGTGGTAAAACAAGGAAACGACCCTAAGAGTAGCTTAAAAATGAGTTTTATAATTTAGTAGACTCTCTCGGTAGTGTAAAAGCGAAAATCATAAGTCTTTTGGTTAATGCCCTTTTAAAGGGCCTTTTCGTAAAGTGTCGAACCGAATGGTAGAAATTGGATAAAAGAATCTACAATAACAAATCCACCACAAATAAGGTTGTGGTGGAAAATAAATAAATATCTTAGTGTGGAAATGTGAAGTAAGGTAAGAGGAAGTGAGATTTAAACTTAAGTGCTTAAATCCCTTAACTGGTCAAAATATATGTACATATGTAATAACCGAGAATGGATGCGTAATTCATAAGATTACGGATCCGGGTTTTAGATTTAGGGTCAACTATGTAAGAAATCAATTTACGGTCATTTAGAAACAAGTTTCATGAGAAACAGATATAGATTCAATAAGTTACGAAAGTTTTTGTAATAAAAACGCCAAAACGGAAATTTTTGTGATAACTCATTTTAAGCTACGGTGACCAGCCGTAGCTTACCACAGGAAACCATTGAATGAAAGCAAAAAATTGAGTTATGTGAAAACGTCTCTGTAAGCCCCAATCGTGTTTAAAAGCGCGGGACTTGAAACGAGTCGAACGAACAAGTATAACAATACAGCAGCAAATTCGCTGCAGAAGGCAGCGTCGCCGACGCCCTATCTAGCTGTCATCGACACTACATATATAATCCGACGCTCAAATGACTGTCTACGACAGCAAAGATCTGAATGAGTTATCGAGGGGCGTTGCCGACGAAGCTAATAGCCGTCGTCGACGCCACCTTAAAAGTTCAATTTTTGTGTTGATTTATTTGACTAGCTCGTTAAGTTGTATTTTTCCGTAATTTGCTATAATACTAATATTTAGTAAATTTCCAGTTCAGGGTAATCGCAAGCACTTCCGGATGACGATCAAGCCGATGAAGAACCGAACACGATCAAAGACCAGGCTTCCGTAAATGGGTTTTTTAAATGTTACAGAATTAATCGTTAAGGACATTTCTAGACGTTCTGTGTTGATAAAGTTTTAATAAACTCGAAAAATTGTAATGACGTATATTCACATTTACATGGTTAAATATAAAATTTTAGTAATTCAGTAAAGTAAAATCGGGTCTTACATCCAGTTCGCACAAGGCTAGATGTTCACTTCGCACGAGGTGGCTTCACTTCATACGAAGTGACTTCTCTTTGTACGAATTGGACTTCACTTCGTGCGAAGTGATCATACATCATACGAATTCTAGTATTAACTTTATGCTCCTATTACAGACTCAATGTTATTCGATGACGTAGGCTACAGACATATGCATCAACAAAGACTTCTATCGATCGAATCCTAAACTAACACGTGTCTAAAAACCCTCCATATACTTCACTATGTCGAAAAGGAGGTGTTAAAATCATCAAAAAGGAGTATATATGAAGTTGAGAGGCTAAAACTTCCACAAACCAAAATCTGCTATGTTGAGGTTCCATGCAGACCATATGGGAAACCCGTTGCGGTCCGCAAGGGATACCTGCATAGCAGGAACTTCGCTGGAAGCAGCTTTCTTCACTATTTTGACACCTCTCTTCACATTGCCACCTTCTTCTCCGACCTTAACACCTAGGTGACACTAATCCTCATTTTTAAAACACCTTTGGACTTGTCCACCTCTCATAAAGCCTCCATCACTATAAATAGTAAGCTTAAGTTCCATTTTTATTCACACCAACTCAAAAACACAAATAAGTCTTTGTGAGAGTTCTTTCTTTCTTTCTGCATTCAAGCTTCTCATATAGTCATTTGGAGTATTATTCTAGAGCTAGTAAGTTATTTTCTCTTAGCTCTTTCAATAGCAATTAGTTTTATAGTTTAATTTTATCCGAGCGTTGAGGATTGTCAACAGTTTGACCATACTGTTTAAATTTCGATAACGACCACTTTGGTCAACCATTTTCAAATTAATTACACCCAAATGGTCCTCATTATGTTGGGTATAAACCCTACATTTATATCACGTGATCATCACGACTGAATGAGTCAAAATGGCAAGTCAAACCTTAATTTCTAAAAAGTCAAACTCAGCTTTATGTAATTATCAAAGAAGGAACTTTTAAGCATTTGTAATCTAATTTTTTGACACCAAAATAGTTGTACAACATAACAAAAATACGCTCTAACATATTTGACTTGTCGCAAACCCATTTTCCAGTTCAAACCCCTATTTACACGTATGACCCGTTAAAATGACATAAACCATATAAACAAGTTGTAACGGCTCAAAACGCTTTCAAATCAGAGTGTAAGGTTATTCAACCATAACACTTGAGACCCCTCACTCGTATGGTCACAACCAACATTCCATTCAGTCAACGCTTAACTTAGCAGAACCGTGTTAAGTCTACATAACCGGTCAAGTCTAAATGACTTATAAAGGTCTGTAAACAATTATCTATGATATTATTTTCATTCACTCTGGACTATAGAGCCCTCCAGTAATCGCACCATAGGCTAATAAAATTTGAGTCCGGCTGTACAACAATCTAAATACGTCGTGTGCACAGCTAGTACAGGTAAATATTTTTTAACTACTTTTATTATAAAAACTTGGGATATGGTATAAAACCACTTGGTTCGGGTATTACAATTGGCATATGCTTTCAGAATGTTGACAATCCAATTTTAATCCGTATACTTGATTAACATAAAGCATTTGGGAGTTAATAGTATTGTATCCAGACGTCCCGATTCATTTATTGTAATGACCATAAGTGTAGGGTGTAGGCATACACCTGACACTCACAAAATATGGTGTGTATGTTGATCAAAAACCGGTTTTGAATACTAGTTCCCAAATGTGAAAATCATGTTAATCTGGTAACAAGTTTACCGTCCCAATGACTATCAGATGATTTTCAAATATTTACAAATGTGTTGGTTAATTGTATTTCCAGTGAAAGCTGACGTATTTTTAAAGATTAACTTACAGGTGACGAACCTCAATAGTAGGCTGGATAGTTCGGTCAAAAGCTTTGGAATTTGCGACTCCATGGCAAAGAGATATGATGTCTCGAAGTCTATTTTATTTTGATCCTGCTTTTGGGACACCTTGTACCGAATTATGATATTTTAAGTTTTAATATAATTGGCGTTTTAATACTTGTACTTTATCTACTACTCCCTATTTTTGTTGCGCTTTGAAACTGATATACAATCGTCACGCTCAAACCCTACATCTGGGCTCACCAGGAAAGCATGTATGATAATATTTGCGTGGTTAATCCACAATAATGTGACCTTTTGTGGGTACCAATGTTGTAGCCTATTTGGCAAAACTGAATTAGCCTATTTGGTGCAATTGTAATGGAGTGGTGACGATCGCTTGTGAGATGTGTGCATTCTCAAAGTATAGATGTAAATGATGTTATGAAGTTGTTGAGGAGACTATGTGTTAGCCTTCTTATGGTGTGGTTTATGTGTTAGCGATAATTATATGTGGTAGTCTAAAGTGTGTGTAACATCGTTGTGAAGTTAGTTGGTATTCTTCATGTTGTAGCATAGAATTGGGTGTCTAAATAGAGGATGTTGATATGCGCCAAATGCAACATATAAATTGTATCAAAAAATGGTATAAAATCAACCCTTTTGAGTACTAATGTTGGAAAAAATATGTTTCTTTGTACACTTTTGATTTTCAGGATTAAAGAGCTTAAATGTACAAAATGAGCAAATAAATGACAAAACCAGCATAAGTATAGAAAAAGAAAGATGATACACTATACCAACCCTCCGAGCTTCACCCAAAGCCAAAAACAACGAATCAAAAGTCCAGCAAAGGGTCGTGCCTGGTTGGCATGGGGTTGTGCCCCTTCAAGATTCCAGAGAAGAAAAGACAAACAGAAGCAGACAAGAGACACGGGGTCGTGTCCAATGGACACGGACCATGGTCAACTCCCAGATTTGTTAATCTTGAATAGTACAGCAAGTACAATGGCTACGGGTGTAACGCTCCGCGTTTCTACGCTTTCCAATTTATCAAGTCTTGTTGTACTTTCCATTTTGGAAAACTTTCTATATTCAGAAACTTGTACTTGTATCATATTTTCAACTTGTAGTCTGAGACAGTGATCATAATGAAAGTCATACTTATATCAATTATGTTCCATTTACACTTGTTATGTTCAATTTATACTTGTATCGCATGCAATAAACCCTAATTCGAAACTATGTGACGATACGTGCAAATAATCGACTTTCAACGCGTTTACGTGCAATACTTGTGATTAACCCAAATTAATGATTCAGTTACTTACTATACATCATAATACATTATATTATACTTGTAAACACTTTCGACATGTTAATTATACTTGCAATTTTGTGTTATAGATCGTAAATCGCCTATACTTGCATTTCATGCGATAACCACAACTATGTGTTATGACCGGCACTACCGATACTTGTTTTACATAATTTAACATACACGGACATACTTGACATCACTTTTAAGTTTATGATACTTGCATGCTTGTACACGCTTGAAACCACACGAAAAGCACACGAAAACACCCTAAAACCTAACTTTGGGGCCCTAATTGCATACTTATCAAACTTGAGGGACCATTTGTGACAAAAAGCTACCCCCCCCCCCCCCAAAACCTTGAATTGCATTTTTGGCTCCAACCTCCACCCTAAAATATAAATTCTGAATCTTGTATTTATGGCTCCAACCTCCACCTCCATTCTCCACCAATGGGCTTCTAAACCTCATCAAACACTCACCTAACTTCACCCACTATAAATACAAGACTCCTAACCCTCATTTATCCTTTACACCTGCCTAAACTCTCATTCTAAGCTCCATAATCTGCTGAAAACTCAAGTTAGGGCAGAATTCTTCCAAGTTAAAAAGTGAGTGTAAGAACTCACCTTTCACATATCTTCTCGTGTTCTTGCTTCCTATCATCTTGAACTTCAAATGAGGATGTTACCCAAGATTTCTCAGAGGTGTAACACTCTTTTTTGAAGGTCCAAGATGCTTAGAAACCTTCGGTTTCGTTGGTTTCAACATGTTTGGCATAGCCTTCATGTTCATAACCTACCCAACATGTGCTTGGACAACCTACAAACTTGTGTACATGTTGTAGTTGTAGTCTATAGATATTGGAGCCTATGAAGACCCAAACTTTCTGTTTTGATTGAGGTTCATGAGAAACCTTCAAGTGTGCACATCAACCAAGCTTAGACTTGTGTGTCGAATTAGTGTATGGACCATGAAAGCCTTGGCTATTCAAACTTGTCCTACACCACACTTGTATGATTTTCCTTTTTACTTTTTGTATTTTCCTTTATGTGCATTCATGACCAACCGACCTTCGGGTTGTGCTTTAGTGAATTCTTATGACGAGGTTTAAATGGATGCATATCATCCTACCTCCTACTTGAATCACCATGACCCGTTCGGGGAATACTTGACTATAAACTAATGTAATTGTTAAATTTACTTTCTTTACTATCATGTAAACCTGGAAACTTACTCGCATTTGTTCCCATTTATAGGGTAACTTCGGCTCCCGGTCCACCCATTCCATCATCCAAGTTTCACGGTTTCGGAAAGCTTAACCCAAATCGTGAG
This sequence comes from Scalesia atractyloides, assembly GCA_947069175.1. Classification (NCBI taxonomy): domain Eukaryota; kingdom Viridiplantae; phylum Streptophyta; class Magnoliopsida; order Asterales; family Asteraceae; genus Scalesia; species Scalesia atractyloides. The sequence goes on along the minus strand of CAMTDV010000013.1, from coordinate 43,865,025 downwards.
TATACTCGAAACCATTTTTCCATCTACACACTTTCGGTGCAACTTGTACAATTATACAAATCACGATTCATATTTAAAACTGTTATAATCACACTCTGTCCGTTCTAAACATGAAACTTGTATTATTCATGTTATCGCATGCTATGTATACTTGTGTTTATATGCTCATTAACCTTGCTAGCCTCCCTTAACAATTATAGCGCTATAAGATTAACGCACCGCCCGTATTCTTGTGGTATTGTTAAGTAAACTATTTTACACCTTTTCATTTCGGTGACAATGGTAATCACGATCCCGTTAAACTTTGGATTGACATATAGTTATCACATGTTAGTATGTTTGTAACATAATATGCAATCTACCATGTTGGATATGAGGCAACTTTTTCACTATTATGCTATGTAAATAAACTTGTATGCTCGCCAACTTTTGTTGATCATTATTTTAATACATGTTGCAGGAAACTAGTTGTTGCCGGTGAAGAAACTTATTTAGGGTGGATTAGATACACATCTAGACTTAAATTTATATATTTCAATTCATGTTGTTATGTCATTCGAACTTGTTGTATTTCCATTTTTGAAACTATGTATTATCCTTTTGGAATCAATGAAATCGAATTATTTTAATATTGTCACAAATAGTATTATGAAGTCTCTTGCAATCTTGTTTTTGTCCCGCCCTGATGTTTCCGCCATCGGTTGGGGTGTGACTACGGGGCCGTGTGGCATCTAATCTGACAAACTCATTAAATGAAGCTAGAGAAAAAGGAAGACACGGGGTCGTGCCCATAGGGCATAGGGCCGTGTGAAGCCACAGTTTCCAGCTATAAATAAGGGTGATTGGTCTCATTCCAACTCATCCCTTGGCAAACCATTTCTCTCACACATTCCATCACTCCACCATCATCATCCACCACAGTCATTAGAATTTAGAGTGTGTAGTACTCTCGGTATCCAAGATTGATCGTAAGAGTCTTTGTCAAACTATGGTCATGCTTGGCTAATCTCTTACATCACTTGGTGAAGACAAAATCTTTTATGTATTACTTTTGATTTCCAACCTTTGTTTAGCTTTTTAATTGGGTCTGTATTAATGGCTTTAATAACTAGTTTTTTGTATTGAAGTGAGTTTTATCCTATCATTCCTTCATGTTTTGTTGATTCACTCATTCGTGTCTTTGCGGTCTATATAAAGCGCGTTAACTGCCTAGAAGAGGGGTTAGAAAGGTGGTTTGGGTAATGTTCTTGTCTCGTTCAGTGTATAAATCATGCGAGAACTTGATTCAAGCTTATTAGGACTTCCCATGAGGCAGATAGCATCAAATCGAGGGAAGTAAGAACAGGTTGAATCCCTTTTAAATAGCTACTATTAAAATTTTAAACCGCTCTTGCAGGAGTGTATCCTTGCTGATTCAGACCAATATTTGGCCGAGGGTAACGTTGCCTCCAAAAGAGGGGCATACCATATTTTGCATTAATAACTTACTTAATTATCTTTCAATATTTCGGTCTTGCGAAACTGTATCCCTGCTGACTCAGACCAATATGCCCAAGGGTAGCGTTGCCTCCAAAAGAGGTACAGGCCACTATAATCAAGATAATCTCTTAAAAATCCCAAAGTGCATAAATCATCAAACGATGCATAAAAGATAAGTCAGAACCAAGTGATTCTATTTTGTTTATTTGTTTCTTTTATTACTTTATTTTACTTCTTTTGTTTATGTATTAAAACCTTTTCTCAAAAGTTTGGGTCTATTAGACGTTGACGATAACTTAGTATTAAAAGTTCTTGTGTCCTTAGATGACCTCGGTATCTTACCATCACCATACTACGCCAACAATTGGTGCACTTGCCCTAACGTGTTGTAGAGAGTGATAGTGTTATATCATGTTTTATAAATATAAAGCTTGAATAAACGAGTAAGAAAGTACTTAAAATATATCCAAAAATCATACATGTCTCGCTCACGTGAATGCAAATTCTAGACATGCTATACACATGATGTTACATGCCACACATGAGGAACAATCATGTCATGAGTAAGGAGGTGATGGGTCTAGTGACGGGTGAGGCTGATGGTAGGTTCTTGTGTGAGTGGTTATCAAAATGGGTAAAGCTAGTCATTAATGTTTTTATATAAACCTTGTTGAAGTGTTTAAAAAATATTCTTTAATGTTTGATTTAAACATTTAAACTTAACTGTTAGAATTGAATCCAGGTTAGTGTTGGATGATGTGGAGCTTTTGGTGTGCACGTGAAGCTTCTCGTGGGGTTGTGTTGGCATTCGCAAGTTTTGATTTGCATTGACATTAGACACTGCGTATTTTGAGTATCACAAATAGTTTGTTATGCTATCGTGTGATGATGTCTAGTTGTGAGATGTCGAGTTTGAGGTCGATAACTTGAAAGTTCAATTTTGAATGGGCGGACGTAAGGATATGCATGTATAGTTATTTGGGTTAAAGGGGGAATTGACATGAAAATTTTTATAAGTTAAATTGTGGTACTGACACATGACAAATTTTGTAAAAGTAAATGATGTTCAAAATTATATATTACTTCATTTTTAATAAATGAAATTAAAATGAAAATTAAAAAATTTTAGTTTTTAACATCTGATTACAACCATACATAAAATATTTAAATATTTGAAGCTAAAATGTAAGTGTTTAAAACTCAAGGCAAACTTCACATAATTTATTATTTTTACCTTTTTCAATATACATATTTTTTCTAATTTTAATTTGTATTTTAGGTTTAATCTTACAACATTACAAATTTTAAAATTTTAGGTTTTTTAAAAGGTCGTTATTAATTTACATTGTTATTATTTGATTAATATGTTTTACATAATTGTGTCAATTAACACTTCAAATTTAATATATATATATATATATATATATATATATATATTATATTGAAAACTTATTATTAAGTTAATATCAAATAGTATGTAAAGAAATGAGGTATACTAAATCATTTTCTTTACATACTATTTAAAGTGGTTATCATTGTTATCAATTATAGAGTAAAGTGTTAACATGTCCTTGAGATTTGGTTATTTTTCTTAATTTAGTCCAAAATTTAAACCTTTAGAATTTGGGTCCCTGTGGTTTCAATTATTCTGTCATTTTCAATAAAAAACAAAATCTGATCGGATTTTTCAGTTAACATTCAGTTTTTTTTGTCTTTTTCCTCTCTTTTAATAAAGGGCAAAATGGTCAGATTTTTTTAATTAGTTATAATAAAATGTTAAAAGACCATTTTGTCCATCATTAAAAGGGAGGAAAAAGACAGAAAAGTTGAATGTTAATTAAAAAATCTGATCAGATTTTGATTTTGGATGAAAATGGCAACCAAATTGAAACCACAGGAACAAGATTCAAAAGGTTTGAGTTTTAGACTAATGGGACAAAAGTGACAAAAGCTCATGAACCATTTTGACAGTTTACTCTTAACTATATGTAAAACAAGAGAAGATGAATAGTGGTTTTTTTGTCATTTAGTCTATTTTGTCGGTGTGAACTTTCATTTGCACCCATTTAATTTAATTATTGTGTTCTTTTTCTTTTACTTTAACCAAATTATTTTTCTACCCTTAAACTTTAATAAAGCTTTCATATAACTCCTAAACTTTAATAAAGTTGGTATAAATTTAACATCGTCGACATTTTAGGTCACGTGAGTCACTTGGTGTTAGAAATCCGTGTTTTTGTTTTTCACTTTTTCCCATATTTGATCATCATTCGGTTGGAAATATTTTTGAATTTTTTTTTGTCATAACGAGTTCCTATCGTTCTTTTTCGTTTACCTTTATTTACCTTTGTTATTTATTGTATTATTTTACCTTTTCTTATTTTTTTGTCTTTAAAGCCGAGTTACGAACAGCATAACACATTTAGATATAATTTTGTTTAGTTTTAAGAACTTTTTCATCCGTTATCATGGTGTGCGATACGTTCTGAATTCCAACCGTGTCCTTGCATGACGCACGATTGACTACGACCCTAGTTATCATTATACATTTCTATGGTTATCAATTCCTAATATAAATTAACTTATTTTTCAAGACTTAACTCTCCTTATATATATACACTAGTGGGAAACCCGCGCGTACGACGGAGTCACCAATACAGGGTGGGAACATAATTAAAACCTTAAAACGATTAAAAAAATCATAAATAGGTTTTATATATATATATAAATGCACCCACGCTTGACGACAGTATAAAATTTTAACCGCTATTAGAGAACATAATTAAATGACAAGGAATGCTATGTTCTATATACCGCAACAAGGTACAAAAAATCTTTAAAAATAACAAAGGAATTGTTTAGTCGGCACTGAGAAGCATAGGCATGATATGCTAGTTATTTCATCAATCATCTTAATCTCACATTTATTTAGCTTGATGGCTGGAGCACAAATATGGTGACAGGCATGCATAATATGATAAGCTATCTGCTTAAAAATCACACATTTTTCAAGCAAATATACGTTCCAATAAGCATTAGCCATCATATCCTTCTTTAATCACACCACAATGATCACCACTTTCAACCAAAGATACTTATAGGCTTAGGTATCTTTCCCATTTTCTCTTATAAAACAAAAGAGATTATAAGTAAATGGCATCCAACAAAACGATACAAAGAAAAGAAAATTCAACACAGCGTTGGTTCCCATATTCTAAAAGCACAAATTAAAAAAAAAAGAATTTAGTGATCATCAATTATGGTTAAGACAGGCTGACTAAATGTCGGCAAACGAAACCATTAACTTTAGTCAAATATAAAAGCAACTAAAAGGGTATAATCATTAATAGCAGCACCCCGTGCTCCAACCAAACATCATTATTGGTAAGTTCTGCACCGAGCTTTTCGACTTCCCGGGCCATAGAAACCAAGTTTTTTTTCTCAGTTGCTTGTCTTTATTCCATCAGCTCCATACCTCCTTTCTTTTCATAATGAATACCAGCTCTACAAGATATAAAATAAGATTGCTTTATAAACTTATCTTCATTGAAACTTTTATGCTTCCAAGATAGAGGGGATGTAAATAAATACCTAGCATGCATAAACTCCTGTAGAGTTCTCTCATGCTCTACTCTTAAAGCCGGAAGTCGCTTTTTTTCAGTTTGCAGTTTTGCAAAGTCTTTCTTGAGGATCTGAACCTGTCCAGAATATTCATGCCTTAGAGAATTTAACCTCTCAACTTCCACATGATGTTGTTTAGCCTTTTTTTCAAAGGTTCAGTGGTAGGAAGATCCGCTTCTAGTTTCAGACGGTTTTCAAAAAGCTTATTTAAAATGCATTTTCATTTTGTTATTGTATGCCAACAATTACAATATTCAGTAGCCTAAGTTCCTCTTTGGCATCACCCAAATCTCGTTATAGAGCAACTCGGTCTTCAACTAACCTCTCCTATATTTACCCAAAAGCCTATGGATTTCATGATGTTGGAATTCAAGTTCTTCCTCCAGCATGGCAGGATGAGGTGGCATAGGGGCCATGATGGAGGCCCTCCTGGAAGATACCCGTGTCAGTTTTCACATCTCTCGCTAAGATAACGATTTCTCCCGGCCATATAACTTGACCCTAAGTAGAATCAAACCTTACACAAGTAGACTATAAAACCAGGGTAAAGCAGTCAAGGTAGAATGTTGTAGCTGACAAACTAAAGCTTCCCCAGCCCCTAAGATTCACAATGTCTGTCATGCATCTCTCAACAAAGCTAAATTAAGCAAGAAACTATTCCCTTATAACTTTTTTAAATTAACCTATGGCCACAGACATCTAAATCAGAGAAGCCTAACCAAGAAAACGATGTCATCACGCGTTTGTCAAATTGATCATGCCATTCATGGCTTTAATATATATATATAAGTCAACATCTATCTTTGCATTTATTTTTCAATTAGTTGACTTATGTACAATCTCTTACTTGATTTCTCACTCTACTTAAATCCTAAACAAAACAAAACTCATTCATTCAATCATTCCAGCTATAACTACATTACAAGTATGTTACTCACAATACCAGAGCAATCTGATCATTCGAACAATCAATGAGACGGAAAATTGCACGAACAAATCGACTACAAACCCTGGTAGTGAAAAGAAAAACAATCCTTGCGTACGATAAGATTTTTCTGTAGAAACAAGTAAAATCAAAGCAACAAAAAAGAGGCTTACACCCAATCGTTGTTCTCTCTCTGAAAAACACAAATCCTTGCATAGAAATTTGGGGATTTTTTTTGTAGAAACAAATTAATATAGTCAACTAGACTAAAAATTCAAATACACCAATTGCATCATCCTTCAAAACAAAACAACACAACCCTTTAGCCCAACTTTTTCCTTTATTTTATATTTGCATAATAATACTCTGAAAATACAAATATACAATCACAAATACAGAGGCAAATAAAATAAATATGTGTATAAGCTATAACACTTGATGTTCGTTTCCCTTTTAAAAAGTTGAAACTGCCATCTCTTACTCGATTCGTTTCTCTGGAGGCTTAACAGACGAATGTAGGTCCCACGACAAAAAAGTTTAAGTAGCAGTAGCATGAAGTCAATTCAAAAAAGTAGCACTTCGTAATCCAAAGCACAACATTGTAGTGCTGCTATATTATCATTCTCATCTGGAAGAAAACCTATATATGTAGATTATAAAGTTCATTGAGTATTTTAGGGTTATGATAAATAGACCAAGGGTATAGGATTAATATACCAATTTAGTCAAAAAAAAAGTAATGATTCGATTACTTTTAAATGTTTTTTTATTGTTAAGTCAAATGATGATGAAGTCAATAGAGTAATGATTAGGTATTTTTTACATTATTTCAATCCTAAATAAAAGAATAATGATTAAGACTTTTATTTTTTTTATATTATATATTATCACCACTTTTAATTCAATATTATTAAATAAATAATCAAGACTCTTAAATATAAATACGAAATTTCAAAAGTTCATTATAAATAGATAAAGATACGAGTCTATAGTAAAAAAAGTAAACATGCAAATATTAAAACAATTAATCACCTAGATCGACAAAACCACTTTCACGACGACAAAGTTGGGTATATAGTTCCAAACGCCACCTATACATGGTTTCCCATCTAGCCGCAGAGGTGCTAATGGTGCGAAAAATCCAATAAGGCGTGATAAAAGGCATTGGGTACGCTCCTTGTAATTCCACCATGACATAATGGTTCTCATCATTAACTAGGGCAATTGTAAGAGCTCTGTGATTTTGAATCTCTTCTGAACCCCTCCAAAACGGAAAAATAGTCGTACTGCCTGACAGGCCTTAAAGAATGGATGATTACCCCAAACTTATTAGCAATCAGAACACCTACTTCAGGCATTTTCATCCAGTGTTCTTCTGGACAAGGCGACCCAACGAAACACAAGTCATGATACAATGAATTTACATCCCGAACAAAAATGTTCGTGTAGACATCATATCGATTTTGTAACTCTTCTCTCATTTGCTGTCGAATATACTCATAATATGTATCTTCATCAAGTCCGAGGCAAACAGCTAGTGCTCAAAATCCACAATTTCAATCGCCTTTAACATTTTGTATATTTGTTATGTATGGATGAAATACTTTTGGAACGTCGTCCATTATATCCAAACCATTAATTAGTGGCACTTCGTTCAAATCTATCATGTATGAAGAATGTCTGGCCGGCTCATTTTGGACTTCGTTCCAGTCTATCATCGGTTCCTTGTTCAAGTCAAATGCGAATGAATTATGTCTGGCCGGCTCATTTTTGGCACTTTTTTGTTGCGTTTTCTTCAAGCTTGGTCGTCCACGAGTTGTTTTTCTAAGTTGAGGTTTCGGCTCCTTTTTGGCTTCTTGTTGCGATTTCTTCAAGGTTGGTCGTCCACGAGTTTTTTTTTTTGAACTTGAGGTTCCTGAATGTCGGTTTTATCTGAAATTCTTTCCAGGCCTTTAATGACCTAAAAGATTGCCTACATCTTCTAAACAGATTCCGCTCAATGTGCCACCTACAAAGTAAACGAGCAGCCTCCGGAAAAACTTCTTTGCACGCGTTCACTAGTGCCATCTCCCTATCTGTAACTATAACACGTGGGAGCATGCACTTGTCTAGTGTCGACTTTAGACAGTTTAAGACCCATGTATAGTTAACTGTCTTTTCATTATGCATAAAGGCAAAAGCAACGGAAAATGTATTGCTGGTTGAAGTTACACCAACAATCTCAATGAAAGGCATTTTATATTGGTTTGAATTGTATGCGACATCTATAATCAACACGTGTGGAAAAGCACGCCAAATATCAAATGATATCGGGTGAACAAAAAATAAATTTTCTAACTCGTTAAACCTACTTGTAGTAATGTCATAAACATAACCGTTAGAATGCAAAAGGGACATGAGAACCTGCATTGGAGATTTGCCTACTATTGAGGTTCTCATGTCCCTTTTGCATTCTAATGGTTATGTTTATGACATTACTACAAGCAGGTTTAACGAGTTAGAAAATTTATTTTTTGTTCACCCGATATAATGGACGGTATTCCAAAAGTATTTCATCCATACATAACAAATGTACAAAATGTTAAAGGCGATGGAAATTGTGGATTTCGAGCACTAGCTGTTTGCCTCGGACTTGATGAAGATACATATTATGAGTATATTCGACAGCAAATGAGAGAAGAGTTACAAAATCGATATGATGTCTACACGAACATTTTTGTTCGGATGTAAATTCATTGTATCATGACTTGTGTTTCGTTGGGTCGCCTTGTCCAGAAGAACAGTGGATGAAAATGCCTGAAGCAGGTGTTCTGATTGCTAATAAGTTTGGGGTAATCATCCATTCTTTAAGCATGTCAGGCAGTGCGACTATTTTTCCGTTTTAGAGGGGTCCAGAAGAGATTCAAAATCACAGAGCTCTTACAATTGCCCTAGTTAATGATGAGAACCATTATGTCATGGTGGAATTACAAGGAGCGTACCCAATGCCTTTTATCATGCCTTATTGGAATTTTCGCACCATTAGCACCTCTGCAGCTAGGCGGGAAACCATGTATAGGTGGCGTTTGGAACTATCTGCCCAACTTTGTCGTCGTGAAAGTGGTTTTGTCGATCTAGGTGATTAATTGTTTTAATATTTACATGTTTACTGTTTTACTATAGACTCGTATTTTTATCTATTTATAATGAACTTTTGAAATTGCGTATTTATATTTAAGAGTCTTGATTATTTATTTAATAATATTGAATTAAAAGTGATGATAATAGATAATATAAAAAAATATATAAAAGTCTTAATCATTATTCTTTTATTTAGGATTGAAATAATGTAAAAAGTATCTGATCATTACTCTATTAACTTCATCATCATTTGACTTAACAATAAAAAAACATTTAAAAGTAACGAATCATTACTTTTTTTTGACTAAATTGGTATATTAATCCTATACCCTTGGTCTATTTATCATAACCCTTTATTAATCTCATGCTAATCATGTAAAAGCTAAAATAAAATTTACTAAAACACAAAACCAACAATGGTAGAAGAATTCACAAAACCCTTGCATAACTTATAAAGATGGAAAAAAAACAGATTTGGAAAAAAAAAAGAAAAAAAAACAAATCTCACCTTTAGAGCACAATTATCACGACCGTTGCCGGTGAATTTGATCTCCATCGCTCCTCCATCTTCATCTACAACAAAAAAAAACAAAGATAGCCCAGAAACTCATAGCAGATCTGAAAATAGCATAAAAAAAACCCTAAAATAATTAGTACCTATGTTAAATACGAGGAGATGGTAGAGACGATCTTCAGCTCCGGTTCAGCCACCCAAACTTGCCGGAACACCAGATGTTGTCGAGATATTCTAACCCTAGCATAGGCTGTGGCGGATGAGGATCATATGAAAACCCTAAGATAGTGATGAGGTGTTAAACAACAACGAAGATCTTGTAAGATAGAGAGAGTAGGAAGTTGAAAAGTGAATTGTACCATACTAACATCATCGTAACCACCAACATTACAGTAGCCATAAGGAAAGAAAGAAAGTGAAGAGTTGTAGCAGACCATGAATGTCGCATTCAATCCTATCACAAAATTCCAATTTTAGCCCCATAGCGTCTTAAAAATAAAGCAAAATACCTATTGCATTGGCTGGCACTCTTTTGTAAATATATATTGCTTCAAAACTTGTACATGTGGAAAAATTACAATCTTTATATATATAAAAAGAGAATAATAACAAAACTACATATAAATGAGAAACAAAAAAATAATAATTAAAAAAGTCTAAAAAACATGGCAATTTCTTTTTACAATTCTTTCATAAAAATTCATTACTTTTTATATATAAAAAAACTTTTTCTCAAAAAAATACTTGTACTTCACATGTGTATTATATGTATATGCTGCACATTGCATTATATGTTTAAAGTTAGTTTTTAAGTTTAGCTTATAGTGTTAGGTTTTTTGCAGGTTTAAAATTAGGATTAGGTTTTTAGGCTTTTGGTAGAAGAGATTATTTAGGGGTTTTTTTTTTGGGGGGGGGGGGGAGTTTTAGGGTTATTGGGGGGTGTCGGTGGGGGGGTGCTGTCACACCCCGTTAAATCCATCACATTAGAGTTGAGCGTGAACTAAACTGGTATCTTCATTGCACAGCGGAAGTAAATGTGAGTGCTAAGACTTTTAGACAGTGAACGCCGCTAAGTACTCGAATCCCCATGGGTTCTTCTATTCCAACTGTGCCATACTGAAATTGTAATCTGAGAAAGAACATGCGAAAAGAAAAAGTCAACATAAAGTTGGCGAGTTCATAGTTTGTCTATTTTTGTTTCAAATGAATCATAAAACATTTGAAAATCTTGCATTCGAAAACTGGTTTGTGGGATCATAGTATCCCAAAGCATTTGAAATGTCATATTTGTATAACATTATTGAAATGTTTTCTGTGTTGTTTGTAACCCGATGCATATAACTGTTATGTTTGTAAACCGGTGATAAAATGTTTCCAGTCGTATCTGTAAACCGATATTGAAATGTTTGCTTATTATATTTGTAAACCGGTATTGAAATCATAGTATGTAGGATGCCTATGGAATCTAAGGATCAATCAGTGTGTAGCTAATACACCGACTTATGTGCCATAAGTAAGTAACCAAACTGAGACAACTCTGACATCATTGGGATCACAAAAGCACTCCTAACGGGTTAACAAACCGGGAGTGGAGCGTGCCTGAAACTCGATAGATCTATACCTTTTTCACCTTGGTCACTACGTGATTAATGGTTACTATTGTCATCCTCCTACTTACGCACAATGATTTGTGATCATCGAATCACATAGCTACATACCAGTTATTAAAAATCTGTATTTTCGATGTGCATGAACGGCCCTCGCTCTTATATGATTTTCGTTACTCAAACTTTTGATATTGGGCCTAGCCCATGTCATTTATGTTATTAGGCCTGGCCCATGCCATTCGTGTTATTGGGCCTTACCCATGTCATCCGTGTTATTGGGCCTAGCCCATGTTATTCATGTCATTAGGCCTAGCCCATGTTATTCATGTTATTGGGCATAGCCCATGTTATTAATGAAATCAGGGCCTAGTCATGACTAAGACAATCCCGTCACTAGTCATAAAACTCATGCATGTTTCAAAAAACCTTGTATCGTTGTGAAAACTGGTAAGTTTAGACTAAACCATTCATTAACCGTCGGGTTTTTTGAAATCCGTTTTAACATGGTTTAGAAATATGTGATTTTCGTTTATCGAAACATTGTATGCTTTTGCAAAACTTGCATGTCTTTCCACCCCCAAAAAATTTATAAAAATGTAAAACGGTAAAAAGTGGGGGTTATGAACTCACCTTGATATCCTTGTGCAAAGCTAGCTTAATGTAATTCCATAATGTCGTCTCCACAACGTGACTAGCTAGCATGCAATCTATGACATTCCTAAAACGGAATAACTTATAAGTTTCGAAATATAACGTAGCTAAACTACGTGTCACGAGCTTTACCGAATCGTTAACCATACGATTCTATGAAACTGTTATTTTCTTAACTCGGAATAACCAATCTATGGTTTTCTTGGAAACGACTTAGTTTTCGAGAGATATGAAATATATGTTTATATATAAACATAATTATATTTCATGAAATCGTATTAGTCGTTATATACATTGACGGATAATAGTACGACTCTTCGTAGTTTTCGTAAGATGTAATACATATATCCTTGTAAATATACTCATATATGTAAAGCATTTCGTATCCGAGCGATAGTCTTGCGTATCGTTTATAATTAATCAAATAATTATATAATCGTATGCTTGGTATAATCTTACGGTGTTGCGTCGCACTTCGTTTACCCTTTGAGTCGAATATTCCGAGTATATTATTGTTATAAAAGCATTCGAAAGTATTCGAGTCGTCGACGTTTGAAATAGGTATCGATGATTATATTTACATTATATGTTTTCCGAATACTCATGTCCGAATTATGTCGTTTGAAATAAACATACACATTATATTTATCTTGCAAAAGTATTCGGAATTCTTGACGTTCAAAATAAATATAAACATTATATTTATTTTTATAACAGTATCCGAAGGTATGATCGACGTTTGAAAACTACTTTCCGAATTTCCGAAGTTTGAAGTAAATATAAATAATTATATTTATTTTATAACCGATTGCCGAATTCTGTTATCTTGTGATTACGCTCGTTGAAACGTTATCGGCTTGATTTTGAAAGTTATAATAGTGTCGGCAAAGTAAAAATACATCTATATTTATTTTATAACAATTACTTGGATCGGATAGTTTTTGTTTTAATTATAAAACACGTTTCTCTTTACGAGTTTTGACGAAAAACAGGCAGAGTTTCCTCTGTTTTTAAACGATCCCGACAATGTAAGCTGTCGATCTATTTGTCAAAACGCAATAGTCAATGTAATAATAATAAGCATACAATTTTATTGTGATATTTAATACGTTGAATAATTATCGTGACCATTTTTAGTAGATGCATGTAATTATATATATATATATAATGATGTCGGTTCGGTTTTAACTAATAGTTATACGCGAGTAACGTACGTCGGTTAGATTGTTATTTTTAAATGTTGGCGATATGTAATTGTTAGCGGGTCGGGTTGAGCTCGGTTTCGGAATAATTAACACTAATATTTATATAAGATAATATAATTAAAATTTCGCGTCGTAATTAATTTTAACCCAGTCCTTCGTTGACTTGTTGACCCGACAGTTGAACTGTTGACTTGTGCTGACCGTAGTTGACTTGCTCAAATCGTGAAATGGAGCCCGTAATCATGTTCAGGAGGTGCATTTGGGGGGGGGGGTTGCCGCTGAACCGCCGCGATAATCCGCCGACACCGCCGCCCTCACCGGCAGCCGTCGTCGGTCCGCCGGAGCTCCGCCGCTGGCCGGCCGGAGTCAGGCGGCGGATATTCATCGAAAAGAGGGAGACCCGTGTGTGTGTGTGTGTGTGTTTGAGAAATAAGTGAGAAAATTAGTGTTTGCAACCCTTTTATAGTTAGGGTTTCCAAGTGGTCTTTGGCCCAAGGCACAAAAGCCCGTTTCTAGTATTTTGAGCGGCCCGATCGCGTCTACAAGGCCCGTTTTCGAACCCGAACTTCATGGAAAATTGTGTAATATCATTTTAGGTTCAAAAATATGTAAAAGGTGTCGATATTCGATATTAATCGCGTGCGTTCGTCCGTTTCGTTAAAATGCGTAAAATGCTCCGGTTGTCGTTTCTTGTCCGTTTTTTGATCCGATTTCGACCACGAATAATAAAATTCGATTACGAAGCTAAGTATATCATAACATATTTGTATCAAGACGTAATTCGAGTCCGTTGCTTCCGTTTCGTTACCGGTGCGTTCCTACGGACGCGTTTTTCGTTCACGTAAGCGTTTTGTGACGTTCGAAAGCATGATAATTCATAAAAACCAAATTCTTACGCATAAATTATACATGTAAATTCCGTATTTGTCGGCATTGTCAGTATTTTGCCCATGTCAGTTCGTTACCTTTGACATTCAACACTTTTCCCGCAAATCACCATTCGCGTACCGAAAAGTTAGATAGACGTTCCTAGGCATTCCAGAGGCCTAATCAAGTTAATTTACGTCTAATTACGCTAATTATGATGGTATTAATGTTCGTTATGCGTGTAATTACAACCAGAAAATGCCGGTTGTCACAGGTGTAGGTGGTTTAGGCTTTTTCATATTATTGCTTGCACATGTACAGTACAACTTTTTTTTTGAAATTTTTTTTATATATTAAATATAACAATTTTTAATAAAGAAAATTCAAAAAAAATATTTGGTATGTTTTTTAGGCTTTTTTTAGTTAGTTTTTTTGTTTTCTCATTTAAACTATTTTTTTATGATCCATCCCCTATGTATATATATATATATAGTATGAAGGGTAAGGTTCATTTGAGAACCATTTTTATTGCAAAAATCACGATAACCAATGTGAACACAAAAAAATACCTAAAAACACATAATTCTTTTTAATATTTAAAAAAATCGCTATATTTCGTCACTAAAAAATCGAGTAACAGTTATTGATGTACATGTGCATATGTATTATTTCTTTGTCAAATTTCGTAATACACTAACAGTATTATACAATTGCATTTTTATTTATACTGTCATCCGTAATACACTACTTTTTACATTACCAATATTAAAAATGCACATATGCATCATTATGTATAACCATGATATAACGTATTTTAATACAAAAAGTTTGTGATTTTGAATGATGAAGTAGGTCCATATACATGTTTTTTGATTAGTTATATCTAGTGGTTGATGATTTGATTATATTTGTCACTTTATGATGTAATATATTGTTTGGATGTTATGAAGGGTCTTCATGTATATATGCATAAAGTGAAAATATTATACATATTAGTGATGGTATTGCATTATGGATGGTAGTAGGTAATGGTATTCTATTATGGACGATAGGAGGTAATGGTATTGTATTATGGACGGTAGGAGATAATGGTAGTGTATAATTGATGGTATGATAAATGAAAGGGAAAGTGCATTCAAAGTAGTGTATCAAAACACGTTATATCATGTTCATACATATGGATGCACATGTCCATTTCTAATATTGGTAATGTAAAAAGTAGCGTAAATGAAAGTGCAATTATCTAATACTGGTAATGTATTACGGATTTTGTCAAAGAAATGATACATATGCACATGTGCGTCGATAATTGTTCTCGAATTTCTTTTAGTGACATAATATAGCGATTTTAAAAAAAAAATATTTAAAAAAATTGTGTTTTTTTAGATTTTTTAGGTATTTTTTGTTGTGTTCACATCGATTCTTGCGGTTCTCGCAAAAAAGATGGTTACTAACGGATCCTTGTCCTATATATATACATACATATATTATATATACTAGAATTACCACCCGTCGCAGTGCGACGGTGGATTCGTTAGTTATATATCATATTAGATGAAAGGCAAATGTTTCTCACACGGCCACGAGCCTGTGTGTAAAACCAAAAAACTAAGTCGATCTCTGACTCGCGCGTTCGACAGACCTATCAAACGGGGGGGGGGGGGAAGTAGACGCGTTGCGACGGATTTGTCAAACGGAAAAAATAGATGAAAAAACATTTAAACCCACCTGCACGTTGTGGCGTGTTAACTCGGAAAATTTAGAATGACACGTCAAACGGAGAACTTGTGAAAGATGAAAAGTATAAGGGAACAAAGTTGGAAGTAAAAAAAGTGTTGAGGTTCAATTGCAAAAGATGAAAAGCTTTGGGTTGAAAGTAAAGAATTAAAGGGATTAAATTGCAAAAGATGAAAACTTTTGAATTAGAAGTGAAAAACAAATTAATCAAAGAGGTTAAAATACCAAAGATTGAAACTTTATACTAAAATTGCCAAAGATTGAAACTTTAGAGTTAAAAATGAAATCAATTTCAGATTATGAAAACAAAAGAGATAAATAGATTTAGTTAATTGATGTTTAATATTATTATTATTTAATAGAAGAGATAAATAGAAAAATAAGGGTGAGAAATTACTAGAGAATAACACGTGTCCAAAAAGGATTTTTATTTATTAGCATAAGAATATATATATATATATAGGGGAGGGTTTAAATGAGAACGCTAAATATCGCGAGAACCGTGAGTACGAATGAAAAACCACTAGAACTTGGTCGAAAATAAGTGAAATTCAAATTTCTTTTTACACTTTTCATTATTATTTGAATACAATTCTAGATATTTAATTTACACACTTAAATTTACCTGAATTCGAAGATAAATAAAATCTACACACGTGTAAGTTTGCCATTTACACATGTGTACATTTGTTATATTAACACATGTGTAAATAATCTAATAAGAGTGATTTTGAGAGGAGAAATGAATTATTTGATGTTGTTATTTTATTTTATTTTACTTGATGTTATATTTTAATTAAAATGATGATTGTATTAAAAAAATGGTTTGATTGGTTTTATCGTTCGTTCTCATGGTTCTCGCAATATTTAACGTTCTCAAGATAATCGTCCCCTATATATATATATATATATATATATATATATATATATATTACGTCTAACCCGGGAAGTAGAACCAAGTCAAGATGATACAGATCAACCCTTTTTTTGCTAAAGATCTGACCATTTCGGAAGGAACTGGAGTTCCATCTCTTTTCCATTTCCATTCAAGATTTCTTATGTGTTTCCACGCTCCTTTGAGACTTCGAAAAATGGACAAATTTTTTTTCTTAGGAACACATACAGGATTCGTCACTACAAAAAGGAATTGTTAACCCACCATTAACTATCATTAACTACTTCATTTATGAAATTCATACTAATAGAGATACATGTCCTACCAAGACAAAATTTGGAACTTGTATATATATATATATATATATATGGTGGGAGTTGCTACAAAGTCTATTTTTCCTACAAAGTGTAAAAAGTCATAAAACACCATAATGTCATCCGTAAAACATACTCAAAACCCCCCAAATAACAAAATGAAGATTACTGAAACGCTATATTTGTGGGTTTTTTGTTGTGTTTTGGATGATAAGGCTTTGATTATTGAATGCCTAACATTAGTGTGTTTTATGTTGATTATCCTGCTGTGTTTTATTCAAAGATCAAGGATGGTGTGTTTGAAGTTTCTATGGATTGTTAGGGTTTGGATATTGTGTTTTAGTGATTTTTACTCTGTTATTTGTGGTTTTGAGTGTGTTTTATTGTTGAAATTGTGGTATTTTATGACTTTGTACACTTTGTAGGAAAAATGGACTTTGTAGCCGAACCCCACCATATATATATTTTATATATATATATATATATATATATATATATAATATATTAGGTTCTAACCCGGGAACTTCCTAGGCTGGAAAAATTCATTTACATTAATCGAATTATGTCGTTAAATAAAATAAAAACACTTGTTTTCAAACGTTATATTTTATTATAATTGTTTCGAATTGACAGCTGTAGTTGAGATAAATTTGAACGTAATTGATAAAATCTGTAAAAACACATGTATTAAACAATGTTTATTGACATAGTAACTGACTCCGTGAATTAAAATACATAAAGAAAAACATATAACATAAGAAGCAATTTGTATTATAATATAAACTTATTCATAGATATTAAAGTTAATAAACGTCAAACAATGATGTCAATAAACCAAAACAAAGAACTAAAAAGATTGATGAAAATCGTTGAACCAACGAAACAATATACATACACACACACGTATGTATATATAGGATTAGGTGTAAGAGTGAACACTAGTGTGTTTGCGAACTGAGCGAACTAATCCTCGCCAAACATGTGTGTAAATCAATAGCCTAGATTTGATGATAAAATACACTAGTGTAGTGTATTTTATGATTTGATGATGAAAATCATAGTCATACACGTGTGTAAATCAATGGCCAGAATTTGTTCACTCAGTTTGCAAATACACTAGTGTTTACTCTAGAACCCCACCCTATATACATATATATAGGGTGAGGTTATTGTAAAAAAGGTGTTTTTTGTGAGCTTGGTAAGAAAGAATCTAAACCAGTAGATCTTTAATCTAATGGTTGAGATCTTGATGCCAATTTTGTAAATAGTGTTTACTATTAAAATAATTATTTTCTAGATTAAAGGTATAAACGTAAATTTAACATTTTTAAGTTTAGAAAGTCACTTGAAATGCGCATGCAAGTTCTCCCTTTTTTTTTAAACGTCAATAACTTGTTATACGTAACTCTTTTTTTTTAAATTATACCATAATAACGAGTGTTTTTTTATTTTTAATATGAGTACCATATTGTTATACTTATGTAGAGAAAAAAACTACGGCTCGATTGAATGTTTTAGTCCATGGTGATTTTACAGTAAAACACCATGAACGTAAAAATAAGACACCATAGCATTGCACATAATGACCTGTTACCATAAATATATAACACTATACATCCATCATAGACCTGTTACATAATACATAACACTATAACTAATATATAACACTATACATTCATCATAGACCTACTACCAGAAAATATATAACACTATAACACTATATAATATTGTACATCTATCACAGACATGTTACAGAATACATAACACTATATAACATTATACATCCATCGTAGACCTGTTACAGAGAAAATAACACTATACATCTATCATAGACCTGTTACATGAAATATAACACTATTTAACACTGTACAAATTCGTATTCCTATAATAGTGGGTGGCGGTTATGGAAGTTTATCAATTAATTGAATCAATGAGAAAATTACTTTTTTACCCTTTTGAATTAATTTAGATTGAGGACACATGTCATCTTCACAATATTTCTCACACTTTAACCATTTTTACAGGATCCTCTACCTATATATATATATATATATTATATATATATATATATATATTGTTTTTGCAAAGAAATAAAAGTCTCCATTAAACTCCCGGTCTGTGTTTTTAAACTCAAGCAGTTGCTTTGCCAATGTTGGTTCACTTGTGTGTACAACTTTAATCTAAAGAATAGTATATATAATAATAATTAACTTTAGATAGTTGTACAAATATTGTTTTCATTAAATCAAAAGATAGACAGGAGGTGTCATAATCTATAAAAAAAAGAATATGGTTGACATATTCTATAAAAAAAAGTAGACTGGAGGTGCCATAAACTCAATATAGACAGGAGGTGCCGTATTCTATAAAAAAAATTACTTATGATTTTTCATGCTAACAGGTTCCATATTCTATAAAAAAGAATTACTTATGATGTATTCATGCTAACAGTAGTATGGTTGAGATTTCAAATTGAACCTGGTATTAAATAAAAAAATATATTTTCTTAAATTGTATATTGAATTTTCTTTTGTTTTCTTAAATTACATATTTTGGTTGTCAACTTTGGTAAATTAACACATATATGATAGAATTTTTTATTTTAAAATTTGTTTCTCCGATTAGCATAATAAGAATAGTAAATCGATAAATGATTTGCTTCTTTTCCTTAAATTCCAAAATGGCAATTAAATACATACATCAGGATTTATTAACTGGATTAATGTAAAATTTAGGAAATTATGGTAACATAACACGTTTGAATGATTAAACCTAAAATAATTAATCAATATAGTTAGTTGTGTTTTTCTGTTATATTTTATTTAGTGCTTCATATTTAATTGTTTATAGGATAGTTTTCACCGTTTTAAGTAATTTTATTTATCGTGTATTTATTTCAAGGAACTATAAATCGTAATCTGTGAGTAGATCTTTTTTAACTTCTCTTTTTGCAATTTAAATATTTTGGGGTGTATTATATGTCATAACATGTTTATTTATTGCTTTATTATTTAATACATGCAAATTTCAATGTGTGATTATATAGTAGTTGTAATTTGTTTATGTTTGTGTCACTAATAATTATTCACATGGATCCATCAAGTTGACTAGGTTCTCCATGGCCATAGGTTGTAGCCTAGTATCGCTACATCATTTTTTTATTCGTTCGTTGGTGGGCTTGAGTCTTATATTTACAGTGTCATCATTTTTAGCGCAGTTGATGCATCTACATTATCATGTTGGTTAATTAGTTATGAGTTGTTTATTTTTTATTAACATTTATCGCACCATTTAATTACCGTTGGATTTGCATGTTAACAATCTTCTTAAAAATAAACAAAAATGGATATATTTAAAAAAATAAGATTTACTCACCAACTTATGTAGACCAAAAAACTATTTTTACACGTGATACTAGTGAATAGGTTGAAGACGTTGATGATGACACGTAGGAACGGATTAGGTTAGGTTATGTTTGGTTTAAAAGATTATTTGGATTATTCGATTTGTGACGTTGTTTAAAATGATTATTTATAATATTTAAACTTTTAAATATCTTGTCATAAAGCTGTGAACAATCAATCATACTCTAGTCACATATTCCACTAACGTCTGGGTGTGACATGATTTTTCCAATGGCACTAAGGTTTTTCAAGGAGGCTGAGAATTGTATCATCAAAAAGACATTGACTAGACTTGAGAACATTCTCATTAAGTAGGTATAATCGCCAATAACTTGACTTTGATTTCACTATGACTTTCCCAAATCTATTAATTGTGTCATATAAGCATCAAAATAGATTACTTGAGATTGTGTCATATAAGGATCAAAATAGATTACTTTTGTCATATTGATCATCATTGAGCGGGTTAGGCGAGAGCTGGTTCACGATGATAGAAGAGGGTACAAACCTTCTCGTTTTCTGGTGACCTAGAGAAGCCGTCTTCCCTTTCTCTTTTCAGTCATAATGAGGTTTATGTGATGGTGTTCCGGCGGTGGTGCAGGTTCAAAGGGGTTTATGTGATGGTGGTCAGTGGGGGTTGTGATGGTTGAAGGTTGTGGTTGATTTGCCTATCTTAAACGAGAGAGGGAGGGAGAAAGGGGATATATATATATATATATATATATATATGGAAAGGCTTCCAAAAGGTTTTTTCAGAAAAAAAATCTCAAAAATCTTAAAAAAATACTTGTTCTAGCAACAAAATGTCGCAAATAAAAATTAAAATAGGGGTAACTAGTGACTCGACATTTTTTTTACAGATGTGCTTATAATATTTTCATCAACGTTTGTGCAAAAACGATGGCTCGACTCACGCGGGAAATAGGAGTTTTATGGTTCTCACAAGGATCTGTAAGGAACCACCGTTTATTGCGAGAACCGGGGAACCAATATGAACACAACCAAAAATACCTAAAAAATCTAAAAAACAAACATTTTTTTTAAATCGTTATATTTCGTCACTAAAAATATTTGAGTAACAATTATCGATGCAAATGTGCATATGTATCATTTCGTTGACAAATTCCGTAATACATTACCAATATTAGACAATTGCACTTTCATTTACACTACCATCTGTAATACACTACTTTCTACATTACCAATATTAGAAATGCACATGTGCATCTATATGTATGAGCATGATATAACATGTTTTGGTACACTACTTTGAATACACTTTCTCTTTCATCTAACATACCATCCATAATACACTACCATTACCTTATGCCATCTATAATACAATACAATTACCTCATACCATCCATAATACAATTTCATTACCAATATATATAATATTTTCACTTTATGCACATGTACATCAACGCCCTACATACCAGCCAAACAATATATTACATCATAAAGTGATAAATATAACCAAACCATCAACCACTAGATATAACTAACTAGAAAACATGTATATGGGCCCACTTTATCATTCAAAATCACCAAAACACAACATATCTTGGTTATAATGCATATGTGCACTTTTAATATTGGTAATATAAAAAGTAGTGTATTATGGATGGTATTGTAAATGAAAGTGCAATTGTCTAATACTGTTAATGTATTATAGAATTTGTCAAAGAAATGATACATACGCACATGCGCGTCGATAATTGTTACTCGAAATTTTTTTATTGATGAGATATAACGATTTTTTTAAAAAATATTAAAAAAATCTATGTGTTTTTTAGATTTTTTTAGGTATTTTTTTGTGTTCACATCGGTTCTCGTGGTTTTCGCAATGAGAGTGGTTCTCAAATGAACCACACCATACCCTACCCTATATATATATATATATATTATATATATATATATATATATATACATATATAGGGGAAGGTTCATTTGAGAAGAAATATAATGTGAGAAGAAAAAGAAGAAAGGACATAGTGATAAAACATTAAATAGTTTATAACTCCTCTATTAATTATGTTATCTCTCATTAATAAAGCAAAAACATTTTATCCTACACATTTTAAAATTTATCCTACATATGTCTTATGTTTACCGGAATTTATCCTACACACATGTAAATTTACCCTACACATTTCAAAATTTATCATACGCATACTAAAATTTATCCTACACATGTCGAAAATTATCCTACACCATAAATTATTTTATCTTGAAAGAGTATATGAAAAAAATGAGTTACAAGTTTAATTAATTAGCTAATTAATGACAATTATAGATTTATCTAAATGCCCTTTTTCATAACATTAAATACACACATTAAATGAAGTAAATAGAGAAATTCTATTGGTTTAAAAGTAATTTTTTTTATTCTTAAATTTTTTTCTCATTTGAACTCTCCACTACATATATATACATACATATATATATATATTATGTATATATATATGTATATATATAGGAGAAGGATCCGTTAGGAAACACCCTTTATTGCGAGAACCAATGTGATCACAAACAAAAATACCTAACAAAATCTAAAAACACACAAAATTTTTTAATATTTTTTTAAAATCGCTATATTTCGTCACTAAGAAAACAATAAAAAATTCGAGTAACAATTATCGATGCACATGTGCATATGTATCATTTCTTTAACAAGTTCTGAAATACATTACCAATATTCGACAATTGCACTTTCATTTAAACTCTTATCCGTAATACACTACTTTTTTACATTACCGATATTAGAAATGCACATGTGCATCTATATGTATGAACATGATATAACGTGTTTTGGTACACTACTTTGAATACACTTCCCTTTCATCTATTATACCATCTATAATACCCTACCATTAACTCTTACCAACCATAATACAATACCATTACCTCCTACCATCCATAATACAATACCATTACCAATATGTATAATATTTTCACTTTATGCACATGTATATAAACATCTTCATATCATCCAAACAACATATTACATCATAAAGTGACAAATATAACCAAACCATCAAACACTAGATATAACTAACCAAAAGGTATGTATATGGGCCTACTTAATAATTCAAAATAACAAACATTTTGTACCAAAACACGTTATAACATGGTTATACACAATGATGCACATGTGCATTTTTAATATTGGTAATGTAAAAAGTAGTGTATTACGAATGGTAGTTGTTGGTGCATTATGTCTATTTCCTACGTCTAGGATATGTCGATAGTGTATATAGGGCTTAAACGTCATTTGTATAAATGTAATTATTTATTTTATATGTTTTGTAGATGACTCGTGCGAGTGAGTTAGTTGGCTCACTCTGTCACTTGTACGAAGCAACCACTCGCACGAGTCATAGCCTCTGTTTCACACACTCTAGTGCGAGTCATGTCGACCTATAAATCGAGGAGTGTTGTGTTAGAGCTAAGTAGTGTTAGTTCAGTTGGTACGGCGAAGCCCTGCTGATTTGTTTACTCGTCTCTGTACTTTGCACGTCAATCAATACAATTCAGAGCAATTAAACAGTATGTCTCTCTTGTTCATTTGTCATCCTCTCTAGCAATGAATTCCGCCTCTGCTAGCTGAGTTAGATCAGACCGTTTACTCATCGGAGGAGCCAATCCCCCGTTTACAAGTGGTATCAGAGCCTTGAGGCCTGATCTGCTGACAAACGTCAAGTTTCTGCAGAGCTACCAACTGATTTAGATCAAATTCACTATTGCAGCTTTCTACTTCTACATTTCTCCCAAACTGATCTCGGATTTAGACGAAATTATGGACAAATTGGACTAGGATTCTAGGATATCACGTTATAATCAATCCTAAACAATCTTTAACAATTTTAGATCTAAAATCGAGCTTAATCATGTTAAAATTAGTAAAATTCATCCGTTTAGAGACTTAGTTGTGTTGGACGAGTAGAAAGACCACTCGCACGAACAACTGATTGTAAAATTTAGACCATTCATACAAGCAAGTTATCAGAACTTCTAAAAAACTTACAAGTTAGAAACTTTACAAGTGTGATTCGCACTAGTTACACATTCGTACGAGCATCTCGTTCGTACGAGTGAAACTTCATCCGTACGAATTGCATTCTGGTTCGCACGAGTTACTTGTTTAGTTACCTTGTCCGCACGAATTTCTGGTTCGTACGAACGGATCTTGGTCGCACGAATTGTTTGTTATCCGCACAAAAGAATTTTTCCGTTTTAATTAGTTTGTTCGAATAGTGTGTTTCTAAAGTTTTACAGGAAAAATGGTAGAAGAATTCTACAACACACTCGCAACATCAGCAGTCACGACCACAGCGACTCAAAACACGAATCTCGGAAACGAGATGGGTACAATGACCAAACTGCCGAAGTTAATGAACCTAGAAGACTTCGACAGCTGGAGCGAATGGTTCATGAATTGGGTCCAGGAAAATCACTTTACTTGCTGGTTCGCTATCGAAGTAAAATATCAAGCTCCGGTAGGTGAAACTGGCCTCGAAAAGACTCTAGCTCAACTCTCGGATGTTGAAAGGGAAAGGTTCATAAACAAAAAGAAAATGATGAACATCCTGCAACAATCCATCAAAGAAGATATTCTGGCGTTATTACAACACGATGATGATGCACAATCATTATGGAATGCTCTTCGTTTGAAGTTCTAGGGAAGTGCTCAGCTATGTAAGAGTAAACGACCGTTGTTAATTAAAGAGTTTGATAACTTTACGTTGATTAAAGGAGAGACAGTGAAACAACTGATAGAAATATACTATCATTTGGTGGTGCAAATGAAGAGAATGGGAATAATCAAGGCCAACGAAGAACTTGTTGATAAGTTGGCAGATTCTCTACCGCAAGGCGAATGGTCTACTTATTTGACCATCTTGAAGAATGGAACCGAGTAAGGTAATTTTTCATTACCACGCTTCATTGAAAGACTGGAGGGACATGAACTTGAAATGCAAAAGATGGCGAAGAACAAGACCGTCCAAGTTCAACAAGATGTTAATCTGTACTTCACGAACAGTTCTGCTACTCAAATTCAGTCTCCGAAGATCCAGACTGCCTTCAGCGCTTACAACACGCCAATTTCACCATCAAAGCAAAAGAGTGGCTTTCAATCATTTGCTACAGTTAATCCTCACACATATCAAAGCCCACAGTCGTCACATGGATCAAGCACTCCTCAAATCAACCAAAACAGTCAGCCAAATCCTACTCAAAGGGTTCTTCAGTGCAATATCGCAGTGGATTTCCAGAATGCACAAAACTTCGATGAGAAAACCGCGAAGCAACACAGTCTCTATTAGCATCGGTTCTCGAATCCTATGATAGTCTTGTAGCAGGAAGGATTGGAAATTCTGAAATGACCAGAGAGGATTACGACCAAATTTAATAGAGATGGAGTTGATCGACATAAAGTGGTGTATGGCATATATTGTTCGACGCGCACAACACTTCATGGAAATTACAGGAAAAGAGAACTTGGGAGGTTTGGATGGAAAACTGGGATTCAAAAAATCCAAGGTTACTTGTTTTAAGTGTCGAGAAAAGGGCCATTTTAAACGTGAATGCCCAAACAGAGAAGCTCAAGGGAACTAGAACCCATTTGTCGATGATTATTACAAGAAGGATATCTACCACAGTCCCCAACCAAGAACTCGCATGGTGCAGATCGAAGATAAACAACCAGAGACCAAAGACAAAGCGCTAGTGGTTACTCAAGAAGATGAGGGCTTTAACTGGAACAAATATATTTCAAGAATTAAAGTTTGGGTTTGGTTGCTGAGATAATAGAAGAACCTGAAGAAGAATCAGAGGTAGCTTTTGATGAGGCACCAGAAGATGATTTTTACTATCACACGTCATCAGAAGAGGAGGAAATTATAAATAGTGCATTTAAACACCTCCTGCCTAACGATATGTTGAAAACTTTTGCAGGTTTTGCACCAAGTCATCAATCATCTTGCGAAGAACAAAAGAAGCCGGTCGTTGAAGAGAGAGTTGACAAAAAGATGGAGAAGGTGTCGGATAACATCAGCAAGACATGCATGGCAAACGTCAATGAGATAAATGAGTCTGTGGTAGAAAAACTTTGTCTGAAATGTGCTGAGCCATGTAATGAATGTGTTGCAAAAGACACACGATATACTGAGCTCAAAAGTTTAACAGATAATTTGTCAAGTGATTACAAATCGACTAAAGAAGCAAATGACAAATTAAGTAAATCTGTTAAACAATACACAAAAGCACTCAGAGAAAGTGACGCAACACTTTTGATGCTCAAAGCGACAGTAATGGACAAGCAAATGGCCATTAATATTCACTTAAACACTACCGCTGAGCTAAAGAGTGAGCTTGAGAAGGTAAGAATCGAAACTGAACGGGTTAACAAGCTTTAATCAGTTATTCAACAAGCTCTTACGTCACTGATCACATATTACCTAAACTTGAAAAAAAGAAGAATCAGAAAAAGTTGAAAACAAGAGTGCGAGTTACGATCGTGTTCCACCCCCTATGTGGAATAGTTATGCGTGTAAAAAACCATCAGGGGTGGAAAAGGCGCTTAATCTAAAACTGAAAACTAAACAATCAAATGAGTTGCCTACAAACATCGATGTAACTTACACAACATCTGAATCTGAATATGACTCTGAGATGGTTAAAACTGTGGTAGAAAATGTTTTAAAAAGTGAATCTGAAAAATCTGAGTCTGATGCTGAAACATAAGAAAATAATTTGACTAATGATCCAAACATCATAGTTTATAAAATGCAAGGTTCAAATAAACTATTTTCTGATGAGGACTTTCCCTTCCAGAATGTGAATCTGGATCATGTTGATAAATTGTTCAAGCTTGTGGAGGTAAGTCATGCTGATTTAGATAAACACGATGCATCATTCTACTCTAAATCTAAATGTGACAACTGACCCTATTATCATAAAAATAGAGATTATCCTTAAAATAAGAGGGCAGGGTTGGGTTTTCCAAAAGCGTCGAATGAACAACAAGTCCCAAAAACTAAACTTTACTAAGAAAATCAACTTTGTTTTTGGGACAACAACAGAGAAGGAAAAAGAAATCATCGGAACACAATCGAATGATGATTTCAAGAAAGAGAAAGAGAATAGGAAACAAGTTTGGAATCTTCTGTTTGAAAGGACAGTAGGACGTGTTACAAATGTCAAAATGTTGGGCACATTGCAAGATATTGCTCACAAGAATCTCCAAAAGATGTTTCTCATTCTAAAAAGTTCACCAAGGATGAGAAACAGAAGGCACCTACGATTGCGCCAAAGCAAATTTTGAAAAGAACACATGAATCCTACAAAAATGTTAAACCAATTATTCAACGTCATTCAAAATTTGAAATTGTTGAAACATCAACTAAATATCGTCAAATGGATTCAAAATTTTATGCTAAAAAGGCAAATCTGAAAACGAAAAAATGGGTTGCAAAAGTGAAACCGTCCAAGGTAGAAACAAAACCTTTTGTTCCACACAACACCGAGCCTAAAAAGAATGTTAAAAACAAAGTAGGTCCGAAATTCAACATTCCAAACCCACCCAAGACCAAGATGGCTTGGGTTTCTTTGTTTAAATAGTTTCTTCCGCATGTGTGCAGGTACTTCCACGACCGATAATGTCTAAATGGATAATGGATAGTGGAGCTTCCAGGCACATGACAGGGATGCTTGCGTTGTTACACGACGTTAAAGCTATCCGCGGAGGATACGTAGGTTTTGTCGAAACGCAAGGAGGAAGGATTGTCGGTGAAGGAATTCTCACCAATGGAGTTGTATCGTTTGATAAAGTGAACTACATCGCAGAACTTGAGAATAATCTACTCAGCATTTCGCAGATTTGTGACAAGAAATCCACAATGCACTTCAATGATAAAGAATGCTTGATCTTAAAACCGGGTTTCAAGATCCCGGAGAAATGGCTTCTGATGCGTGCACCAAGAGAAACGATGTGTATGTTCTTGACATGAGTATCGCATCAACAACATCGAAGAAAGTTCAATGCTTTGTTTCCAAAGCAACCGAGAAAGAGTCGATACTATGACATAGAAAGATGGGGCATATTCATTTGCGAATGATGAATTATCTTGTGCATAACGACCTAGTGGAGGGTGTTAATCTAAAGAATTTTTAATTATCTGATGATTGCTTGAGCTGTAAAAGGGGAAGCAACACAAGAAATCACACCCACGAAAGCTGTTGAATTCGAGCAAGCTACCACTAGAGAGGCTACATATGGATCTTTTCGGACAAGTAAATGTCAAAAGCATTTCTGGTGATCTATATTGTCTCGTCGTTACAGATGATTATTCAAGATTCTCATGGGTTTTCTTTCTGGAGAGAAAAGATGAAACATTTGAAACTCTAATGATTCTCTTCAGAAAACTCAAAAACCTGTATCATTTGCCAATCAAGAGAATCCGTAGTGACAACGGTATAGAGTTCAAAAACAAGAGGATGCTTGAATTTTGCAATGAAAAGGGGATTCTTCATGAGTTCATTGCTCCTTATACTCCACAACAAAATGGAGTTGCTGAACGAAAGAATCGCACACTTATCGAGACTGCCAGAACTATGCTAATCGATTCAAAATTGCCAATCAGTTTTTGGAGTGAAGCAGTCGCGTCAGCGTGTTACACCTTGAATCGTGTGTTAACAGTTAAGCCTCACAACAAGACGTGTTTTGAGTTACTAAATCAGCGAAAGCCCAACCTTGCATTTCTGTAGCAATTTGGATCACCGTGTACTGTATTGGACCCGCCTAGTAAATTTGGTGCCAAATCCTTGGAAGGATTCTGCGTGGGTTATGCTACAATTCAAAAACATGTCTTCTTGCCGAGTTTGAACCAGGTTATTCTTGCGCAGCATGTTGATTGTCAAAGATATACTACATCAACGCAGAAACCTGGGGATTCGTGGCTGTTTAAGTACGATGGTTTGTGGAATTCTTTTGACCTACCAGATGTGCCATCAGAAGAAGAACTTGTTATGCTCTTTCAACATCATCAAATATCTAATCAAGAGCAAGTTACCAGACCATTAGTGATTTCCCCATCACTTCCTGTGTCTCACACGTCTGATGTAGGTCCGAGCTCTACTCTTTAAGACTCTGTCCCGGTACCAATTGGCAACACTTCCGAATCATCTGCCCAGCAACAGCCAAATGCTGACTCTGATCGGGAATCGAATTTTGACAATGGCGGATCCAGTTCCAATGAAGGATCTAAGCAGATTGAAAGCTTCTTGAACACACCGGCTGATCAGTCAAATTTCAGGAATGAAGCTTCTTCATCTGCACCGGTAGTTGATGAATTTCTTACAAATTTGCAATCTCAAGTAGACGTTCCAAATGAACGCCAAGGACGCTTTCATATCATCCTTCGGAGAATATTATAGGCAGCTTACAAACAGGAGTGCAAACTTGCAATCAGATCAACAAGGATCTAAGCTGTTTCTATACTTGTATTGCTCCACTTCAAACTAGACTTTCTAATAGTTGTTTTTTTTCTCAGGTTGAACCGGGAAACTAGAAAGACGTGTTTAAAGAAGAGAGCTGGGTGGACACTATAACGCCTCGCTTTTTCGTACTATCCTTAAATACAAAATGTAATCGTGTTTCTATTTATGGAAACTTGTATTCGTATCGCATTCGTATTTCATTTCCCAATCTTATAATCCGAGACTTTGATCGTAATAAAATTCATACCTGATACATACTTGTCTTACATGCATTTAATTGTTAAATACGTGTTTACATACAAACCGATACTTGTTATACGTGCAAATACTCATACATTCATACTTGATACCTAAAATATACTTACATATACATTAAACACTAGAAAACATGCGATATATCAAGTTTTACCATGAAATGAAAGATAAACTAAGTTCAAGAACTAAAAATAGCATAATCCGCAGATTCTTGTTTCTAGCTCATGGATTGGTCAAAAGTGTGTTTGTTGGATTGTGCTTCTTGCATTTAAGACTCAACTAACAACCCCCCAACCACCACCAACTTCATTAATTAACTAAATCCTAATTCCCCATTATAAATAGAAGCCTCCTCCCACTCTCATTTCACACCTAAATCGTCTCTTCTTCTCTAAAAGCTCTAAGAGCTCTCTTCTTCTCTCAAAGATCAAGGCTCCCAAAAGATAACTCGATGCTCAACCCATCCACCAACCACCTTCGCGAACTCGCCAAGTTTGAAGACTTAGCAAAACCGTGAGTACACTCGGCCCACTTTTCGTTTACAACACTTTTGGGTGTAACATGTTACTTATATCAAAACCACAACACTTAAACTTTATGAAATGCACAAACAATCCTATAAACATGAACACTTGATACGCTTACATGATGCTTATATCTTGGATGTTCTTTATGTGATAGTTTAGTCATTAACTTGTTTTAAGCCTTCGTTTAACATGTATAGCGCTATAGGAAGTCACGCATCCCCCTCCATCGCATAAACTTGAGGCCATGTTAAAACAGCGTGTTTGCGTTAAGGGTTTAGCTAGTAGTATTGCATGCCTTGTATATGCTCGTGTAAAATCATAGTTCCCATGAGGATTCGTTTAAACTTTAATCGTATACGTATGCTATGACTAAACTTGTGTACTCGCCTTTGCTTTTGCATTGAATTGTATTTTAAAACATGTTACAGGTTGATGAAGAGGATGCTATGAAAACAAATAGCAAGGACTTAGATACACACAATTAGACATTAGGCTAAATTTGTTGTATCAATTTTGTTGTATTGTATTTGCTTTGATATTGTACTTGACAATTATTATTGAAATGAAATTTGATTTTATTAAATATTGTCATTATTAGCATTGTGAGCAATGAGCAATCTCGTTGTCGTCTCACTCCGATGTTTCCGCCATCGGTTGGGTGTGATAGATTTGTATCAGAGCCATAACTATAGGGAATTAGGTAGAATTGCCATGTTCGACCTAGTCTATAGTTTAAGTGACCAAACTTGACCATTCTTGTTTCTTGCTTAAAATATTAATTCTTCCTACCTTGCTTCTTCCTGTTTCTTTTGGTCTTAATGTATACAATATGTCTTTCCTAAGACATTTACACAATATACACACTTGAAGACTTGAAGACACTCATACAAACGAGACGATCTCACCAAAATAGGGGTGAAACCCGCACTTTGGTGATCACTCTCAATCCGCGTATTCGATTTTTCACGAAATTACACCATCAAGTTAGGAGTGATATCCATACCTTGATGGAAAATTTCCATTTCATACTGTAGTGGACCCTTACCAACGAGTCGGAATTCGCTCCTCGTTTGGTAAGTACCAACCATGCTTAGGGTGCGATGTTGTCAAGTTAGGGGTGAAACCCGCACCTTGTCAACTAGTCCCACTCCTCGATTTTTTGATCTCGCTAAGGTTTCAATATTTCGATCAATTAGAGACGTGTAGTAACTGGAGGGGTAAAATGCCGTTAATCGCTTCTCGACGAGAGCATTTTACCTATAGGCCAAAGCACGTTCCTAAGTTTGTAAGGTTCAATTCACCCTGGAATAGTCGATGCTTCTCAACCCAAAACACTTCAATATTTTACTAAGTCTATCTTTTATGCTATCTCAATTTCTATGTGTTTTAATACTTATCACCTAGTTCATTTCAAACCCGATGCACAATTCGCACATCTTTCGCAATAAAAAACAATAATAAATTCTTGCAAACCAACTAAATTCTTACTCCTTACGCAATCACACGTGTTTATAATATTGAATTCTTGTTATGCTTATGTCACCTATGTGAACTCATACATGTTACACAATACTTACATGCTCAAACGTGATTTTTATTGTCGATCACCTAGATGTCTTTTTTCGCAAAACTCAAGTTGGAGAAATGAGTCGAAGTCCAACTCCAACTCGACTATCTTCATAAAAATCACTATATCAAAACTTATACCTAAGCTTTTATCATTGTTTCAATTTTTCACATTATGCATAAACCTCGATCCTTACTATTTTATCCAAACCATTTCTCACCCTACAACATATTTATGTAAATTACATAAACGAAACCCCTAATGACACTTTAAACGTTTCTTTCACAATTTTTCAAAAACTTTATGAAATGCTACCTATCAACTTAGTCGGTCAAACGAACATCTTGCCCTCGATTTTCATAACTCGTCCAAAACATGCTCACTTTATACTACCATTATAAAGGCATTTTCTTTCCAAAAAGAAACCAACGAAAACTTTCTCTCACATACGTGTAAGTACTTTGCTAAAATACTTTTCAAAATTCAAGTTTTAAATGAAAATTTTCAAAACACTACTTTTCTTGCATCGATAAAATAAAATAAAATAAACCAAGCTCACTATTTTACAACCTTTTCAAAAATCACTAATACGGAAATCTAAGTCTGAACACATGGGCAAGAAAATTTCATATGCGAATACAAATTTTAAAACAAAAATAACATTTCTTTTTACAAACCACATCTTACATAAAAAAATAATATTTTTCTCAATATTCACCCGACATTCACAATT
Organism: Scalesia atractyloides; assembly: GCA_947069175.1. Lineage (NCBI taxonomy): Eukaryota > Viridiplantae > Streptophyta > Magnoliopsida > Asterales > Asteraceae > Scalesia > Scalesia atractyloides. Next base: position 43,832,103 of record CAMTDV010000013.1, on the reverse strand, counting down.
TTGGTCCTTCATTCCCGACAAACCCGACTTATTTTATTTCAACCGACTTAATGTTTTGACTCAAGCACCCATACACATGCATATCGTCTTACAACGTTTCTATTTATGTTAAATTCCATTTTATTTCACTTATACGCTCGATACTACATGCTAATGCTATACGTATTTGTCTTCAATCATGCTCAAAATTTATACATTCGCACTACTTGGTAGTCATACTTGAAATCTATAAGTAGGCATGACCCGAGTGGTTTCGCCTATATTCGACACACTTATACATACATACAATCATGCTTACATACTTGATTCTTATACGCTATCTTACACGTCTTTTGCTTGTAATACTAAATGTAACCTGACCCGTACACTACTAGTACAAACTATGCGGATCATGCACAAACCAAAATAATCGTGGGTGCACACGGGATTATATTGGTAGGCGCATGAAAACCATAGTGGGTTCTACTGTGTATCGTAACACGGAACGTAACATGACACCGAATAGCGAAACGACGTAACATGGTGTGAACATGGTGGATACGCCGCTGGTACTTCCTATATATAAGTGTCCCTACCATGTTACCAAACTTTCGTAAAACGTGCCATGAGAAATTCGGTGTTTCCCCAAACCTTGTTAAATACATTTGATTCATAACAAAGTTTGGTGATCCCACTTCGAAATGATTAGTACTCGATTACCCATGACAAAGCTTCATTCTCAAAATCGTTAGCTTTAACCGCCACAACTATCACTAGCATCTCTCAACAATCCATGTCGCATTTTCCGATATTAATAGCATTTTTACCCCTCGCATACACCTACCGAATCATTCACTACCATACCATGATTTTACCAATTCTTCCCTTAACCGTTCATCCAAACTTTATTTACAGCAAATCAGCCTAAAACGTTCAGTCCCTTTTTATCCCCACCAGCCCAATTTGGTCAAAATGTTCCTTTTCTTTTAAAACGATCTTTCACTCTCATCTATGCGCAAACTTCAGCCAGTCGGTCTATTATCGCCAAAACCTTTTAGAAACCATAAATATTTACCATCCTAACTCTCTCCAATAAACATTTTTTTCTACAACAAGTGATTTTACTAATACGCCCTAGAACTGATACAACTTTTCTTACAACTTACAGTGCGAACCACTCATTTTTATCAGAATACATCCTTAGTCATACTAAAACCTTCCTCTTAGGTCACACTCTTTTAAAATATTCCTTCCAATGAGTTATCCAGACCCAGTCAAACTCACTTGCTTACATACACATATACACGTTTTTGCTTATCCTTATACACGTTTACAATTGGATCTCAAAAATACCTTAGTCAAACAAATTCTTTTCACGAACCTACCATTTTTATCCTTCAAGATTTCGATACATATTGACACACTTATACATGAACTCCGCAAAAACTTTAAACTTCAAATCTTTATTTTGGCCAAACATTTTCACCAAAATGACATCTTTTCCAAAGTCTTCCTCTTGAATAAATTTCGGGACGAAATTTCCTAAAGGAGGGGAGACTGTAAGGCCTCGCTTTTTCGTACTTTCCTTAATTAGAAAGTGTAATCGTATTTCTATTTATGGAAACTTGTATTCGTATCGCATTCGTACTTCATTTCCCAATCTTATAATCCGAGACTTTGATTGTAATAAAATTCATACCTGATACATACTTGTCTTACATGCATTTAATTGTTAAATACGTGTTTACATACAAACCGATACTTGTTATACATGCAAATACTCATACATTCATACTTGATAGCTAAAATATACTTACATATACATTAAACACAAGAAAACATGCGAATATATCAAGTTTTACCATGAAATGAAAGATAAACTAATTTCAAGGACTAAAAATAGCATAATCCGCAGATTCTTGTTTCTAGCTCATGGATTGTTCAAAAGTGTGTTTGTTGGATTGTGCTTCTTGCATTTAAGACTCAACTAACAACCCCCCAACCACAATAACCTTCATTGATTACCCAAACCCTAATTCCCCATTATAAATAGAAGCCTCCTCCCACTCTCATTTCACACCTCAATCGTCTCTTCTCTTCTCTAAAAGCTCTAAGAGCTCTCTTCTTCTCTCAAAGATCAAGGCTCCCAAAAGATAAGTCGACGCTCAACCCATCCACCAACCACCTTCGCGAACTCGCCAAGTTTGAAGACTTAGCAAAACTGTGAGTACACTCGGCCCATTTTCGTTTACAACACTTTTGGGTGTAACATGTTTACTTATATCAAAACCACAACACTTAAACTTTATGAAATGCACAAACAATCCTATACACATGAACACTTGATACGCTTACGTGATGCTTATATCTTGGATATTCTTTATGTGATACTTTAGTCATTAACTTGTTTTAAGCCTTCGTTTAACATGTATAGCGCTATAGGAAGTCACGCATCCCCCTCCATCGCATAAACTTAAGGCCATGTTAAAACAGCGTGTTTGCATTAAGGGTTTGGCTAGTAGTATTGCATGCCTTGTATATGCTCGTGTAAAATCGTAGTTTCCATGAGAATTCGTTTAAACTTTAATCGTATACGTATGCTATGCTTAAACTTGTGTACTCGTCTTTGCTTTTGCATTGAATTGTATTTTAAAACATGTTACAGGTTGATGAAGAGGATGCTATGAAAACAAATAGCAAGGACTTAGATACACACAATTAGACGTTAGGCTAAATTTGTTGTATCAATTTTGTTGTATTGTATTTGCTTTGATATTGTACTTGAAAATTATTATTGAAATGAAATTTGATTTTATTAAATATTGTCATTATTAGCGTTGTGAGCAATGAGCAATCTCGTTGTCGTCTCACTCTGATGTTTCCGCCATCGGTTGGGGTGTGATAGATTGGTATCAGAGCCATAACTATATGGAATTAGGTAGAATTGCCATGTTCGACCTAGTCTATAGTTTAAGTGACCAAACTTGACCATTCTTGTTTCTTGCTTAAAATATTAATTCTTCCGACCTTGCTTCTTCCTATTTCTTTTGGTCTTAATGTATACAATATGTCTTTCCTAAGACATTTACACAATATACACACTTGAAGACTTGAAGACACTCATACAAACGAGACGATCTCACCAAAATAGGGGTGAAACCCGCACTTTGGTAATCACTCTCAATCCGCGTATTCGATTTTTCACGAAATTACACCACCAAGTTAGGAGTGATATCCATACCTTGATGGAAAATTTTCATACTCTAGTGGACCATTACCAATGAGTCGGAATTCGCTCCTCGTTTGGTAAGTACCAATCATGCTTAGGGTACGATGTTGTCAAGTTAGGGGTGAAACCCGCACCTTGTCAACTAGTCTCACTCCTCGATTTTTTGATCTCGCCAAGGTTTCAATATTTCAATCAATTAGAGACGTGTAGTAACTGGAAGGGTAAAATGCCGTTAATCGCTTCTCGACGAGAGCATTTTACCTATAGGCCAAAGCACGTTCCTAAATTTGAAAGGATCTGCAATTCACCCTGGAATAGTCAACGCTTCTAAACCCAAAACACTTCAATATTTTACTAAGTCTATCTTTTAAGCTATCTCAATTTCTATGTGTTTTAATACTTATCACCTAGTTCATTTCAAACCCGATGCACAACTCGCACATCTTTCGCAGTTAAAAACAATAATAATTTTTGCAAACCAACTAAATTCATACTCCTTACGCAATCATACGTGTTTATACTATTGAATACTTGTTATGCTTATGTCACCTATGTGAACTCATACATATTATACAATACTTACATGCTCAAACGTGATTTTTATTGTCGATCACCTAGATGTCTTTTTTCACAAAACTCAAGTTGGAGAAATGAGTCGAAGTCCAACTCCAACTCGACTATTTTCATAACAATCACTATATCAAAACTTATACCTAAACCTTTTATCATTGTTTCAATTTTTCTCATTTATGCATAAACCTCGATCCTTACTATTTTATCCAAACGATTTCTCACCCTACAACATATTTACGTAAATTACATAAAAGAAACCCCTAATGACACTTTAAACGTTTCTTTCACAATTTTTCAAAAACTTTATGAAATGCTACCTATCAAATTAGTCGGTCAAACGAACATCTTGCCTCGATTTTCATAACTCGTCCAAAACACGATCACTTTATACTACCATTCTAAAGACATTTTATTCCCAACAAGAAACCAACGAAAACTTTCTCTCACATACGTGTAAGTACTTTGCTAAAATACTTTTCAAAATTCAAGTTTTAAATGAAAATTTTCAAAACACTACTTTTCTTGCATCAATAAAATAAAATAAAATAAAGCAAGCTCACTATTTTACAACCTTTTCAAAAATCACTAATATGCAAATCTAAGTCTGAACACATGGGCAAGAAAATTTCATATGCGAATACAAATTTTAAAACAAAAATAGCATTTCTTTTACAAACCACATCTTACATAAAAAAATAATATTTTTCTCAATATTCAACCGGCATTCACAATTTTGGTCCTTCATTCCCGACAAACCCGATTTATTTTATTTCAACCGACTTAATGTTTTGACTCAAGCACCCATACACATGCATATCGTCTTACAACATTTCTATTTATGTTAAATTCCATTTTATTTCACTTATACGCTCGATGCTACATGCTAATGTTACACGTATTCGTCTTCAATCATGCTCAAAATTTATACATTCGCACTACTTGGTAGTCATACTTGAAATCTATAAGTAGGCAGACCCGAGTGGTTTTGCCTATATTCGACACACTTATACATACATACAATCATGCTTACATACTTGATTCTTATACGCTATCTTACACGTCTTTTGCTTGTAATACTAAAGTAACCTGACCCGTACACTACTAGTACAAACTATGCGGATCATGCACAAACCAAAATAATCGCGGGTGCACACGGGATTATATTGGTAGGCGCATGAAAACCATAGTGGGTTCTACTGTGTATCGTAACACGGAACGTAACATGACACCGAATAGCGAAACGACGTAACATGGTGTGAACATGGTGGATACGCCGCTGGTACTTCCTATATATAAGTGTCCCTACCATGTTACCAAACTTTCGTAAAACGTGCCATGAGAAATTCGGTGTTTCCCCAAACCTTGTTAAATACATTTGATTCATAACATATTGCACAATGGGAGTAGCAGACATTTCTACCCCTTTTTCTTCATCAAGAGATTGATCCTGATTGATTTTCTCTGACTCATCATCTAATGAATCATCTTCCTCTATTGTAGATGGATTTTAATCAACAACAGATTACGAGTTCTCTATTTTTCTAAATTCTTTTGAGGAATTATCCAACTTAAACCCTAATCATGCTGCAAACTCTTCAGGATTAAGAGGTACATACGGTTCAAAGCGTGGCATTTCCTCTTCATCAGGTAATTTGGTATAATTGTGTTTCAAAGGAGGTGGACATGATTTATACCCAATGCATTTGACATCTCCCTTAAGTTTTTGAATGCCAATGATGTAATCAAGCACATATCGGGAGTTAGAATAGCTCTCCAATTTTAGCTTGATTGCATCATGCTCGCATTTGGCAATGGCTAACTCCTTTTTGGATTCTTCAAGGATATTAATGTAGTTATTAATTCCTGTTTGCTTGTTCAAAACTGTTTTTGTTAATTTAGAAACACTTTTCTTAAGAGTCTCAATTACAGATTAGAATTCTTTTCCACTTTGAGTTAAAGCCAGATTTGCTTCTTTGCAATTTGACAATTCAACTACTAAGCTTTGATTGTGACTGTTTATTGTTTCAAATTTAGTTTTTAACTCAGTACAGTCACCGCATATCTTAGGAGAGTCAGATTTTACCTGACTTGTTGAACCTGCATCGTTAGCCATAAAAGCAGTATGATGAGAAAAGGAAGTATTGTTGACAAAGAGTTTCTCCAATTCCTTTGATGCAACTTCTTCTTTCTTCATCAACCCAGATTTTTTACTTTTCAACTTCTCTGCTTCTTTCAGCAACTCATCAACCTCAGCATCAATTTTTTTCTTGACATCTGAATTAGATCCATAACCACCTACACTCGAGCTTTCCTCGTCAAAACTTCCATTATACCCAGAACTATCATCATCATCAGCCGAGCCAATATTGTGAACATGTTTGATCTGATTGATTATCTTGGCATACCACGCAGTTCCTCCTTGATTCTCGTTTCCCAACTGAACTGACCAATCGCATCTTTCATTTGCTTGAACTACTAATGCTCTGTTTGTGTTTTGAAGGCCTAGACTGGTTGTAGTTATTTGGGTTGTTAAAAGCTACTATTCTTCGTTCATTGTTGACTTAAATTGTGTTAGATGGTCATGATTGATCTCGGAAAGGGTTGTGATTTCCTTGTTTACTAGGTCGATACATTCACGCTTGAAATGACCTTTTTCTCCACTATTGAAGCAAGTAACAACATCTTTATCAAATCCATACTTCGTGTCTTTCTTGCTTTCCAAACTTGTTCTTCCAGTTCTACTCATGTAATTATGGAAATGCTATCACTTTATATGAATACATTTCACTAAGCAGATGGTAGAAACGGGTTGTCATATCGCTTAGTGTTTCATTCTCCATGAACAAGAAACCTTCAAACTCTTTCTTCAGCAGATCATGTCGTATGTTTCTTGTTGCAACATTTCCTTCCCCTCTTGCTTCCAAAGTATCCCACAAATTTTTGGTGGTGGTACGGTACCCAAATTGAAGGTAAATATCCTTATGAAGTTCTTGTGTAAGGATAGCAAACTTTTTTTTTTCTAAATCATAGGCTTTTTTATCATTTTCATCTAAGTTGGCTAAGGAGGTTGGATTTGATCCTACTTTTTCAAGAGATTCCTTGTATGGTGTAGTAAAACATGTCCATAATTTTGTATTTTGGCCGAGAACATATGTATGGAAACGACTTTTCCATGAGGGATAATCATTCATATGGTTAAATTTTGGAGGAAGTTTATTACTTTTAGTTTCACTCTCGCTTATAAGAAGAGTCTTAATGCTCTTATTTTGATTTGCAACACACACCCATTGATTAGCGGTAATCATGGCTGTGTGTAGGCATTAGTGATTTAACCCATGAGGTTGTGGAGCATTATGATAAGTCTTGGTTTGAGCTTGAACTACTCCACCAATCCCAAGGATTATTACCCATTTTGTTTTCTTGTTTATGAAAGTAAACTTAAAAATGTCAAAGATTAATTTTTAAATAACAGTCTACTTTTAAAGTTCACAATTTTAAAAACCACAAAGTATTGAAAAACTGGACACGAAACATAGTTCACAAAGAAACTTAGTTCTTCGTACGGATCACTGGTTCCTACGAATCATTGATTTGTACGAATCACTGTTCTTCGTATGAACCAGGTTGTTCGTACGAAAAACTGTCTTTCGTGCGAGTGGTTATGCTTCGTGTGAACAAGGATCTTTGTGCGAGTGGTCTTTCGCACGATCAACTTGTTCTTCATGCGGATGTGTTATTCGCATAGAAGTTTTTTGTGGATGTTTGGTTTTTTGAAGGTAGGAATCTTTTTGCAGGGTTGCTTGGAGAAACTTTCCTTTCTTAACAGAGACTTTTTTCTGAGTTTGTTCGAAAGTTGTAGGTTTTCTACACAGTTCTAGTGAAAAAGACATACATTCCAATATCAGCTTTTCAGTCAACATAGTCAAGTCCTGAGATTTGGTCAACCCTAAAAGAATATTCCGGTGAATTTTCCGGCAGGTGTCTCACCGGAAAATATGTCCAACTGAACTTTGATAGAAAATTTCAAGAAAAAACGTATCCTAACATGTCTCCATGTATTCTAACAAGGTTTTTATAAACAAATTATGGATACAACAAGTTTTACCTAAATTTTAAGACTACTTATCTTTTAAAAACTTAAGTTTCTTGTTAGAAGTTCAAGAACACTTCCAAAAACCCTCACAACCTGCTGAAACACAACACTATGCTTGGTTTTAAACAAGGAAGAGAGCCAGAACTCTGCTACCACTTGTAGGTCCACTTAGAGGATCAAGATAACCTACTTCCTTGTTTTTGTAACACACATACGAGTGTGGAATCCACGTAAGTATGCAAACCAAAGCAAAGTAAAAACACAAGATAACCAAAGATTCACTATCTTGATTAATAGAAGAGAACTAGTACAAACACATACAAACAATGTTCATACAGACTCAGGATATACTCTCTATGTTCTCTCTCTTGTGCCTCATTGTCTCTCTATAGTGTCCCCTTGCTTGTCTCCCTCTTGTGTGTAGTGCATGTCTGTTTATATAGTGCCAACACCTAGCAATAGTACGAGGAATGTTGCTGGTCTTAAGAACAACTACAAGTCATGAAGAACATTCTGCAATGGTTGCTCGTACGAACTACTTCTGGTTCATACGAACAAGAACTAGTTCATACGAATAAACAAAGTGCTTGTTGAAAGGGGTCACTCGTATGAACAGCAAATGGCTCGTACGAGCAAACAACCTGATCGTACGTAGCACCTTTCACTCGTACAAGGAACTGTTCTTCGTAGAACGTGCTAACAGACATGTCGTTCCGACAGCGAGATCAAAAAACACAAGACCTAACAGTATGCACTCATGCAACTGTTTTACAACATAGACAAACTAAACGTCATACCAAATCAAGATTGGAGGATATCTTGATCTGGTCGAAACGACCAAACTATACAGACACAATAAACAAAGACTGTACAATTATAGACGTAACTAAGAACAAGAGATAGACACAAAAGTGCATCAACAGGCATGACCCATAAAACCACAAACACCCTACGAGGCTTATAGTGTCAAAAACGAGTGTAAACATCTATATAAATCTTTCGACTTTACATACTTTGCATACTTTAAATTCCTAAATTAATGAACTCCATCGTCATTCCAATACTCGCACACCTACGTTTCCTTGTGTAGGATAACTCGGTGTTCGTCCCCCTAATCAACCCAAACACTTTCATGGAATTAACTTTGCAAAACCGTGCGTACACTCGAACACCCTTTCTACGCTTTACACTTTTGGCGCAATATGTTAACCTATCAAAATACACCCAATCACACTTATACTTTTATGAAATCACACAAAAACTTCATCACACATGCTATAGTTACGTAATACACGATTTGTATACTTTGAACATTCTTATATGATGCTATTTGTCATTAGCTATGTACGAGCCTCCCCCTTAACATGTATAGCGCTATAGGAGTAACACATTGCCCGTATTCTTGTGGTCATGTTAAGTTCTAATCTATTATACGGTGACACTAGAGGATTGACTTGTAGTTCACATGCCTTGTTTACATTAATCTCGTGTACTAGCTTATCATGTTGATTTGTTTAAATGTTTTTATTACGTATCATATGATTCAAACTTGTGTACTCGTCAATACTTTGTTATTGAGCTATACTTTTTAACATGTTGCAGGTTGATGATGTTGATATGGCGAAACTTAGTAGGATTGGCATAGAAACACGCTTAGAATGCTAAGCTTTTTATTATGTTTCGTTGGACTTGTCTAATTTGATGTTATTTTTTATTTGAATTATATTGTACTTGACTACTTAATGAATGAAATGAAATATGTTGTTTAATTAAATATTGTCACAATTAATGTTATGATGTCTCGAGTAATCTATTTCGTCTCACTTTGATGTTTCCACTATCAGTTGGGGTGTGACAGATTGGTATCAGAGCCACAACTATAGGAAATTAGGTAGAATTGACATGTTTGACCTAGTCTATAGTTTAAGTGTCCAACTTGACCTTTCTTGATTCATGATTGTAACGCTAATTCTTCCTATTTGCTTCTTCCTATTTCTTTTGTCTTAATATACATGAAATGTGTCTTTCCTGAGACACTTACACAACTTACACACTTGAAGACATGAAGACACTCATACTATAAACGAGACGATCTCACCAAAATAGGGGTGAAACCCGCACTTTGGTGATCACTCTCAATCTGCATATTCGATTTTACACGAAATTACACCATCAAGTTAGGAGTGAAATCCACATCTTGATGGGAATTTCCATTTCATGCTCTAGTGGACCCTTACCAACGAGTTGGAATTCGCTCCTCATTTTGTAAGTACCAACCACAACTAGGGTATGATGTCGTCAAGTTAGGGGTGAAACCCGCACCTTGTCAACAAGTCCCATTCCTCAATTTTCAATCTCGCCAAAGTCCAAATTTTTCGATCGGTTAGAGACGTATGGTAATTGGAAGGGAAAATGTCGGTAATTGCTTCTCGACGAGAGCATTTTACCTATAGGCCAAAGTATGTTTCTCTAATTTAAAAGGATCTCGATTCACTTTGGAATAGTCGACGTTTCTCAACCCGAAACAATCCAATGTTTTATTAATGTTGGTGCATTATGTCTATTGCTTACGTCTAGGATATGTTGTTATTGTATATAGGGCTTAAACGCAAATGTATAAATGTTGTTGTTTATTTTATTTGTTTTGTAAGAGACTCGTACGAGTGAAGTGCATGACTCGTACGGGTGACACTCTGTCACTCGTACGAGGCAGCTACTCACACGAGTCACAGTCTCTGTTTCACACACTCCAGTGCGAGTCATGTCGACCTATATATAGAGGAGTGCTGTGTCAGAGCCAAGGAGTGTTAGTTTAGTTGGTACGACGAAGCCCTTCTGATTTGTTTACTTGCGTTGTACTTTACACGTCAAGCTTTACATTCAGAGCAGTTAAACAGTAGATCTTACTTGTTCGTTTGTCATCCTCTCTAGCAATGAATTCAGCCTCTACTAGTTGAGTTAGATAAGACCGGTTGCTCATCGGAGGAGCCGATCCCCCATTCACAATTAAGCCTATCTTTTATGTATCTCAATTATTATGTGTTTTAATACTTGTTACCTCATTCATTTCTAGCCCGATGCATAACTCGCACGCCTTTTGTAACCAAAGACAATAATAAGAATCCTCGTGAACCAACTAAATTTATACTCCTTACGCAATCACACGTGTTTATAATATTGAATTCTTGTTATGCTTATGTCACCTATGTGAACTCATACATGTTACACAATACTTACATGCTCAAACGTGATTTTTATTGTCGATCACCTAGATGTCTTTTTTCGCAAAACTCAAGTTGGAGAAATGAGTCGAAGTCCAACTCCAACTCGACTATCTTCATAAAAATCACTATATCAAAACTTATACCTAAGCTTTTATCATTGTTTCAATTTTTCACATTATGCATAAACCTCGATCCTTACTATTTTATCCAAACCATTTCTCACCCTACAACATATTTATGTAAATTACATAAACGAAACCCCTAATGACACTTTAAACGTTTCTTTCACAATTTTTCAAAAACTTTATGAAATGCTACCTATCAACTTAGTCGGTCAAACGAACATCTTGCCCTCGATTTTCATAACTCGTCCAAAACATGCTCACTTTATACTACCATTATAAAGGCATTTTCTTTCCAAAAAGAAACCAACGAAAACTTTCTCTCACATACGTGTAAGTACTTTGCTAAAATACTTTTCAAAATTCAAGTTTTAAATGAAAATTTTCAAAACACTACTTTTCTTGCATCGATAAAATAAAATAAAATAAACCAAGCTCACTATTTTACAACCTTTTCAAAAATCACTAATACGGAAATCTAAGTCTGAACACATGGGCAAGAAAATTTCATATGCGAATACAAATTTTAAAACAAAAATAACATTTCTTTTTACAAACCACATCTTACATAAAAAAATAATATTTTTCTCAATATTCACCCGACATTCACAATTTTGGTCCTTCATTCCCGACAAACCCGACTTATTTTATTTCAACCGACTTAATGTTTTGACTCAAGCACCCATACACATGCATATCGTCTTACAACGTTTCTATTTATGTTAAATTCCATTTTATTTCACTTATACGCTCGATACTACATGCTAATGCTATACGTATTTGTCTTCAATCATGCTCAAAATTTATACATTCGCACTACTTGGTAGTCATACTTGAAATCTATAAGTAGGCATGACCCGAGTGGTTTCGCCTATATTCGACACACTTATACATACATACAATCATGCTTACATACTTGATTCTTATACGCTATCTTACACGTCTTTTGCTTGTAATACTAAATGTAACCTGACCCGTACACTACTAGTACAAACTATGCGGATCATGCACAAACCAAAATAATCGCGGGTGCACACGGGATTATATTGGTAGGCGCATGAAAACCATAGTGGGTTCTACTGTGTATCGTAACACGGAACGTAACATGACACCGAATAGCGAAACGACGTAACATGGTGTGAACATGGTGGATACGCCGCTGGTACTTCCTATATATAAGTGTCCCTACCATGTTACCAAACTTTCGTAAAACGTGCCATGAGAAATTCGGTGTTTCCCCAAACCTTGTTAAATACATTTGATTCATAACAAAGTTTGGTGATCCCACTTCGAAATGATTAGTACTCGATTACCCATGACAAAGCTTCATTCTCAAAATCGTTAGCTTTAACCGCCACAACTATCACTAGCATCTCTCAACAATCCATGTCGCATTTTCCGATATTAATACATTTTTACCCCTCGCATACACCTACCGAATCATTCACTACCATACCATGATTTTACCAATTCTTCCCTTAACCGTTCATCCAAACTTTATTTACAGCAAATCAGCCTAAAACGTTCAGTCCCTTTTTATCCCCACCAGCCCAATTTGGTCAAAATGTTCCTTTTCTTTTAAAACGATCTTTCACTCTCATCTATGCGCAAACTTCAGCCAGTCGGTCTATTATCGCCAAAACCTTTTAGAAACCATAAATATTTACCATCCTAACTCTCTCCAATAAACATTTTTTTCTACAACAAGTGATTTTACTAATACGCCCTAGAACTGATACAACTTTTCTTACAACTTACAGTGCGAACCACTCATTTTTATCAGAATACATCCTTAGTCATACTAAAACCTTCCTCTTAGGTCACACTCTTTTAAAATATTCCTTCCAATGAGTTATCCAGACCCAGTCAAACTCACTTGCTTACAACACATATACACGTTTTTGCTTATCCTTATACACGTTTACAATTGGATCTCAAAAATACCTTAGTCAAACAAATTCTTTTCACGAACCTACCATTTTTATCCTTCAAGATTTCGATACATATTGACACACTTATACATGAACTCCGCAAAAACTTTAAACTTCAAATCTTTATTTTGGCCAAACATTTTCACCAAAATGACATCTTTTCCAAAGTCTTCCTCTTGAATAAATTTCGGGACGAAATTTCCTAAAGGAGGGGAGACTGTAAGGCCTCGCTTTTTCGTACTTTCCTTAATTAGAAAGTGTAATCGTATTTCTATTTATGGAAACTTGTATTCGTATCGCATTCGTACTTTCATTTCCCAATCTTATAATCCGAGACTTTGATTGTAATAAAATTCATACCTGATACATACTTGTCTTACATGCATTTAATTGTTAAATACGTGTTTACATACAAACCGATACTTGTTATACATGCAAATACTCATACATTCATACTTGATAGCTAAAATATACTTACATATACATTAAACACAAGAAAACATGCGAATATATCAAGTTTTACCATGAAATGAAAGATAAACTAATTCAAGGACTAAAAATAGCATAATCCGCAGATTCTTGTTTCTAGCTCATGGATTGTTCAAAAGTGTGTTTGTTGGATTGTGCTTCTTGCATTTAAGACTCAACTAACAACCCCCCAACCACAACAACCTTCATTGATTACCCAAACCCTAATTCCCCATTATAAATAGAAGCCTCCTCCCACTCTCATTTCACACCTCAATCGTCTCTTCTCTTCTCTAAAAGCTCTAAGAGCTCTCTTCTTCTCTCAAAGATCAAGGCTCCCAAAAGATAAGTCGACGCTCAACCCATCCACCAACCACCTTCGCGAACTCGCCAAGTTTGAAGACTTAGCAAAACCCGTGAGTACACTCGGCCCATTTTCGTTTACAACACTTTTGGGTGTAACATGTTTACTTATATCAAAACCACAACACTTAAACTTTATGAAATGCACAAACAATCCTATACACATGAACACTTGATACGCTTACGTGATGCTTATATCTTGGATATTCTTTATGTGATACTTTAGTCATTAACTTGTTTTAAGCCTTCGTTTAACATGTATAGCGCTATAGGAAGTCACGCATCCCCCTCCATCGCATAAACTTAAGGCCATGTTAAAACAGCGTGTTTGCATTAAGGGTTTGGCTAGTAGTATTGCATGCCTTGTATATGCTCGTGTAAAATCGTAGTTTCCATGAGAATTCGTTTAAACTTTAATCGTATACGTATGCTATGCTTAAACTTGTGTACTCGTCTTTGCTTTTGCATTGAATTGTATTTTAAAACATGTTACAGGTTGATGAAGAGGATGCTATGAAAACAAATAGCAAGGACTTAGATACACACAATTAGACGTTAGGCTAAATTTGTTGTATCAATTTTGTTGTATTGTATTTGCTTTGATATTGTACTTGAAAATTATTATTGAAATGAAATTTGATTTTATTAAATATTGTCATTATTAGCGTTGTGAGCAATGAGCAATCTCGTTGTCGTCTCACTCTGATGTTTCCGCCATCGGTTGGGGTGTGATAGATTGGTATCAGAGCCATAACTATATGGAATTAGGTAGAATTGCCATGTTCGACCTTGTCTATAGTTTAAGTGACCAAACTTGACCATTCTTGTTTCTTGCTTAAAATATTAATTCTTCCGACCTTGCTTCTTCCTATTTCTTTTGGTCTTAATGTATACAATATGTCTTTCCTAAGACATTTACACAATATACACACTTGAAGACTTGAAGACACTCATACAAACGAGACGATCTCACCAAAATAGGGGTGAAACCCGCATTTTGGTAATCACTCTCAATCCGCTATTCGATTTTTCACGAAATTACACCACCAAGTTAGGAGTGATATCCATACCTTGATGGAAAATTTTCATACTCTAGTGGACCATTACCAATGAGTCGGAATTCGCTCCTCGTTTGGTAAGTACCAATCATGCTTAGGGTACGATGTTGTCAAGTTAGGGGTGAAACCCGCACCTTGTCAACTAGTCCCCACTCCTCGATTTTTTGATCTCGCCAAGGTTTCAATATTTCAATCAATTAGAGACGTGTAGTAACTGGAAGGGTAAAATGCCGTTAATCGCTTCTCGACGAGAGCATTTTACCTATAGGCCAAAGCACGTTCCTAAATTTGAAAGGATCTGCAATTCACCCTGGAATAGTCAACGCTTCTAAACCCAAAACACTTCAATATTTTACTAAGTCTATCTTTTAAGCTATCTCAATTTCTATGTGTTTTAATACTTATCACCTAGTTCATTTCAAACCCGATGCACAACTCGCACATCTTTCGCAGTTAAAAACAATAATAATTCTTGCAAACCAACTAAATTCATACTCCTTACGCAATCATAGTGTTTATACTATTGAATACTTGTTATGCTTATGTCACCTATGTGAACTCATACATATTATACAATACTTACATGCTCAAACGTGATTTTTATTGTCGATCACCTAGATGTCTTTTTTCACAAAACTCAAGTTGGAGAAATGAGTCGAAGTCCAACTCCAACTCGACTATTTTCATAACAATCACTATATCAAAACTTATACCTAAACCTTTTATCATTGTTTCAATTTTTCTCATTTATGCATAAACCTCGATCCTTACTATTTTATCCAAACGATTTCTCACCCTACAACATATTTACGTAAATTACATAAAAGAAACCCCTAATGACACTTTAAACGTTTCTTTCACAATTTTTCAAAAACTTTATGAAATGCTACCTATCAAATTAGTCGGTCAAACGAACATCTTGCCTCGATTTTCATAACTCGTCCAAAACACGATCACTTTATACTACCATTCTAAAGACATTTTATTCCCAACAGAAACCAACGAAAACTTTCTCTCACATACGTGTAAGTACTTTGCTAAAATACTTTTCAAAATTCAAGTTTTAAATGAAAATTTTCAAAACACTACTTTTCTTGCATCAATAAAATAAAAAATAAAAACCCCTTTTTCAAAAATCACTAATATGCAAATCTAAGTCTGAACACATGGGCAAGAAAATTTCATATGCGAATACAAATTTTAAAACAAAAATAGCATTTCTTTTTACAAACCACATCTTACATAAAAAAATAATATTTTTCTCAATATTCAACCGGCATTCACAATTTTGGTCCTTCATTCCCGACAAACCCGATTTATTTTATTTCAACCGACTTAATGTTTTGACTCAAGCACCCATACACATGCATATCGTCTTACAACATTTCTATTTATGTTAAATTCCATTTTATTTCACTTATACGCTCGATGCTACATGCTAATGTTACACGTATTCGTCTTCAATCATGCTCAAAATTTATACATTCGCACTACTTGGTAGTCATACTTGAAATCTATAAGTAGGCAGACCCGAGTGGTTTTGCCTATATTCGACACACTTATACATACATACAATCATGCTTACATACTTGATTCTTATACGCTATCTTACACGTCTTTTGCTTGTAATACTAAAGTAACCTGACCCGTACACTACTAGTACAAACTATGCGGATCATGCACAAACCAAAATAATCGCGGGTGCACACGGGATTATATTGGTAGGTGCATGAAAACCATAGTGGGTTCTACTATGTACCGCAACACGGAACGTAACATGACACCGAATAGCGAAACGACGTAACATGGTGTGAACATGGTGGATACGCCGCTGGTACTTCCTATATATAAGTGTCCCTACCATGTTACCAAACTTTCGTAAAACGTGCCATGAGAAATTCGGTGTTTTCCCCGAACCTTGTTACATACGTTTGATTCATAACAAACTTTGGTGACCCCACTTCGAAATGATTAGTACTCGATTACCCATGACAAAGCTTCATTCTCAAAATCGTTAGCTTTAACCGCCACAACTATCACTAGCATCTTTCAACAATCCATGTCGCATTTTATCCGATATTCATATCATTTTACCCCTCGCATACACCTACCGAATCATTCACTACCATACCACGATATTCCCAATTCTTCCCTTAACCTTTCATTTAAACTTTATTTACAACAAATCAGCCTAAAACGTTCAATCCATTTTTATCCCCACCAGCCCAATTTGGTCAAAATGTTCCTTTTCTTGTAAAACCATCTTTCACTCTCATCTATGTGCAAACTTCAGCCAGTCGGTCTATTATCGCCAAAACCTTTTAGAAACCATAAATATTTACCACCCTAACTCTCTCCAATAAACATTTTTTTCTACAACAAGTGATATTACTAATACGCCCTAGAACTGATAGAACTTTTCTTACAACTTACAGTGCGAACCACTCATTTTTATCAGAATACATCCTTAGTCATACTAAAACCTTCCTCTTAGGTCGCACTCTTTTAAAATATTCCTTCTAATGAGTTGCCCAGACCCAATCAAACTCACTTGCTTACACACACATATACACATTTTACTTATCCTTATACACGTTTACAATTGGTATATCAAAAACACCTTAGTCAAACAAATTCCTTTCACGAACCTACCATTTTTATCCTTCAAGATTTCGATACATATTGACACACTTATACATGAACTCCGCAAAAACCTTAAACTTCAAAATCTGTATTTTGGGCAAGCATTTTCACCAAAATGACATCTTTTCCAAAGTCTTCCTCTTGAATAAATTTCGGGACAAAATTTCCTAAAGGAGGGGAGACTGTAACGCCTCGCTTTTTCGTACTTTCCTTAACTAGAAAGTGTAATCGTATTTCTATTTATGGAAACTTGTATTGTATCGCATTCGTATTTCATTTCCCAATCTTATAATCCGAGACTTTGATTGTAATAAAATTCATACCTGATACATACTTGTCTTACATGCATTTAATTGTTAAATACGTGTTTACATACAAACCGATACTTGTTATACGTGCAAATACTCATACATTCATACTTGATACTTAAAATATACATACATATACATTATACACTTCAAAACATGCGAATATATCAAGTTTTACCATGAAATGAAAGATAAACTAAGTTCAAGGACTAAAAATAGCATAATCCGCAGATTCTTGTTTCTAGCTCATGGATTTGACAAAAGTGTGTTTGTTGGATTGTGCTTCTTGCATTTAAGACTCAACTAACAACCCCCAACCACCACCAACTTCATTAATTACCTAAACCCTCCCACTCTCATTTCACACCTCAATCGTCTCTTCTCTTCTCTAAAAGCTCTAAGAGCTCTCTTCTTCTCTCAAAGATCAAGGCTCCCAAAAGATAACTCGACGCTCAACCCATCCACCAACCACCTTCGCGAACTCGCCAAGTTTGAAGACTTAGCAAAACCGTGGGTACACTTGGCCCACTTTTCGTTTACAACACTTTTGGGTGTAACATGTTTACTTATATCAAAACCACAACACTTAAACTTTATGAAATGCACAAACAATCCTATACACATGAACACTTGATACGCTTTCGTGATGCTTATATCTTGGATAATCTTTATGTGATACTTTAGTCATTAACTTGTTTTAAGCTTTCGTTAACATGTATAGCGCTATAGGAAGTCACGCATCCCCCTCCATCGCATAAACTTGAGGCCATGTTAAAACAACGTGTTTGCGTTAAGGGTTTGGCTAGTAGTATTGTATGC
Organism: Scalesia atractyloides; assembly: GCA_947069175.1. Taxonomy (NCBI): domain Eukaryota; kingdom Viridiplantae; phylum Streptophyta; class Magnoliopsida; order Asterales; family Asteraceae; genus Scalesia; species Scalesia atractyloides. The sequence continues at coordinate 43,813,293 of CAMTDV010000013.1, read as the reverse complement.
CTTGTATATGCTCATATAAAATCATAGTTGCCATGAGGATTCATTTAAACTTTAATCGTATACGTATGCTATGCTTAAACTTGTGTACTCGCCTTTGCTTTTGCATTGAATTGTATTTTAAAACATGTTACAGGTTGATGAAGAGGATGCTATGAAAACAAATAGCAAGGACTTAGATACACACAATTAGACGTTAGGCTAAATTTGTTGTATCAATTTTGTTGTATTGTATTTGCTTTGATATTGTACTTGACAATTATTATTGAAATGAAATTTGATTTTATTAAATATTGTCATTATTAGCGTTGTGAGCAATGAGAAATCTCGTTATCGTCTCACTCTGATGTTTCCGCCATCGGTTGGGGTGTGACAGACACGATGCAAGAGGAGTTGCTTCAATTCCAGAAACTGGGAGTCTGGAAGCTTGTTGACCTACCAGATCATCACAAAAAAGTGCAAGCGTGATGATAGAGGGATTGTAGTGCGCAACAAAGCTCGACTTGTGGTTCAAGGTTTCCATCAGCAAGATGGGATAGATTACACCGACGTCTATGCCCGGTCTCCCGTCTTGAAGCAATCCGCATATTCTTGGCCTTTGCCTCTTGGAAAGGGTTCAAGGTGTACCAATTGGATGTCAAATCTGCTTTCCTATACGGAAAAGTAAAAGAGGAGGTGTATGTCGGCCAACCACCGGGGTTCGTCGATCAAATGCACAAAGACAAAGTCTACCTTCTCAATAAAGCCTTATATGGTCTACATCAAGCCCCGAGAGCTTGGTATGAAATGCTGTCACGACATCTTACAGACAATGGCTTTATCAGAGGAACCGTAGATTCTACCCTCTTTACGAAGGAAGTGGATGGGCATTTGATTATTGTACAGATATATGTGGATGATATCATCTTCGGATCGACAAATGACAAGCTGTGTAAAGACTTTGAAGAAGTCATGAAGCGCAAATTTGAAATGAGCACATGGGGGAGATGCAGTTCTTTCTAGGACTTCAGGTCGATCAATTGTCTGATGGTATCTTTATCCATCAGACGAACTATGTTCATGACATATTGGAGAAATTCGATATGGCAGGAGCTAAACCAGCATCAACCCCATTAGCTCCTAATTACGGCATTTGTCCAGATCTTAATGGAGTCAAAGTTGACGAGACTTTATATCGCTCCATGATCCGATCCTTGATGTATCTCACTGCTTCTCTTCCAGATATCATGTATCCAACATGCATGTGCGCCCGTTATCAGTCCAATCCAAGATATTCGCATTTGCTCGCCGTCAAATGTATCATGAGATATTTAAAGGGATTTCCAAGCACCGGCTTGTGGTACCATAGACACGACGACTTCGATCTTGCGGGCTATTCGGATTCTGATTTCGGTTGCTGCAAACTTAACACCAAATCTACGACGGCTGGTTACCAGGTCTTCGGAACCCGTTTGGTAACATGGCAATGCAAGAAACAGACCGCAGTCACTCTCTCTACCTGTGAAGCTGAATACGTTTCAGCATCAAGTTGTTGTTCCCAGATTCTCTGAATTCAGCAGCAGATGAGAGACTTTGGACTGCAATTTCTTGATACACCTATATATGTAGATAACCAGGTTGTGATCGATATCACTAAAAACTCATGTCAACACTCTCGAACCGAACATATTTAGATTCGATACCACTTTATCCATGATTGCTATGAGAAAAAGTTGGTTAGAATTAAAAAAATCCACACTGGTGACCAAAAAGCAGATCTTTATACCGAAGCCTTTGATCGTACAAGATTTAAAAATCTTTTAAAATTAAATGGTTTAAGAAATCTGACATCAGGGGATATACACGAGATTAAGTTTGAGGATGATGACGACTTGACATAATACTCATCGGTTTGACGAATTTTCTGTACATTCTTTCTTAAAAACTCTAAAAATCCAAAAATATATTTTTGATTTTAGGGGGAGAAATTTTGGGAAAATACAAAAATTTATAAAAGTCAAAAAGAGTTTTTCTATGAAAAAAGGAGATCATATTATATCAATATGACAGTCACAGTATGCTAAAGAATTGGAATGATTAAACAAGTAATTAAATAGGTCATACTGAAGATGTGCCAATAGGCTTCACTCGTTCAGTAAATTGTTTTCAAGATATAAACCTAAATGAAAAACTGAATAACTTGTGGGTTAACATCTCTCGGATATATGGACTTAGTACTCTGAAATTTCTTTGAGAGAATGCCAGATTCTGCGATATAGGTCTTTATATTTAATCAATATCTGGGGTATTATCCGAGTTCTTCTGATTTTGCATAAGCAATGGCCTAGAATGTAACATTTGTCAAAAACGGGTTTCCAAAACCCGCTCCGTTTTGTAATCGAATATCAAGCTATAAAAGTCACGTTGAATATTTATGAGTATTTTGATTTAAAATGATACATAATTAATAAATAAACTAAACTATAAAAATTATATTTGATAAAAAGTTAAAACAAAATAAATAAAAAAGAAATGCTACTGCCGGGACTCGAACCCGGGTCAGCCAGAACAACTCCAACGACTTAACACACACTCACATCACCACTCCGCCACTTGTTGTTTTCTGTTATCTCTAGGAAACAAATAACATTTATACACAAACTCGGTTAAACCGGTTGCGCCAACTGAGAAACTGAAATCGGCAATTCAATCGTCTAATCATTTGATTAATCGCTCATTCACGTTTTATAACCAATGAACCGATGATTTTAATCAATTCAGAAGTGATTGAACATCAATTTTCTTTATTATCGGTTTTTATAACCGAAATTAATCAAGTCCCAATTACTTCAACTCAAGACCACTCTCGCGACTCAGAAACATCATACCAACATTTCATTTCACTTTCGTCACACTTTCAGTTCGTCAGAACGCTTAAATCAACTCGCCGGAATTTTCTGCAAAATTCGCTGGAAAACCGTATTCATCCTCAAACGGTAAATCTTTCAATAAACATTGTAGTTCAACAATTGTTAGGCTATTTCTAACTTAAACCTTTCAATTGAAATCGAATTCAGGCACTGTATTCAGCTAATTTCAGTTCGCCGGAAAAATTCTGAAATCTCTATATTCATCTGAGAATCGGTAAGGGCATTCAAACCCTTTGTTAACATTTGCTGATCACTTCAATTTCACGATTAGCTAATAAAAACAGTTAATTGTCTTGTTCAGTTGAAGAGCATAAAAACAGAGCCGACGCAATTGCCGGAAATTCTGTGATATATCATTCCTACGGTATGTTACTTCCAACACGTTTCTGTCATTTCATTTTAACCTTAAGAATGTTTGATAATCGTAAAAACAAGAAACGGATCAGTGATTCAGTCGACGGAAATTTGAATGAAGAAGACGAAGTTAGTTAAGTTATAAGTTTATTTAAAATCAGTATTATGAACGGGTTAGACACACAGTCCAGCGGTGGACTGTGTGCAAAACATATACGCATGTCCCGAGTTCGATCCCTGATACACGCACTCCTTATGTAATAAAATGCCTTTTTGTTTAAAAACTAAACCGGGTTAACTCTGTTAGTTGTTAAGTATAATAAAAACCGAGATATTAACCAGGTTAGACACACAGTCCAGCGGTGGACTGTGTGCAACACTAAGTCACATGTCGCGCGTTCGATACCCGTCACTGGCACCGGTTCGTTGAATTAAAATGTTTTTGAAATTAAAAGAATTTTGGTTAAACCGAATTAGTATATAAATATAATTAGAAACAATATTATTTCAGGTTAGACACGTAGCTCAGTTGGTAGAGCTGCGTGCACGCGTACGGGAGGTCTCGGGTTCGAGCCTCACCCGGTGCAAACAATTCCACTGACCGAACGGGTTACCAAGTCAACGGTCAACGGTCAACGCAAAATAAACAATTTTTTTATATTTTTATTTATTTAATTTAATTTAAAAATCAATTAAAAATACTTAAAAATAACATTTTTAAAGATAGAAAATAGCCTTAAACCCACAAAAATATATCTAAAAATTTCATTAAAATCCTTAATAAAATCCACTCATTTAATATATTTTTCCGTTATTATTTAGGTTAGTATTCCTCGTTGTTCCGCTCATCTAATTCGTACGCATCTCACCATCTTCAATCCAACGCACCCAATGTGAGTGAATCTTTACAAATTCCCCGTTTTAATCACGTTTTGGGGTGTATCATGCGTCTTGTTATATATATTATAATTAAACCATTGTGCATACATCATATCATGAACATGTGTATTCAGTTTGTTTCTGTTGTGTAGTTATTGTTGGATGCAATTTATTATTTTCAGTACATGCAATTTCATAGGCCGCCGCTCCCCATTACATTATGAGCGTTGAGCATGTTCCCCATTTCATTATGAGGTTGAACCTGGCGTGCCCACATACGATCGGCTCCGTTTGATTGAGCCTTGATCGCACAGACATTTTCATTTTCAGTACATGCAATACGATCGGCTCCGTTTGATTGAGCCTTGATCGCACTGTTTCATTTATGTTATTTATCGTATGATGTTGGTATGTTCATGTATGCTGTCATATGTTATTGTATGTTATAGTTGTGACTGCTATTTGCCACTGCTTGATTATTTACATTTGCTCATTTATGATTATGCACAATTTTTCATTGATAAACTAACAAGTAATTCATTACTAAATGTTTATCTAATAAGGTTCACTCGCCAACTTATGTTGACCCAAAAACCCCCATTTTTACACATGATACAGGTGAACCAGCAGCAGCTAGGAACACATAGGATTGGACTAGAAGAATAAAATGATTAGAGTTGGGATTGTTATGTTTGGTTTATTTTCTTTGTATTGTATGAACATGTTTGGATATTTGGAAATGTAACTTTGACTTTATTAAATATGAAACATATTAGTAAATGTCATGAGCTTTGGTGATAACCCAATTATGCCCCGACTCTTATTCCGCTGCGGGTCGGGGTGTGACAGCCTAGAACTTGTATAATACTTTACCCTTTATTCGCCTATAAGCTGCATAAAAATGATAATGTCATAACCTTTGTGACATCTGCAATTCAAAAGATTCCTCTAAGGAACACTACCTAAAGACGAGCCTTCATCTCTTTGTCTGTACGGTAGTACTAACCTGAGCTCTCAAGGTCTCGCAATTCACCCCTTTACAAATATCAGTTAGATATACTCACCTGTGAAATGAAATTCTGGGAATCTCGATACGGGAGTATATTCTGAGATGGGACACACAGATATTTCACGTTCCTAATATTACCTAACATATCTTGAAACAATTGAGAAACAAGAAGAGGTTTAAGTGGATACAAATATTGGCAATCTAGGTAAATCTGGTTAAAAGCTTAATGAGTATACCAAGATCAACGGTACTGGTGATTTGTTAAACACTTGATATGATCTTCTTAAAACACAAAACTCACAAAAGTAAGTATCTTTTCCTGTTATTTCTATTGGGAAATTTTTCTAAAACCCAAAAAGATTTTCAGTTTCCTTAGCTTTTTAGTTTTGTTTTAGTCTACAGATGATGTAAACATGGATAGTTGAAGTCATGGCGACATCTTGCTAAAGGGAAGCTGAAGACATGGATTCGGAGCTAATCTTATAAGAAAATTTTTTCTGAACGTCAATAAAGTTCATTAATTTGAAACTTTACAATTTAAAATAAATCTGTTTTGGTCAAAAATGGTCAACCAAGGTCATTAACTTGGACTTGGTAGGAAAATCAGGCAACAAGGGTCATTAATTTAGACTTAGTTAACTGAGTGGGTTTTAAACAGATAAAATTTCGTAAAATCAAAAATAAAAAAATATATCAAAAAGTTTTCTAAGTTTTAGAAATGATTCATACGAGTCTCACTAACTCGTACGAACAACGTTTGGTGTTCATTCGCTCGAACCACTGGTTCGTACGAACGACCCTAACTAGTATAAAAGGTCACTTTCTTCGCACGAACTAATGTTATGCTATTGTGCGAACTGAGAGAACTTTTGTGCGAATACGTTCTAAACTTCGATTTTCTTGACATTTACCGAGTATCGATTACATTAGGGAGGTTGATACGCACACCTCTTTCGATGGGAAAGGTACTATTACTCGTTTCTAACCATTATAATGCCGGATTTGGACCAAATGGACTTAAAACATAGATTTAGGGAGATTGGACCGGTAAAACTTAAAATTGACTTTAAAAACGTTAATATCGGCTCTAATAACCTATAAATCGTCTATCAATTTGTTAAAAACTACATGTTTTAGGTTCGGTTTAAACTTGGTGTTTTTGGAACGGTTCAATGTTCGTACGAAGGACCATTCGTACAAACCAGTTTTTGCTAAAGTGTTGATGATTCGTACGAAGCAAGTTTGGTGAAGTTTTTAAAAAAAAATCTAACTCTTAATCACTCTTACGAAGTAGTGATTCGTACGAATGATAACTTGTTCCAAACTTGTAAAAATTTTCTAACTATTGATTCGTACGGATGATTGGCTCGTACGATGATGTAGTGAGTTGAAAAATTTTGAAAATTTTTCTAACGGTTTGAATTCTTTTTGTACAGGTCAAGAAAACGTCCTTTTCTCCGTTTCACAACATCTGTTGTTTGGTGGACGAGAATATTCCGGAGATTGCTGCTTACAGAGATGTGTTAGATTTTTTTAGCCGGATTATGATTACAAAAGCGCTCACTGATCGTCATAACGTTTATAGATCTCATGTTGAATGTTTCTGGAACGCGGCAGAGTATGATTCTGAAGAAAATGCGATAGTTTCGGCGGTAAAGATTGATGATGAAGATATACAAGTTAAGACAATGGAGGATTTGATCCGAACAGTTTTGGATTTCAAGGATAATGCAGATGATCCTACCGGATTTTCAGAGTACATGGTGAAGGGTTGTTTTTACCGAATGGGATATGCTGGATTTGTGAACGTCGCGCTGTTCAAGAAAGGAAACCTCAGTGCGCCATTCTATTACATTGCTCACGTTGTTGCTAACGTGTTGAGTCATGCAAGGGAGGATTTAATGATCTGGTTGATTATTAAATGTGTATGATTACTGCTTTGATCTTGAATCTGCCATATAACTTCTCTAAAGTTATATTTACACAGATGATGTAGAACATACAGAGGGAAAAGTTCTTGCAATACCCTCGGTTTGTACAGATGTTGTTAGATCATTTGCACCGAACGTGAAGAAGAAGAAGGACGATGCACATGGATGTTTCTACCCTCAAGAATATGAATTCACATTTGAAGACATTTCCGAATGCTAAGCCGGTTTTTGGTGCTATGTCGACAAATATTACATTTCTACAGCTCCGGGTAACTGGAGGAAAGATGACAGTGGAGATGAGAGCGAGGAATTAACTGCGCTTGAAAGTTTTATTGCTGAGCATAGTTCGTGGTTTGTAAAAGACGGAGACAAGGGTTCAAAGAGAAAAGCAACTGCCACATCTTATACGTCTGCACCACAAAAGAAAAAGTCAACAGCTGAAAGTTCTGGGCTTAGAGATGAACCAGATGTTGAAGAAAATATTAAAGACATCGCTGCAGATATCGAGAGACAAGCATTTGGTGGAGAGAAAGAAGCTGAAGACGCATCGTCTTCGAGCACTAATTCTGATGAGAGACGCGCTGGTGAAAGAGAAAGGGCCAAAAAGATAGAGGCAAAACGTTTGGCTGAGAAAAAGAGAAAAGCAGAGAGAGCGAAAAGCAAAGCGACAGGTGAAGATGATACAACGTATGTACCTTCGGGTTCAGATACAGATACTCCTGTACGCACTCCAACGAAGCAAAAGACAAGACGGTTTAAACGCCAAGCAGCTAGAAGTTATGAGTCTCCAATGTTAGATGTAAAGAGACTATGCAGGAGCAAACGATTGAAGAAGAAGTTATTGTTGAACCAGCTCAGCAAATTCCAACATCACCACCTCGACAGGCTACTCCTCAGCCTCTACCACAGCCAACACCATCACAAGCAAAACCACAGCCACCACCGCCCACTTCACAACCCCAATCACAGTTTGATTTTGACTTTGACTTTGGAGATATTCCAGGGGGTGAAGATTTTTCATTCAACGATCCGCGTGTTGATGAGTTACAAAAGCAGGTCTTGTTGAATACTGTGAAGATAGCGGAGTTGCAGGAATAGATTAATGTGTTGAATGAAGAAAAACAGGAGTTGCATGAGCAGATTAATGTGTTGAATGAAGATAAATAGCAGTTAGAAGCCATGCTTGCGAGTATAGTGTCAAAGAATGAAAGTTTACGTCTCAGAATGGCTGAATATGAAGAAGAAAGGCTCCGTAGTGATAGAAGGATGAATATGTTTGAGAAAAATTTGACGAAGAAACTGGGAGTTAACATAGCCGTGGAGATTGATGAGATAGAACGTGCAGAGGCTAGAGAACGTGTTGCTGAAAGGGAACGTCTTGCTAAAGAATTATCAGACGCGCAAGGCAAAGGAAAAGCAAAGGTTGTAGAAGATCCTGTGAATGTTGAAACTGAGCCAGAAGCTGAATCTGCGCCAGTTACTATTACAGATATCATGGTGTACCAAGTGCCGAACAAGTTTATACTGATCGGGAAGCCTAAGAATGGGGAGATTGATATGTCAGATCTATCTGCGAGACACCGCGAATGGCTTCTGAAGAAAAAGTTAGAAAAGGAAATTGAGAAAGCGGCTGAAGAATTTGAGGAAGATGCTGAGAAAGAAGATGAAGACTTAGATGTTGATGGTGATTCGGATTCGGATTCTGATAAGGGTGGTGAGGATGATGATAATGTAGGAGGTGCTGGTATTCGTGTAACTGATTCTGATGTGAATAAAGAGATTGATTATTCGGTGTACCTCGATGATTCTGTGAATCAAACTACTAAAGAAGGTGTTAAGGACAGGACTGAAGGTCCTTCTGATGCTCAGCAAGCAGGAATCTTCTCGATGATTGATACATCTACCGTTCTGTTGTGCCGAAGCCAAAGATTTTCTATCTTGAGCATGATGTCGAGGAAGGTGAATTTATCCACAGTTATTCTAAGGAAGAGATTGCAGAAATGCTAGGTGTGGATGAAGAATAGTTTGAGTTTGATTTTGAAGATGAGCTGAACGAGATTAGCGTGTTCGAGCCAAATGATTATGTTTTTGAACAAGTTGAAGAAGCTAACGAGTATGATCGAGTTGTCATGGAGGATGATTATGATGACGATGCTAATATTGCTGATCAGGGTACAGAGGACTCCCCAACTTTTACTGAACTGTTTGCAGCTGAGAATGCAGATGTTCTGAAGCGTAAAGTTAAAGAAGCTGCTAAGCAGGGAACTATTCCTCAACAGTTAAACAGAGTTGAAATTGCTGAGATGAGGAAGAAGTGGTTTAAGAAGTCACCATCAGAGCGTAAATTCAAACGTCCTCTAGCGTTCTTTACTCGTGACCCTGATATTTCTCTAGGGGATCCGATATTTGAGTTTATGCGATCAAAAGAGAGTTTGGTATTTAGTATTTCCGATATTTGAGCGACATCAAGTCCTTGCCTTACTGGGATATTAACGAGTTGGTGCAAACAAAGACGATCAATCTTAAGATGAAATTTCACGACCAGAGGCTTTGGAAGTTGATTAAGCTTGAAGCTGCTCATGATTTAGACACTGGAAACCTCACTTTCCGAGACGCTTTACAAAGATAGATCCAGTGACTAAGTAGAAGGATGTTACGCTCATTGTAAAGAGGCCAAAAGTAATGAAGAACATGCCTATGATACAAATGGAGCAGAATTTCTACAAAGTCTTCAAGTGGTGGCACTATGATTCTAATACAGGAGAGGCTATTATTTGCGTGCACCGGATGATGACTCATGGAAGATTACTGAAGAGCTAACCGAAGCCGTCATCGCTCACAAACGCATATATGGGCTGTGGCGTGGCATTCGAGTACTAGACCCAATGTGGCTAGTAATTGTACAAAGAAAGACATAGAATGCTTGTTCTACTGCAAGATAAGTTACGAGAGAAAGATAAAGAGAAAGCACTCCAGTTTCAAAAGATTGTTAGTGTCTGTTTCGGCAATGACATACATTCTGGATTAGCATGGAATACATCTTGGAGGAAGCTAGAGGAAACCGAGCTAAAGAAGAAGGAAAATAAGGAAGCTAGGATTGTTGAGCGAACTCGCATAGCTTCGCTAAGGAGTTTTCGTTTGGCAATACAGTGAACCGACCTCCTCCAACAGATCAAACGCCAATTGCATTTGAGGAGCGTCGCAAGCCACCGAAGAGATTTTTGAAGACTGTCCAGACTGCGGCAACATCCAAGGGGGAGTTTGTTGGTACATTATGTCCATTGCCTACGTCTAGGATATGTCGATATTGTATATAAGGCTTAAACGTCATTTGTATAAATGTTATTTTTGTTTTATATGTTTTGCAGATGACTCGTACGAGTGACACTCTGTCACTCGTACGAAGCAACCACTCGCACGAGTCATAGCCTCTGTTTCACACACTCCAGTGCGAGTCATGTCGACCTATAAATAGAGGAGTGTTGTGTCAGAACTAAGTAGTGTTAGTTCAGTTGGTACGACGAAGCCCTGCTGATTTGTTTACTCACGTCTGTACTTTGCACGTCAATCAATACAATTCAGAGCAGTTAAACAACATTCTCTCTTGTTCGTTTGTCATCCTCTCTAGCAATGAATTCCGCCTCTGCTAGCTGAGTTAGATTAGACCGGTTGCTCATCGGAGGAGTCGATCCCCCGTTCACAGTAGTTTAAATGAAAGTGTAATTGTCTACTACAGGTAATGTATTACATAACTTATCAAAGAAATGATACATATGCACATGTGCATCGATAATTGTTACTTGAAAAAAAAACTGTGACGAAATATAGCAATTTTAAAAAAATATATATTAAAAAGAAAAATTTGTGTGTTTTTTAGATTTTTTTAGGTATTTTTTGTGTTCACATTGTTTCTAGCGGTTTTCGCTATAAATGTGGTTCTCGCATGAACCCTACCATATATATATATATATATATTTATATATATAGGGTTCTATTAGAAACCTTAGTTAGTGATAAAACTCGAAAACTCCTTCTCAGTGAAGGGAATGGGGCTTTTAATAAAGGATGGGCAAAGTTGAAAAAAAACTATGTAAATTTTCAAACATTTTATATTCTTCATATGTTATTATTTTTTTTTAAATTGCACCATAAGATCACAAATTTTCTTATCTTTCATTCGATTATATTTGAGCATATTTTTCCGACACAAACAAAAGATTAACATGTCATTATTTTTCAATGCTACTATTATAGTATTGCATATATGCAATACTACTTAGCCTTAAGGTTTAATGTTTTAGGCTAGTCTAGCTTTTATGGTTAGGTTTTTTGTGGGCTTAGGTTTCGGATTTAGTTTTTAGGTTTTTTTTCGGGAGAGATGGGGGGAGGGGGGGTTGGCCGGTTTAGGTTTTTCGTAATATTGCACATGTGTAATAGTAATTATTATTATTTAATTTTTCAAAATATTTTTTTGTATTATAAAAATGCTAGATTCAGAGCCAAAAAATGTTAAAAAATTTGGTGTGTTTTTCAAGTTTTTTTAGGAGTTTTCGCTTGAACTCTCCCCTATATATATAATGAGTAAAATTACAAAACTACACTTCTGTGCCTTGCACGTGACCTTAATTAACAATAGAAATTAACCAGGTTATAGCCAAAGTACATAACATGCAAGCTTTTCAAACATAAAGTATAAATCCGTAACTTTTAAAGGTAAGGAACAGTCTATGAAAGTTGCTAAACGTAAAGGACCCCTTTCAGTCTTTGAAATTTGCTATAAACGTTAGGACAACTGTTTAAATTTACTGTTAAGTCATTTTATTGAGGTTATTTGAAAAAAAAATTTTGTTAATTTTTAATAATAATTAATGAAAAACTATTTTTAGTTGTATATTATTTTACAATTAATTTAATGTTATAAATTATAAAACTAAATCTAGTAAATTGCCATTTTAGTCCCTGAGGTTTGACCAAAATGTCACTTTAGTCCTATTTTTTCTGGCATTTTAGTTCAAATAGTTTCTTTTTCTGTCATTTTAGTCCCTGACTTTCGTCATTTTTTGCCATTTTCATCCACCACCACCCCCCACCATCCATCACAACCTTCTATCTTAGCCATCACCTGCCTGTACCGTCACCACCCACCCACCCCACCCGCCACCCATCATTTCCACCACCACCGGCCACTTTTCCGCCACCCACGTCATCAACCAACACCACCACCATCATCATAAACCAGCAACCACTGCCATCATCTTCATTGTAAATCGGCACACCACCATCTCCATACCATCACACTTGCAAAAAAAAAAAAAAGAAAGAAAAACATGGTTTGACAAAAAATGCCCCTAAGTTAACTGACTTTTTTAAATGAAGTTAGTGGGTTGGATAAAAATGACATAAAATGACGAAAGGCAGAGACTAAAATGACAAAAAAAAAACTATTTAAAGTAAAGTTGCATTGGGTCAAACCTCATTGACTAAAATACAATTTTAAATCAAATTAGTCTGGCATGTGAAAAAAGTAGGCAGAAGTAGGAAACTCCCTCAAATAGGAAAGTGGGGAAATATGAGAAAAATGGAAAGAATGTTGAGTCGGCCCTAACCAGGCATACGTGTCCCATTTTCACCAGTTTTGTGGTGCCGGTTCAATTGAGCCAAGCACAGCCCATATGCTTGTAAATGGGCCCGTGTAACCAGCAGACACTAGTTCCTGATTTAACCATGTATTTACACACAACATTAGAAAAAATCTAACACATTGTATATAAGATTCGTTCATATAAATTTTGTCACAAAAAGTAATACTCAACGGCTAACTACGGTCACAATGAAGAAATGTAAATACAACAGCCAAATTGGAACAAATTACTAGTAATCTAATCAGAACGCTGCTTTCTTAAGGCTTCCCAAGCTGCATATTTTCTGCTTTCTTGTTTGTATCTTTTTATTTCTCGCACAACCGCAAGAATCACATGCAGCGAAAGTGGCAGGAAAAATGGCTGCCAAAATACGAAAAATATGTTTATGCAGGATCAGGTAAATAGTTCATTAGTTTGTAGATGTGGCAAAACGGGCTGCTCAGACGGGCTCGGGTTGGTTGTCTTATTTTTCAATGTTATAATTAGAGAAAACACTTTGTTAAAATAATAACCTTTCTTAAAATAAGATGATTTAGGAACCTGAATCTACCCGTTTTCATATAAAACTGGTTGAATTGCTGGTTGACAAAGAGGCCAACATAAATAAAATGGTCACTATCATAAGGTCCAAGTCGAATAATGTGAAACTAACCGAATAGACAGCAAACGTGTGCTCAAATGAGTAGTAACTGATAGACATTACAGATGGGTGAAAGAACGCATCCTCAGCCAACGATCTAGCATGCCTCGAGGAAACTTCCAAAAGTAGCAAATAATAAACTAAGATATCATGACAAGTGAAACGAAAATAATAAAATAATTATCAGTTCAGCATACCCGCTGAAGCATCACAAATGCCTTGTGATGCATTATTTTGAGCTAATTTTGCAGCCTCCAGAGAAAACTTGACCTGCTCAAAATAGGAAAGAAACCCACAGATGTAAGTGCTCACATATCATGAAATATTGAAATCTATTGCACTATTTTTCTTCATAAATATTGCATCCTATAGACTGACCTGTTTTCCAATCTCATCCTTAATGATCATTCTTGGTAGTGATTGGACCTGCATAGAGTTTTTTTTTTATTAAACGCAGATAGTCGATTGAAGTCCTAAATGTATTTGAGAACTGAAATATTACCAATCTTGAAAGTGATCCAAGCGTTGTACCACACTGTTGAAGATTATAACATGCATGTTGTCGAGCCAAAGCATCTAGTTCCCTACACATGATGATGAAAGAACCTCACAATTATTACACCCTATTATATAGTTAGAGATCCACTAAAGTATTTTACTTAAGTATAGACCCCTCACCCCCACACTCCAATCGGATAACGGGTCAGAAGAGTAATTTTGGTTCAGGTGGAATTGGGTCGACACAAAATACTTTTAGTCACAAAGCTTTAGATTCTTTATAAATAATTCATGTGCCAAATATGGTTAAAAACGTAATATTATGTCAATTAGGATTTAACGTTTTATATAAACAGTTTAGGTTATAAATAAAGTTTGCGCCTCTACCTGTTTGACACGTAAGACACGCTACGTTTTAAGCTATATTTTTTTCTTTATTTTACACCTTACAGATAAAACATAACATGAATCAAAGAATTTATATGTAACTGAGTCTAAATTGCCACCTCTTATTGACCAGCTATAATATAAAAAGAAAGATAAAAAAGTAGGCCATGCATATCAGCGTATTATATCGTTCAGCTAAGAGAACATCATGAACAATGGTGTTATGGTACAGAAAAGGAAGACTATTATTATTGCTAATAACTAATATTACCATTCTGTAAAGCCTCTTTCACTGGCTAAAAGAACAGAAGTTCCTGATGAACCCTTGTAGAAACCAGTAGATTTTAAACCAAATAATTGTCGAAGTTGCCCCATGAAAACTTCAAAAATCTGGTTAAGTTCCTGTCTCAGGATCATGAACAACAAACCTTGTTAAAAGATATCACACCTGAATCATACAGGAGATATTTTACTCATTTGATACAAAATCAAATAAATATTCTAATCTTCAGTTATGATATATTTATAGACCCTTCAATTGAACATCTTATAAGTGGAGATTTGTTTTCAACCTGGGACGAAAGTTTACGCCTGAGAGGGTGCATGCTGTTTGCGTTTTCCAAGCAGTTAGGAGGATTGAAAACTACAACACCTCCCCATGTCTGCAATTTACAATGATAATGAAATTAATATCACAAAGTTATTGTTAAGAAATAAGGAGAGGATATTAACTGGAGATATAAAGCCACTAGTGACAGAAATCTCTCCATTTGGAAGCTGTAACCTGAGTGGACATTCAATGGCAGATGGTACATATCTGAAAGTGCAAAGTCATATAAAACACACTCACAACATAAGAAAATAGATAAAGCTGTCTGCTTCAAATCTTATAAAATCCATATAAATATATAATAAATCACAAAGTATAACAGACATAGATGAACTTCAAAATTGTATGTAAGGATTAAGTATTTTCAGAAAATCATCAAATGACCTTGACCTTTACAGCTTTTCGTTTCAACTTCCCTGACACTTTCAGATTTCAAATTATAAAATATTTTTATACATGACTTCGTGTCTCTCATCTTAATGGTTTAGCTATTGTGATTCAACCAAACAACTCACATGAACCATGGTATTACTTAACGTCTAGCGCAGTTAGTGAATGTATTCTATCTTCTTTACTATTTCAAGACACACTCATAAGAACGAAGGTGATATCGAGTTAAATAATATACACCACAAATTGCAAAATCTTTGATCGCCCACCAGCCGCTATGGAAGTATCCAGGTGCCATTCATTTGAATTCACCTACAAATGATAAACGTCACTTATAAAAAAATATAATCACAATGAATCTTACCCATATGCTTTTTAAATGTAGATTCAAACTAAGACCATCAGGGTGTTAAAATCAGCCAGAAAACAATTACTAGTAGTTGGTAATTACTTTTCAACTTACAAAGAACGGAAGATCTTTGGTGCTAAAGATATGGCTCTCCTGTTCATCATCCCAATAAGAACATGAAGATTTTGGAGTATGATACAAAACCTGCATAAATAGAAGTAGGTCTTATATAATTTGCAGAAACATAATCCTAAGAAACAACCTTGGTTTAAAAAAGCATGAGCCGCTCCAGGCGTTTTGGTCCCAAGAACCGCCACGTCTACGTACAACCAAAGAAGCTTTATTGCAACCAGAAATTGCATATCTTTCATCTGTATACATATAAAAACTATTTATCATGTCTACTTTCATAATTTCTGCATCCCTTAGGTTGTTTAATACATACAAACCTCTAATGCACCCTAATATTGACCAACTTCGACCCAGAACTACATGAGAAGTGACTTCATTGCCCTGATGTGTTTCCCTTAGCACCTAGTGCATTAGGCGCGCCTTTTAAAACCAAGGAAACAACATAACTCAACAGAATTCACATATTACCTGACTTTCCACACTTATATTCGCTATAGGCGCCAAAGCTTCAAGTGTAGGAGCTAGAAGTTTCTCATCTACCTCTTTAAAATCCCTGCGGATACAATGAGATTATAAAGAGGTGAAGAAGAAACATTTATTCCAGAGCTTGCAACTTAGGTCAACATTTATGCTTTTGCAATATTTAAGCAAAGCTCAATGCCAATCATAACAAAAACAATTATGATGCAGCCAAGTCGAACAAATAGCTAAGAAAACAATAAACCTCCATACCAATCATAAATCCAATCACGCGGATCAGCATTCAACAAATTGAAAGAAAGAATAATCTTCCCATCAGCACCAACAGGCATAAACTCCCCTTGATTACTCTCTTCATCTTTCGCACCACTTACAAATACCTTCACAAACAACTCCGCCACCATTTCCGCCACCAAATTCATCTCTCCAACCCTACCTACAACCCAAGCATGTCGGTACTTCCCCACCACCGCCCTTAATCTATCCCCTTGATCTATATTCACAACCACAACAGTATAAACACTACTCCCTCCCACAGTATCCTGCAGGTACTCATCAAACGCTTCATCATTCTGATCAAAATTGAACTCACTTAATGCTCCACACTTCCATAATATCCTTTTATCAGCATCTTCATATTCTACACAGTCATCACCAGTGTCTAAACTAACCGAAACCCTAGTGCCACAATATGAATTAATAACAGCATATTCTGACATATAACTGTTAACCAGAAACCCTAGGTTGTCAACCTTCGGCTTAATTGAACTACCGTGATCAAAATTAACAAACACTAGATGAAATCTACACGGAAACACTAACGGATTTGAATCAATTGCGGTTGCTAGCGAATCTATTTCGCGAAACGGAAGAGGTGATCGATAGATCTCGATCGATTTAAGTAGCCATGGGAGACCTGACATGATGAAATGAGATCAAATTAGAGATATCGCAGATGAATGTGCAATTGGATCAATAGTATGTAGGTGATTGTAGAGAGAGATACCTAAGAGGAAGGAGAATAAGACGGTTATGGTTAGTATGAGACGCTTTAATCCAGGTTTTGTCTTGCGCATGGTTTTATCGTCGAAGTTTGATGATTTTGAGTGTCCGTTTGTGGTTTCTTCTGGTGGAGATGATTCAGTCCCCATGGTTTCAGAGATTTCCGCCATTGATAGACCTTCAAAGCTCGGAGTTCAAATCTTCAATAGTGGTAAAGACTATTTTCAATGCATCACTTTTAACCTCAATCTATTGAAACACTCTAAAATCCATCGGCAGACTTTATTTCTTTAATACGGATCGTATAAAGCTATACAATCCGTAAGCGTTAACTTTACACAATTGCAAACTGATTGGGTAATTTTTTTGTCCAACGTCTGGTTTTATACGACCATATAGCCTCTATGATCTATACAGGCTAATACGATTCGTATAAAGACCATTTTTTTAGTATAAAGTTTGGTGTTTTGGGTGTGGTTGTGGGTGTTTATTGTTGATTCCTTTTGTTTTTATGTGTTTCATAATTTGTATTATATTTTTTATCGTGATGTATCGTATTATATAGTGTCGTGACGTATTGTATTATATCGTATCGTATTATATTGTATCGTATCGTGACGTATCGTATTATAACGTGTCGTATTTGTGTTTTGTATTATATTTTATCGTGGCGTGTCGTTTTTGTATTTTGTACTGTATTTTATGTTGATGTTTCGTATCGTATCGTATTGTGACGTATCATATTGTATCGTATCGTATCATGACATGTCATGTCGTATTATACGTTATACGTAACCAACCAAGTAATCTAGACATTGTAAATAAACATCACAAATATCAATAAACTGAAACTGCCAATTTAACTATATAATAAGTTTATTTATACATGACATAATCCAAAATACATAAAAAGTCAAAATACAAAAAAGTACAATAAACTATCCTAAACCGTCGAATTTGAAAATGTGGCAGGCTCATCCTCCTCGGGATCGGCATGCCCACCTGCCGCGACAGGCTCCTCCTCGGGTAACTCGTCCGGCAGCGCGACGGGGTTAAAATGTGGATGTTTTGGTCGCAAAAGCGACGGTCGATACCGGGAAAGTCGTGCGTGATATGCATGCCGATCAACATATGGCACGACAATCTGGTCCGCTTGACTGTGCCCCAGCGGTGAACTGTGGGTCCTCATGAGAAACGAGGCCCAATAAGAGGAAAACTATGGGTGATGTATGCCCCCGTACAACAACGATCGGTCCTACCGGAGGTGTGCCACCGTAAACCACTCGGCGAGGCAGTAATCAAGGGCGCACCGTCTACCTCCATAGCAGACAATACATGTAAAACAGGTCCCCCTGATTGCACCACTCGCGACTCTGCTCGTGTGGTGCAATACATGTGGCGATAAGCATGTGCAGGTAGCGGTACATGGGTCTATAATAGCAGACACCCTGGCCTTCGAGACGCCAAAGGGACCTTGACCGATCACTTTCCAGAATCTAACGAGTGTTGATCTAGGTACCTCGTGCACAGCGTCGTTATAGAGTGGGGTGTCCGTCTCCGGTAACATATAGAAGCCGATGTGCACAAAAAACTCCCACAAAGACATCTCATGTGTCTCTTTGTCACACTCCATAAGCGTCGCAACGGAAATACAAACGAAGTGGTGACGGAAGTTGGTGCCCATAAGTATCTTTGTGGACGATGCAATATTTATTTTTGGACATTCAACTTAATTAAAACATAATTTAAAGTTTAGAGTTTAAACACAAACCACAACCACCACATAGTTAAGTTGTTTTGATCCTTATGGATCTTAATACATTTGGTCCCAAATTGTTTTAAAAGTTTTCATAAAAATTATTTAACACAACATGCATCAACAACCACATGATACGCCAAAATCCCGAAGCTAAACTCATGTATCTGAAGAACACGTAAAATAAGTGTCAACACAATGGAGGGTGAATTCACTTATTCAAATTATCGTTAATTTGTTTAAGGAAAACTTTCTTATTATGTGTTTTATAATAAAACATCCATATGTATTTAAGAAAGTCAAAATTTTACATCCTTTATAAAAATCCGAGGGTCAGTGCATTTTCCGAAAACCTTCGATACAAAACATCTTCCCAAGGTTTATATATTAAATTGATAGCATCAAATGTTCAGATTCATATGTTTGCAAGATATATGAGCTATATATTAACAATAAGGGTATAATCAATGCTAGACGATAACAGAATATAAATTTGTCGCTTGACTTAACACAGAGCTACCGGTCACGACGGGGTGGTCAACCTGATAGATCTATCAACAATTCTACGCATACAGGTATTAATGATTAATTGGCTGAATTTCACGCCAAGTGCCCGCAATGGGCCACTCAAGGTGCCAAGCTTATGAACAATATATATATATATATATATATATATATATATATATATATAATATCCTACTAAAATTGATGAATTTAATATTTTGTGTTATTTGAATTTCCTGAAGTCCCCACTGAAACGTAAGCCAATTTAAATACTTACTCTCTTGAGATCAAGAAAATTCGTCACACTTAGATTTAAATATTTTTAAATCTATACCGTCGTTTTACCTCAAACATAGTAATCCTCCTCGTTTATCCCCGAAACGTATATATTAATCATATTTCCAAAACCATGTTTTTCCTAAAAAACATAACATGTCATTTCCAAAACTATATTTTCCACGAAAATCTATTTATAATTTATTCAAATGCATATTTTATACAAAAACGTATAATTATCCTTTTAAGACGTATTCTTCCCCAAAAACATATATAAAACGGTAAAAAGAGGGGTTAGTGATACTAACCTTTGGGTGCGTATTTATACTAGTGCAATCCTACAAATTGATCTACACGTCCTATTTTACATAGAAATGATTTAACAACCAATATTCCACAAAATATCGAAGTTTCTCCAATAACTTAGAATTTTTACACAACTTTGAGATTTTCTCAAAAAGTCTTTATTTTTTATTATGTTGGCGTATTTATATATATATGCATTCATATATATATATATATAATATATATATATATTATAATATATATAACGGGTGTGATAACGGATATAACATAATAAAGGTCAGCAATAAAATCGTTCAAGTCGCAAAAATCTTAATAAATATATATACACACACCTACGGTTTACGCTTCGTAATATATTTACATAAACGTGAACACATTATCAAATATCGTAATACACGTATCTCGTCAACTTATATATCATGAAATAACTCATCAAGTTAACCTATGTATTATTCTAATGCTCGACAAATAAGTTACATACTTAACGTGACTTTTAACGACATTACCTTTTTAACCGTACAAGTGTACATGCATAGTCTTAATTCCTACCATCATGTCAAGTCTTAAAATATCACATTTCATATACTCATATTCACATATCATATCGCACAAAGTTCACCCTTAAACAACCCATTTTCGTGTACGTTGAAATATGCGTAATTTAACGTTTTTGGGCGTCGGAAGTCACGTATGACTAACCAAACACCAAGGATACTTAATAAAGTTAAAATAATTATATTTTAAAAAACATCAGTTTATAACCTGGTCTAAAACAATTTTACAAAAATCACTTTAAAAGCCGATTTTTACCGTTTTAACGCATAGTCTTGTACCGAACTTTACTATAATCATCCCAAATCGTCACAACTTGATATATTAACATAACACATGTTATATACTGAATAAAATAGTACTTATATTCATGTTATTGCAGATTTCATATAAGTCACATAAATCATGCGATTTCACCCATTTTACTACTTTTTTTAAGCTTCATGTACAACATGCAAAGCTATCTAACTTATGACATAACTTTATATCATCATAATACATCATATAACATCATTTTTTTCATGTTCATATTCTGATTTCTTTCACTTTTGTCATACCATAATAATTTCACCCACTTATGATCATTTAACCATCATGCATGCTTATGTACAAGTGCCTAATGCATGGTTATCATATCATCTTCATTCAAGACTTAAATGCTTCCTACATACATTTATTTCATATTATCAAAATATCATTTTCATCTAATCATCATCAAATCATTCATAGCATTAATGCATGTTACATTCTCATGCTTTTATGAACTAACAAACAAGACTCATGTGCATGCATACACGACACACACATATATACTTATATACTTCCAAAAATTTACTTTTCATCTTCAATCATGTGACCTTTTTATAAAACCCTTTTATCATGCATGCATTAACTTTTCATGAATCACATCAACATAAATCAACTAATAATCAAAATACAATTTCTAACCCATGTATACAAACACTTTCGGCCATGTACTCACATACACAAGATTCCATTTTTATTTTGTTAAAAATCCATTTATTATTAGTTTTCAAGTTTGTGAATACTTACAAGATCAAGAGAAACCTTCCATCATCACCATTATCACCAAAAATCAAGAACAATGGTTTTAAAAGTCAGTTTATACCTTTCAAGATTTTGGTGGATTTTTGATAAAGTTTGATGATATGGAGCTTGTTCTTCCTTGAAATCACCTTGATATCACCCTTGGATCTTCAAAACTACTTGGAAACACCTTGAAATGGACTTGGTTTTTCAAGATTACGTTTAAAATTCAAAAACGAAGGTGTGTGTGGGTGGTTTCAGCCGAGTTTCAAGAGAGAGAGTGGGAGTGATGTTGTGTGGTGTTGGGTTTGTAATATGGAGATGTATGGAAGATGTGCAAATGATTACTTGTGTTCCCTCGGCCAACACTTGGCAAAAAGGAAGGAGAAGGCAAAGAGGTGGGCTCCCCATGTGCCGCCACCTACATGCACACACACATACTTTATATATACATAGTGTATATATATATATATATGTATATATATAATATATCTAGTTAAAAACTGGTATTGAACTGACTAGCGGGTATTTTATCTCGTGTTTTATCGCGATATAAGACGTTTAAAATTATTTTTACTATACTATAAAATTAATTCACCATAATATTGCTGAACAATATTTTATTTGCCTTAGACTGGCAGCATTGTCTGTATTTTGTAATATACGCATGGTATTCCGTGTACGCGCTTAAACTCGCAAAATAGAGTTTTTAAGCGTTTTAATTAATTTTTTCTCACGAATATGATTAAAAATAGCATTTTAATAAAAACGGAATATTTTAGGATTTTAACATTAATTGGGCGGTCACCGAGTTCGTTTTGCATTTCGTTCGTTACGCGATAAGCTTTTATTTTATTATTGCCAACATAATTTCTAATGATCTTTAAATTTATCAAGACATCAAATACCACATATTAACACCAAATTCAAGAAATTATTGCCTTTATTTATTCATAACACCTGTCACACTTGTACGATACAAGCTCAAAATAGCCGGGTGTCACACAGTCTCCCCCTGTTTAAGGAATTTCGTTCCCGAAATTTTTACATTACAGGTCTTGTTTTTCACCAGACGGAAAAGGGATGGGGATATTTCTGTTGCATTTGGTCCTGTCGTTCCTATGTGAACTCGAGTCCACGTTTGGAATTCCAGCGAACCTTTACCAACTTAATCCGACTCCTCCTAAGCTTCTGAATCTTCCAATCCAGAACTTCTATAGGGGTCTCGATAAATCTCAGTTTATCGTCTACTTGAACCTCATTTGGGGTAGGATTAGTATCTCATCCGATAGACATTTTTTCTGGTTGGACACATGAAACACGTCATGTACTCCATTCAATTCCTTTGGTAGCTTAACCCTACACGCGGCTGATCTAACTTGAGAGAGGATTTCAAAAGGACCTATATATAGTGCGCTCAAGTTTCCCCTTTCCCCAAACCTAACAACACCTTTCCAAGGTGACACCTTTAACAGAACACGATCACCGACCTGAAACTGCAACGGTTTCCTTCGGTTGTCTGCATAACTCTTTTGTTGATTGGCGGCAGCTTTCAAACTTCCCTTAATCCGGGCAACCTTATCAGTGGTTTCCTGGATAAGCTCAGGTCCGGTTAGTTGCCTTTCACCAACTTCTGCCCAACAAAGGGGTGATTGACACTTTCTTCCATACAAAGCTTCAAAGGGAGCGGCCTTGATACTCGCGTGATAACTATTGTTGTAGGAAAACTCAGCTAATGGAAGATGAGTATCCCAACTTCCACCGAAGTCTATCGCACACGCTCTCAACATATACTCTAGAGTTTGAATGGTTCTCTCGCTTTGACCGTCAGTTTGAGGATGATACGAAGTACTCATGTCTAACTGAGAACCCAACGACTCCTGAAGAGATCGCCAAAATCCGGAGTCAAATTGTCCATCTCTATCAGAGATAATCAACACAGGTACTTCATGGCGAGCTACAATCTCGTTGAGGTACAACTGCGATATCTTTTCATGTTTTGTCTTTTCCTTAATGGATAAGAAATGAGAAGACTTCGTCAATCAATCCACAATTACCCAAATGGTATCATGTCCACGTGACGTACGTGGTAATTTGGTGATAAAATCCATTGTAAGATGCTCCCATTTCCATTTAGGAATCTCTGGTTGCTGCAGAAGCCTAGACGGCTTTTGATGTTCAGCCTTAAACTTCGAGCACGTCAGACATTTACTAACATACACCGCAATATCTTTCTTCATATTCGGCCACCAATACAACTCCTTGATGTCCTGATACATTTTGGTAAAACTTGGGTGAATAGAATATCTGGATTTATGAGCTTCGTTCACAACCAGTTCATGTAGGTTACCTCTAAGCAGAACCCAAATCGGTTCATGAAGTACATCACTTCGTCCGCTTTTGGTATCAGTTCACACTCCAAACCTCTAAACCTTCTTTCCTCAAATTCTCATCTCTTAAAGCTACTCGCTGTGCATTGCGAATCTAAACGTTCAGACTCAGCTGTATGGTTAAACCCAAAGCACGAACACGAAGAGGCTTTTCCCGCTCTTTCCTACTAAGCGAATCAGCAACAACGTCTGCTTTACCTGGGTGATAGCGAATATCACCCTCGTAATCATTGAGTGACTCTACCCGACGCCGTTGTCTCATGTGAGTTCCTTCTGATCAAAGATATGCTGGAGACTCTTGTGGTCAGTGTAAATCGTACACTTCGTTCCATACAGATAATGTCTCCAAATCTTCAAGGCAAACACAACAGCTCCTAACTCCAAATCATGAGTTGTGTAGTTCTTCTCATGCACTTTCAGTTGGCTGTACACATAAGCTATCACTTTGTCCTTCTGCATAAGCACGCATCCAAGACCCAAATGTGACGCATCGCAATATACAACAAAACCGTCATTTCCCTCAGGCAGGGAAAGAATAGATGCACCACACAACCTTTCCTTCAACAACCGAAAAGCTTTCTCCTGCTTCTCTGTCCAATTAAACTTCTTATACTTCTGGGTCAATAGCGTCAATGGTTGCGCTATTATGGAGAAATTCTCTATGAATCTCTGATAATACCTAGCAAGTCCTAAGAATTGTCGCACCTCTGAGGGAGTCCTTGGTGCTTCCCAATTCATAATCGCTTCAATCTTCGACGGATCCACATGTATACCTTTCTTATTTATGACATGTCTGAGAAAATGAACTTGAATCCAGAATTCACACTTAGAGAACTTGGCATACAACTTCTCGTTCTTCAGTAGCTCCAAAATCCTCTTCAGATGTTACTCATGATCTTCTTTGGTTCGTGAATAAATAAGTATGTCATCAATGAATACTATCACGAATTTATCCAAATAGGGTTTGCATACCCTATTCATGAGATCCATGAACATTGCAGGCGCATTAGTTAAGCCAAAAGGCATGACTAAAAACTCATAATGGCCATAACATATTCTAAAAGCAGTCTTTGGAACATCTTCATCAGCAATCTTCAACTAGTGATAGCCTGAACCGCAAATCAATCTTCGAATAGTAGCTAGATCCTTGCAATTGATCAAACAGATCATCGATCCACAATAGTGGGTACCGATTCTTGATAGTTAGTTTGTTCAACTCTTGATAATCTGTACACACCCTAAAGGAACCATCATTCTTCTTCACAAACAAAACAGGTGCTCCCTAGGGCGAAAAACTTGGTCGATGAAACCTTTGTCTAATAGCTCTTGAAGCTAATTCGACAGTTCTTTCATTTATGAAGGTGCTAATCTATAAGGAGATTTCGCAATGAGTGCCGCACCAGGGACAAGATCAATTCTAAACTCGATCTATCTCGCATGGGGCAATCCAGGTAAGTCTTTAGGGAAAACTTCTAGATACTGATATGCGCCAAATTCAACATATAAATTATGACCCTTTTTAATACTAATGTTGGAAAAAGTATGTTTCTTATATACTTTTAATTTTCAGGATTAAAAGAGCTTAAATGTACAAAAGGAACAAAAATTAATGACAAAATCCAACATAAGTATGAAAAACGGGAAGACAACGTACAAACCAACCCACCAAGCTTCAACCCAAAAACAAAAACAACAAGTCAGAAGACTGGTGCGGGGCCGTGCCCCTTCATGATTCCAGATCAGAAGAAGACAAACAGAAGCAGACAAGAGACACGGGACCGTGTCCCCTTGGGCACGGGCCATGGTCAACTTCCAGATTTGCATATCTTGGATAGTACAACAAGTACAAGGGCTACGGGGCCGTGCAACAGGCTGCTCTAACATCTGCATTAAATGAAGACAGAGAATGAGGAGGCACAGGGCCATTCTCTACAGCGACGGGGCTGTGTGAAAGGACAGTTTTTGAATATAAATAGGGATGCTTGGTTTCATTCCAACTCATCCATTGGCAAACCACTTCTCTCACACTAGCCACCACTCCACCACCATAATAACCTCATCATCGACCACTTTCATCCATTCTCCACCTTAGAGTGTGTAGTAGTCTTAGGATCCAAGATTGATCGTAAGATTTTTTGTCAATCAAAGGCCATGCTTGGCTAATCTCTTACATCACTTGGTGAAGACAAGTTATTTATGTGTTACTTTTGATTTCCTAGCTTGGGTAAACTTTTTATCTTGGTATGTAATAGTGACTTTAATAACTAGTTTTTTATATTGAAAATGAACTTATTCTATCATCCTTCATGCTTCGTTGTTTCACTCATTCGTGTCTTTACGGTTTATATAAAGCACGTTAACTGCCTGGAAGGGGGTTAGAAGGGTGGTATGGGTGAAGTTCTTGCCTCGCTTAGTGTATAGATCCTGCGAGTACTTGGTTCAAGCTTATTAGGGTTTCCCTTGAGGCGGATAGCATCAAATCAGGGGAGTAAGATCAGCTTGAACCCCTTATAGGTAAACTACTATTAAAACTTTAAACCGGCCTTGTGGGACTGTATCCCTGCTGACTCAGACCAATATGGCTGAGGGTAGCGTTGCCTCTAAAAGAGGGACATGCCACGTTTTGCGTTAATAAGTTACTTAATTATTTTTCAATATTCCGGCCTTGCAGGACTTTATCCCTGCTGACTCAGACCAATATGGTTGAGGGAAGCATTGCCTCCAAAAGAGGGACATGCCACATTAAATAAGATAATCTCTTAAAAAGCCCAAAGCATCAAAGGATACGTAAATAATGAGTCGGAACCAAGTGATTCTATCTTATCTATTTGTTTCTTTTATTATTATTTAAGTTTATTCTATTATAAATAAACTATATTATGGTGACTATCCACGTTCTAACTCCCTTCTCTTCGTGTCTTTTGTATCAATGTAAGAACACTATATATAGAGGTTTTTTGTATTGCATGTTTACATCTCAATGAATTATAATTACCTATTCTATCTTTCTCTATGTGTTTCTTTGATGCTTGTTCTTATGTTCATATACTAGTCGCTAGTAGGCCGTTGTTTCACAACATGTTATCAGCACGAAAATGCTTTTTCTCCAAAACCCTATTTTTTTGAAACCAATGTTGGCCATTTTTTGAAGCCGCCATCACTCTACTTTGGTCGACAACTACCAACCAATGAAAGAACTTATATCTCCAGGTTAAATTGCTTCGGATGTCAAGCTCTCTTACAGATCTGCTTTCTGTCGGATTCATAAGGTATCATTGACTCGAAAGGTAACCTTTATATAAAAGTGTTACATTGTTTTGATCTGCAATACTAGAAAGATCTATTCCCCACCAATATTTTATATTAAGTTATTTATAATAGTTTTAAACTATCACTTTATATATCATTTATTTTCTATTGGGTTCTGGCAGTAGTAAGAAACCAAAAGTTAACTGATCTACTTCTTAAAATATATTAATAAGGTTATTTATTAAAAAATTTAATGTTTTTGAATAAATCCATACATGAGTTTTAAAAATAAGCACATGAAACGGTTTGGGTTGGAAATTGTTATGAACTTATCGATTGTATATACTACAACATGGGTTGATATAGATTTGTAATTATAATTAAATGTACAATTATTTAATTGATATCCAACAAGCATGCTTATTATTAACAATCTTTGATTACTGTATAGATATGATATGTATTAAGGTCTGTATATTGAATATTATCATATGTGGAGGATGTTGATATTCCTAAGAGTTTGTCAAAGTGAAGGTTTATTTATTATTTGAGAACATTGCTAGGATATACTTGTTTATCTGTTAATAACATATTCCTTTAGTGTTAGTTTTTTTACACCCGTTTACAGTAGTATTATATGGATCATAATAGAAGGTATGATACATTTAGATTTAGTTTATGTTTATTTTCGTGTATATAGATGATTAACCGGTAGTATTTTACTTAAGTAAATATAGTATATAGTAGAAGTATTGTGAATCTTGTGATGCTAATAAACCTAAGACATTTGATGATTAAAAGGTTTATTACCTACATGTTTTAGAGTTAATAAAATACATTTGTCTTCGCAATACAATAATAGTATGCATTTGTAAGATGGTGTCTACTAGATGCATAGTCTTTGCAGTATATTTTCTATATATATATATATATATATATATATGATTATTTTGATTGCTTATTGAAATTGAATTGACAAGTTTTTCCTACATATGCTATTAAAACACCATGAGGACTTGATGAAGATTTTTGGTTATTTTTCAAACTAAAGTAAAAATATTATACAAGATATACTTTTGGCTAGATATACACTTGTACCGTGATAGGTGAATTCATACAATATTAGATACCTTATTCTGATACACTGTTACCTATAGACAAATTTGTTCGCAAGATAGTTGTGTTAAATGGTAGCATCTTTTTCTAATCATACCTATACTAACCATATAATTATTGTTATTTCTAGTATTGTCTTGATCATATATAAGTGTATTCGTTTGAGTGAATTTAATTGAATGGAATAAGTTAGTATGATCAAGATACATGCATAGTAGTTTTGAAATTTGTTTACGAATAAAATAGGGGAACTTTAAAATTTTGAAACAGTATTAATGGAGTAAGAAGAAAAAAGGGATTAAAAGTTGTCGAAAAAGATAAAAGGAAGGGTTGTTTAGTTATTTTGTTGAGTTTTTAGTTGGCCTGAATATTATCCCTAACTATTCTGTCTAGCCACTAATGAGCTTTCATGTAAATTTTCTTTAGTTGAATGAGTAGTTTTGATTGATGGTTTACTACACAACTATATAAGTCACTATTTTCCTACACATATTTTAGTTGCCTATAAACTAGCTATGTGACAAATGCATATTTGTAAATAAATTATTAAATGTTGAGAACTTGAAAGCAACATTTTTTTTAAGTTTCAAAGTGACAAATATATTGTTTTTATATGATGACATGCTATAAGGTCATGTATTGTATGATTTTTTGCCATCTATACATAGTATTCTATATGCTATCACTTCTTTGCTTCGATAATACCGAATAGAACGACTAAACCAAAGTTGTAGTTTATTGTCATTCTCATGAAAATGTAGAAATATACTTCGATTTGACATCCAAAGTGTCATACTCCTTGTATCTCATTATCAAGTATAAAAGAAATATTATATGACTTGGACATATACTTACTTCTCAGTTGACGTTATACGAAGAGAAGTTCATTTATAAGGGAAATCGGATAAAACAAATTTTGTTTATCAAACCTCAAGTATACTCCTGAAGTAGCAATATCATTTAAAGGGTATCAACGGTTTGAAACGACTGTATATCTATATGTTCAAGAAAATAATGGAAAACCGTAAAAATTGTATGGTTTTACTCTGATTCATGAAGTGAATATATATTGATCATTATAATCATGGGCATCATTGAGAAAATTGTAATGATGATCATATTAATAATGAGATTGACCATTAGAAGTGCAACAATCCTCATGTTAATAAGAGATCAAACTATCATAAATTATAAGATAGCCAAGCTAATAATGAGATCGAATATCAGTATTATAATGATAATCATGATAAGATCGATCACCAAAAGTGGTAAACTAGTGATTACATAACATGATGGTTTGAACTTTAAATTTGTAACACATTCTTTCATATCTTATGTTTTGAATCACATACATGCAAGTAATATATATACAATATCATAAAATAAGTTTATGGATCTTAATTATATGTTGGCGTGACCGGTTAGACCACACCGAGCCAATGATGATGTGAAACTTAATGAATTACTAGAAGATTCTTCATGATAATTAAACATGTCATAGTTGCTCTCAACAAAAGTTAATTATTTACCAACCAAAGTAGGGTATGAATCCCTAAAATATTATGGAATGAACGAAGTATGTATACATCCAAACATGATACCATTTAGTGTTTTAAATCGATGCATCGTCTAAATGGTCATTAAATTTATAACTTGAAGTTGTGTGTAGCTTAGCTAATGAGATAGCAAGCATATTATTCCAGATTATCATATTTATGGTGGTTATAACATTGAATTTAATTTCCTTGTTACTAATGATTATTGGAACAAGTATTGAACTTTCTAAATGCTTAAGACACAAATTGCTTTTGTTGAAGACGATGATCAAACGTCTACAAATTGATTGCAAAGCCAATAATCAATAGAGCAAAAGTTCATATTTGAGCACATGTGATTTTACATGCGGTAACATTGTTTTACATCAAGCCAACATATTGTAATAGTTTCTCCCCATTATAGTTGGTTTTGGTCAGGAACCAAATATTTCCCATCAAACTTTTGTTGTGCAGTATACATTGGAATTGATCCACCACAACGCATAAAGATTGAAACTCAAATAATGTTGGGAACATATGTTGGGTGAAAATACTATTTATGATTACATACTTACAGCAATTAATGAGAGATTTATTTATGGCTCGTTAGATCTTACTTTAAGTAAATTAACATTCCCAACATTAGAGGGAGATTAATGGCAGTTAGAAAAGGAATGAGTATGCATGAATTATCATTGATCCTCAAACTAAATTAGGTGAACAAGAAGTTCAAAAGATAATTCATTTACCTAGATTAAAGAATTAATTACCAGACATGTTCAACGAACTTAAAATAGTGACTAAGTAAGTCACATAGTCAACTGCTAATGCTCCAATTAAGATAAGTGTCCTAGAAGGACAAACCATATATTAATGAGTCTATTGCATGCCTGAAGCGTGGTAGACTAGTCGATTCTAAGAAAATAAAAATTCCTCGAAAATTTGGAGCAAGTAATGAAGAAGATGATCAAGTCGAGGTTATAGTAAAAAGGTCTCTTGAAGAGACATTAGACATGATGGTTCCAGAAGAACCTCAAGCATCTGAAAATAAAGAGCTCTTAGTAAATTATATCATGTCTAGAAGTGTATGGATTCGAAAAAAGAAAATCGACGTCGTTATACTTTTGTATATATAGCGCTCGAAAAAGATGTAATGACGAGGATCATGATTTAAGATCTGCCTACGAATGAAAACGTATACATGATTGGCCAAAATAGAAAGACGCAAATAAGGCAGAATTGAATTCTCTAACGAAATAGAAAGTTCCTGGACCAACAGTCCATACAACTGAAGTTATAAAATATGTTGGATATAAATAGGTCTTTTATGCGATTCATGTGAAATCAAATTAAGTGAAATACGGCAAAACTGGTGGCACAAAGATTTTTGCAAAGACCCATGATTGATTATAAAGATGCACACTTTCTAGTGGTGGAGGCAATGACTTTCCAATATTTTATTCATCTGGTAATATAAAGAAAGAATTGATATGTGTCTTATGAATTTTATGTATCACGTGATACTGAAAGTTTACATAAAAGTCCCTGAAGGATTTAAATTATCAAACTCATGTAAATTAAGTTCTCGAGAAGACTATAATTCAGATTTGTATACATTATGGGTATTATATATAGGCTAAATATAATTACAACTCTTGATGAGTTTACTAAAGCAGTCGAGTACTTAAAATGTAATATTAAAACATCTTAAGGATGCAATTCTTGTGCACCAATAAACATACATAGAAAACTAGTACTCGGTGGTTATAACATCTCAATGTGCAATGCATAAGCATGGTGTAATATGGATTTTATCAATAAGCAAGTGTTCAAGACGTCTTTGCATATGATATAAAATCAATGAGAAAGTTTACGTGATGGAACTCCTAAAGAGTGTATGCACATACATAATTATTCAAAGTAGAAAGAATTATGTGAATGATTATAAATGCCTAAAGCTCAAAACCTTGGCGATGTATCTTTATAAAGTGAAGAAAAGATTTATATGGACTAATATAGTAGAGTCGAATGTGGTATAATCGACTTGCTGCCAAGCTTAAAAAGGAGAAATACATATGGTGTAGTTGGTCCATTTGTTCTTATTAAAAGAACAATATGATGTTTACAAGTATTATTGTATATGTTGATAATGTCATTAAAGATGGCATATCAAAATGGGCTCAAATATTTAAATTAAGAATTTGCAAATTAAAGATTGTGGCAAATTTATGGCTCAATATGTAGAATATGCATTTGTATTATTATCCATCAATCATAATACATCTAGAAGATGATAGACATTTTCATATGCACAAAGCTTATGGTATCAGTACATTTAATGATGTCCAAACAGTTGATATAGAAAATGACTCTTATCATCTCTAATCAAAGAAGCATATATCCTTGGTTTAGAAGTACGATAGTTAAATTCGAACTGTATTAATATACTTGCTAGTATATATATGTGATATCCCGGGTTTTTCGGATAACTTACACGTGACACATGTCGAATAATGTATATGCTAAGTATTAAACGTGCACGAGTTAAATGAATACGTGTTGTGTGTTGTGTGATTGTTTTAGTTATAAAGAAGTGTGGTAGATATGTACACGAACTGAACCGAACCACGACATGAACCAACCTTGATTCATTGTAACTCTAGGAATTAATCAAGTTAGGACTCAAACATGTCTTGGCCGCGAGATCAAAACCTAAAACTAATTCGGCCGATCAAACCAAACCAACCCGTGTGCAACCCAAACCGATATCAAGCCTAAGCTTTAAACTCCAACCACTCGGCTACAAGATCAAACCAACCCAAGTTCTGGCCGCGAGATCAAGCCCAAACCCAAACTAAAGCAATCCAAGTATAATCGGCCACAATGCTTATCCGAACCGTAAACCTTATCATTTTGCGCCTATATATATCATCCATTGCATGCCTTCATTCACATACACAAAAACCCTAAACAAAAACTGCCGTCGGCAGCCTTGTGACCGCGGACAGCTTACTCCATTGTTCGTTCCTTCCTCTCGGTCGCAGCAGCAGCAGTCATCGCCATCATCATCATCTCCTGGTCGCATGCAGCCAATTGTTCACCTCTATCCGATCAACATAACAGCCACTACTTTTCTCAGCCGTGAATAAACCCTTTCTCTCGGTCACGGATACTTCTCGTCCAAGACCCGGCTTGTTTACCTAGTTAACCAAGGTTAGGGTTATCTCTGATTACAAGATCATGCTCGGATATATGTATGCTTGAATGATTAGTTGTCTCGGATATATGTATGCTTGAATGATTAGTTGTCTCGGATATATGTATGCTTGAATGATTAGTTATCTCGGATATATGTATGCTTGAATGATTAGTTGTTCGGATATGTGTCTGATTGTTGCTGTTCTCAATCTGATGGTATAGTTTCGGATTGTTAATACTAGATTGAAAGTTGGAATGAGTTTGAAAGCTGAATACATATAGGCTGTGTTTTGTTTGTAATAACTAGAAGTAAGAACTAGGGTGTTGCATGGATAGGTTATTAGTATTAATCTATGACTAGAAATCAGTTCTAGATCGCCTAGGTTAATCGCATGAACGGGTTATACGAGTTCAGGATAAACATATGTAGAAAACAGTCTGCTGAATAATAGTTACAGCCGACTTCATCTGGCTGTAACTTGGTCGTTAGTTGTCGAAAAAACGGATTTTCTGATGTCTAGAACGTAGAGATTTGAATAAGGAATCTAATGGCGCTGGATTCATAATTTTCTGAAGTCGTTTGATATTTTTAAAGGGCCAAATAAGCTCAGTAACTAAAACTGTGAAAATCCTGAAATATGTTAGTTGTTTATCAAGTTGGATTTTAAAATCAGTAGGGAGTTGAGTCATGATTTTTGTATAGCAACTAGGTATGGAAATTTCCGGGCAACTCCAACTGGAATTTTGTTAATTGGACGATCAGTGATTTTTAAATAAATTCTTCCGTGGACTGCAGTCAGAAAGCGGTAAATCTGACTGCAGCTTAGTGAATTAATATTTATGGTTAATTGGTAAAGATATAGGACTTGGGAAAAATATATAAATTTCTATGGTATAGATGTCACCTACTGTAAAAATATTGGAATTTTTGGAATGTTAGAACTATTTTATAAAAATCCTAGAAAACAGCTGAATTATAAGTGCTAAGCTGAAATTTGAGAACTTGTGATTGTGTGCACCAAATTGTGGCATGAATTGACTTATGGTTATGATTAATTGTTTGATTACTATGATCACATGAGAATACTTGCATGCATGTTTGAGTGTTAGATATGTTGTTTGTGTGTATCACCTTGTGAGTAAATTGCGTGTGGAATTTGTATTGGTGTGTTCACACACTGACGTGGAATTAATTGGTTTGTTAGGACGCAACTAGCGGTCCCATCTCTTATAACATCTTTGCTACACTAACCGAGCAAATAAAGGTGAGTTCACGGCCCCTAACTTTATCCGGTTTTTAAACAACAGGGGGAGAAACATGTATACACTCTCAAACTCAATCTCTTTACGTTATACGAATTTAACGTCACATAACTATACGGTAACTAAGTTAATGTTAATGTAATGTTATGGTCACTAAGCAGCTTTATCACTTAAGTCCTCGACAATCACCTCGGATCGTTAGTATTTGGGTTAAATAGCGGGGGAGTTATAAGTAGTACTACTGGGTCTGACGAGCCCCATCCGAGCTAGTCGCGCTAGCCGACCTGGTATGGTCAACGGGTGAATAATTGGCCTAACATCGCCATGGTCATGTGATAGGCCTGGCAAAACGGAGGCACAATGTCAGCTTCGATCGCGAACTCTTACGTGACATGACTTTAGGCTAGCTACCTATATATATTAACATTGAACTTAATTACGAATCAACTTAATATTCCTGTATGGAATATTGGAAACAACAACTTAATATTCCTGGTATGGAATATTGGAAACAACAACTTAATATTCCTGGTAGGAATATTGGAAACAACAACTTAATATTCCTGGTTTGGAATATTGGAAGCAACAACTTATTATTCCGGTTGGAATAATGGAACCAATACTTATTCCGTGGTTTTGGGATAAGGGAGAAAACAAACTATAACCGAACAAACGAATTTATGAAAACCTGTGAACTCACTCATCTTTAATGTTGACACTTGTTTCTTTACATGTTTCTCAGGACGCTAGGAGCTCTAGGTGCACGCACATGCATTGAACAAGACATCTTTTATCGAGTCTTATTTATAAATATTGTTTTGGGGATTTTTCATTTGTTTTGGCGTTTGTGTTGGCGCCGCTTCACTACTTAATTATGCTTCCGCTCAAACCTTAAAAACTGGTGCTTCTGCTAAATATTGGTAATATAAAATCTACAACAAGTGATTTTGGAAAACGTATTATCAAATCATATAGAGTCGTTCGACGTACTAGTGTTATAGATTCTGGTTTGTTCACACGCCTCGCGGTAAAACTCCGCAAGTGGAAATTGAGGGTGTGACAGATTGGTATCAGAGCCACTAGCTATAGAGAACCAGGTTTGCATTAGAAGTAGACCTAAACTATAGCTGATATCACGACACTAGACTTAGTTTGGCACCGAATTATTATATCTTGTTATGCAATATGCCACAACCGTGTTTGGTAGATCATGCCTTCATAATAAGAAATGAAAACAACTCATAACTAACTACACGACCTAACAGGCAATGTCATCATCCTCATCGTCATCATCGTCCGACAGACTTACGCCACCAAGGGCACCAGGAAAGGCACCAATGGTGGAACCCATACCACCTTATGGCGTGGAGACACGCTCAATGGCGAGGAAAAGGCTCGCTCTGGGGGAGGAGTCGTCGTTACGCCCAACTATTGCTGTACCGGTTGAACCGGTTAATCCTGTAGAAATAGGAATTGACATGCTTAGAATCCTGGTACATACACAACAAAAACAGCTAGAAAGAATGCAGGAAACTATCCTAGCACAAGGATGGATGATCCGACACCTTACAGGAAAGACCGATTCGCTCGAGGAAGAGCATCGTACGAGCAAGATAGCTCGTAACACCATAGCCAGAGATCTGCGTGCTGAGCAGATAAGAGCCGACTGGCTTGAGGACAGAGTCCTGGAAAATAGTTGGAGCATTCAGGAACTGCAAAACCAAGCACTTGCACCAGCACCGGCCCCTCCAGTGCCGGTAGAGGAGGATCTAGAGGATCCAGAGGAGGATCCTGAAGAGGATCCGGAGGAGGACCCAGCTATAGAAGCTGGAAATGCCGCATAGGATGACGGCAACGACAGTGACTTGGGGGATGGAGACGTAGACGACTGACACGTCCCGCTTATTTTATTTGTTTTCCTCCAGTTTATTATTTTCCACTTGTGTTTAAACTTGAAACTTTATAGTGAATTCGTATGTTTGATTGCACTTTTGTAAGGCGTTGAGATTTCAGTTAATCAAGTATTTCTTTTGACTATTTAACATATTGAGTTGACATAACTTAATAATTATTAAAGTACGAAGTAGGATAATTATATATTGGATATATAGACTTATCAGGGTGTGTTTGTATTATGTTTCGAAGATCTAAATGGCGACTGGAAGACGTGGAAACCTTAACTTGACGCCCGAAGAGCTAGCTGCCATGATTCAAGAACACGTGAACGCAGCTTTAGCGGGTGTTCAGAACCAGCCGGCAGGAGGGGGCTTTAACCCCTACAAGATGTTCCTTGACGCAAAGCCAAGCAAATTCTCGGGGGCGGAAGGACCCATTGGACTGGTCCGCTGGATCGAAAAGTCTGAATCCGTTTTTGAAATGTGCAACTGCCTCGAGGCCAACAAGGTCAAATACGCAGCCTCAACACTGGAAGATGGGGCATTGACATGGTGGAATGCACAAGTCCAAACACGTGGACTTATAGCTGCGAATGCAATGGCATGGGCTGAGTTCAAGGCCCTAATTAAAGAAGAGTACTGTCCACGAGACAGGGTGCAACAGCTAGAGCAAGCTTTATGGAACCACAAGATGGTGGGATCGGAAATTGAAGCTTACACTGCAAAACACCATGACTTGGTATTTCTGTGTCCCGAATTGGCCAACACGGTGGAGAAAAGACTCGAGTTCTATCTCGGGGGTCTGGTTCCGGAAATTCAGGGCATGGTAATGGCTAGTAACCCTGTAACAGAACATCAAGCAATCCGATTGGCTCACAAACTCACCGATAAAGCGGTGGAACAGAAGAAACTGCCAGCACGGGGTACCACTGAAGTTGCCCCAGATAACAAAAGAAAGTTTGAAGACTCCACTATTCGACAGTCTTCGTCATCTCATCCACAGCAAGGGAACCGGAAACGGTTCAATCATTACCACAGCCACCGGGGTCATCAAAATCATCCCGCCAACAACAACAACAACAACCAGAATTCAGGCGGCTATGTAGGTCGAAAGCCGCAGTGCAACCGCTGTAATCTACACCATAACGGCCCTTGTGCCGGAAATCGCTGCCAAAGATGTGGCAAAGTGGGTCATGCGGCAAAGGATTGTCGTGGGGAAATCATGCCCCGACAAAATCAAAATCAGCCTCAGAGTCAGCAGCAGGGTATAAACCGGGGATGCTATCAGTGTGGTAGCACTGCTCATTTCAGAAGAGACTGCCCACAGCTGCGTAATAACAACAATAATGGTGGAAACAACCACAACAACCACAACAACAATAATAACAACAACAATAATGGGAACGGTGGCGCAGGAGGTGCCAAAGGTCGCGCATTTACTTTGGGCCGAGGAGAGGCCAGAAACGACACGAACGTGGTCACCGGTAAGTTTCCCCTTAATGAACATTTTGCTTCTGTGCTTTTTGATACGGGTGCGGATAGGAGTTTTATATCTGAGTCTTTTAGGAAGAACCTAAATCTCACGCTTAAACCATTAGAGGCCCCTTATGTTATAGAATTAGCCGATGGTAAATCTGTAGATGTGACCCAAATCGTATCCGACAGTCAACTCAAACTCGCGGGCCACACTTTTACCATTGATCTGATGACAACTACCCTGGGTAGTTTTGACGTGGTAGTCGGAATGGACTGGCTATCCGACGTCCGGGCTGAAGTTCTCTGCTTCGAAAAATCTATCCGTATTCCGCTCTCTAACGACGAAATCCTGACAGTACAAGGCGATAAGGCAAGCGCCGTCACCAACATCATCTCATACATGCAAGCGCAGAAGTATCTTCGGAAAAAGAATTCCTTCGCTTTACTCGCACTAATTACCGAACAGCCTAAGGACGAGAAACGTACAGAAGACATCCCTGTTGACCGTGATTTTTCCGATGTATTCCCAGAAGAACTACCTGGTCTTCCACCACATCGACAATTGGAATTTGAAATCGAATTGGCAAGCAATGCAACTCCTATCGCCAAGGCTCCATACCGCCTAGCTCCAGCCGAGCTGCAGGAGCTGTCTACCCAACTTCAAGAGCTGCTAGAAAAAGGATTTATCCGACCAAGCGTTTCGCCATGGGGAGCTCCAGTCCTGTTTGTCAAGAAGAAGGACGGGACTTTCCGCATGTGCATCGACTATAGGGAAGTCAACAAGGTTACAGTCAAGAACCGATACCCGTTACCTCGCATCGACGATCTCTTCGACCAACTTCAAGGGTCAAGCTACTACTCCAAGTTTGATTTACGGTCTGGTTACCACCAGCTACGCGTCAGGGAGGAGGATATCGCTAAGACGGCATTTCGCACTCGGTATGGCCATTACGAGTTCTTGGTCATGCCATTCGGTCTCACTAACGCACCTGCGGTATTCATGGACCTCATGAACCGCGTGTGTAAACCATACCTCGACAAGTTTGTCATTGTGTTCATCGATGACATACTCATCTATTCCAAAAGTGAAGAAGAACATGCGGAACACCTACGATTACTGCTAGGGCTGCTTCAACAGGAAAAACTATATGCCAAGCTTTCGAAGTGTGATTTCTGGATTCGGGAAGTTCAGTTTCTCGGGCATATCGTGAATGAAAAGGGTATCCACGTAGACCCTGCCAAGATTGAAGCCATCAAAAACTGGGAAGCGCCTAAGACACCGACGGAGATCCGCCAATTTTTGGGATTGGCTGGCTACTACAGACGTTTCATCGAGGGATTCTCAAAAGATCGCACAACCGCTCACTACCCTCACCCAGAAAGGTATCAAGTATACTTGGGGTGACAAGCAAGAAGCAGCATTTCAATTGCTGAAGCAGAAACTTTGCAGTGCACCCATTCTGTCCTTGCCTGAAGGGACAGATGACTTCGTAGTGTATTGTGATGCTTCCATTCAGGGATTGGGATGCGTACTCATGCAACGCGATAAGGTCATCGCGTATGCGTCACGACAGCTGAAGGTTCACGAGAAAAACTACACGACGCATGACCTGGAATTGGGAGCAGTAGTGTTTGCCCTTAAGATTTGGAGACACTACCTCTATGGAACAAAGTGCACGATCTTTACTGACCACAAAAGCCTCCAACACATCTTTGATCAGAAAGAGTTGAACATGCGACAGCGTCGCTGGGTCGAACTCTTGAACGATTATGAGTGTGCCATTCGGTATCACCCGGGTAAAGCTAACGTGGTAGCTGATGCCCTCAGTAGGAAGGAACACTTGAAACCTCGTCGCGTACGAGCACTACAACTCGCTATTCATTCGGGGCTACCCGATCAAATACGCGACGCCCAGTTAGAAGCAGTTAAGGGGGAAAACATCAAAGCCGAATCAGTGGGAAAAATGGAACGCGATTGGGAAGTAAAGCCCAATGGAGCCCGGTATTTCATGAATCGCATATGGGTACCTCTCTACGGAAACCTCAGAGAGCTAGTCATGGACGAAGCTCACAAATCTCGATACTCTGTCCATCCGGGTTCGGATAAGATGTATCAAGACCTTAAAGCTGCGTATTGGTGGCCCAACATGAAAGCCGATATAGCCACCTACGTGAGTAAATGTTTGACTTGTGCAAAAGTCAAGGTGGAGTACCAAAAGCCATCGGGGCTACTCCAACAACCTGAGATCCCAGTGTGGAAATGGGATCAGATCTCAATGGATTTCATCACTAAACTCCCGCGAACCTTGGGTGGTTGCGATACTATCTGGGTGATTGTGGATCGTTTAACGAAGTCCGCACACTTCCTAGCTATTAAAGAAACAGATAAGATGGAGAAGTTGACTCGCATCTACATTAAGGAAGTAGTTTCTCGGCACAGTGTGCCAACGTCCATCATCTCAGACAGAGATGCTCGCTTCACGTCAAACTTCTGGCGGTCACTCCAGAAAGCGTTGGGAACCCGCCTGGATATGAGCACAGCCTATCACCCTCAGACTGATGGTCAAAGTGAAAGGACCATACAAACCTTGGAAGACATGCTTAGGGCATGCGTAGTGGACTTCGGAAATAATTGGGAAATCCACCTACCTCTAGTAGAATTCTCATATAACAACAGCTATCATACGAGTATTTCGGCAGCACCGTTCGAGGCATTATACGGTCGCAGATGTAGATCACCGGTCTGCTGGGCAGAAGTCGGTGACAGTCAACTCACAGGCCCTGAGTTAATACTTGAGGCTACTGAAAAGATTGTACAAATCAGAAACCGCATGGCGGCGGCACGAGATCGACAGAAAAGCTACGCTGATCAACGACGCAAACCGCTTGAATTTCAAGTAGGCGACCGCGTCCTACTAAAGGTGTCACCCTGGAAGGGTGTAATCCGCTTTGGAAAACGGGGCAAACTTAACCCACGGTACGTAGGCCCGTTTGTAATCTTGAAACGTATCGGACCCGTAGCTTACCAATTAGACCTTCCTGCCGAACTCAGTGGAGTTCACAACGTATTTCACGTTTCAAATCTGAAGAAGTGCCTATCAGATGAAACTTTAGTTATTCCATTGGATGAGATCCAAGTGGATGAACAACTACACTTCGTGGAAAAGCCTATTGAGATCATGGATCGTGAGATCAAGACTCGACGGCACAGCAAGATTCCAATCGTTAAAGTTCGTTGGGACTCTAAGCGTGGACCGGAGTTCACGTGGGAAAGAGAGGACCAAATGAAAAGCAAATACCCACACCTCTTTGCAACTGAGCAGCAAACTAACGATACCAATAACTAAATTTTCGGGTCGAAAATTCTTTCAACATGGGGATGATGTGACAACCTGGAAACTTCTTATACTTTCGTGTACTATTGTTGACTAAATTCTTGTGCATGGCACTTGGAAATCTTTGTGTATGACACTTGGGAATTTCTTGTAACGTTGCGTACCATCATTAACGAATTAACTCTTTGTGCGTGGCACTCTAAACATGTACGTTACATGCTAAACCGCGTTTACTCAATTTTCGGGACGAAAATTCTTTCAACATGGGGATAATGTGATATCCCGGGTTTTTCGGATAACTTACACGTGACACATGTCGAATAATGTATATGCTAAGTATTAAACGTGCACGAGTTAAATGAATACGTGTTGTGTGTTGTGTGATTGTTTTAGTTATAAAGAAGTGTGGTAGATATGTACACGAACTGAACCGAACCACGACATGAACCAACCTTGATTCATTGTAACTCTAGGAATTAATCAAGTTAGGACTCAAACATGTCTTGGCCGCGAGATCAAAACCTAAAACTAATTCGGCCGATCAAACCAAACCAACCCGTGTGCAACCCAAACCGATATCAAGCCTAAGCTTTAAACTCCAACCACTCGGCCACAAGATCAAACCAACCCAAGTTCTGGCCGCGAGATCAAGCCCAAACCCAAACTAAAGCAATCCAAGTATAATCGGCCACAATGCTTATCCGAACCGTAAACCTTATCATTTTGCGCCTATATATATCATCCATTGCATGCCTTCATTCACATACACAAAAACCCTAAACAAAAACTGCCGTCGGCAGCCTTGTGACCGCGGACAGCTTACTCCATTGTTCGTTCCTTCCTCTCGGTCGCAGCAGCAGCAGTCATCGCCATCATCATCATCTCCTGGTCGCATGCAGCCAATTGTTCACCTCTATCCGATCAACATAACAGCCACTACTTTTCTCAGCCGCGAATAAACCCTTTCTCTCGGTCACGGATACTTCTCGTCCAAGACCCGGCTTGTTTACCTAGTTAACCAAGGTTAGGGTTATCTCTGATTACAAGATCATGCTCGGATATATGTATGCTTGAATGATTAGTTGTCTCGGATATATGTATGCTTGAATGATTAGTTGTCTCGGA
Source organism: Scalesia atractyloides (assembly GCA_947069175.1). Lineage (NCBI taxonomy): Eukaryota > Viridiplantae > Streptophyta > Magnoliopsida > Asterales > Asteraceae > Scalesia > Scalesia atractyloides. The sequence goes on along the minus strand of CAMTDV010000013.1, from coordinate 43,771,061 downwards.
TATATGTATGCTTGAATGATTAGTTGTCTCGGATATATGTATGCTTGAATGATTAGTTGTTTCGGATATATGTGTCTTGATTGTTGCTGTTCTCAGATTGCATGATGGTATAGTTTCGGATTGTTAATACTAGATTGAAAGTTGGAATGAGTTTGAAAGCTGAATACATATAGGCTGTCTTTTGTTTGTAATAACTAGAAGTAAGAACTAGGGTGTTGCATGGATAGGTTATTAGTATTAATCTATGACTAGAAATCAGTTCTAGATCGCCTAGGTTAATCGCATGAACGGGTTATACGAGTTCAAGATAAACATATGCAGAAAACAGTCTGCTGAATAATAGTTACAGCCGACTTCATCTGGCTGTAACTTGGTCGTTAGTTGTCGAAAAACGGACTTTCTGATGTCTAGAACGTAGAGATTTGAATAAGGAATCTAATGGCGCTGGATTCATAATTTTCTGAAGTCGTTTGATATTTTTAAAGGGCCAAATAAGCTCAGTAACTAAAACTGTGAAAATCCTGAAATATTGTTAGTTGTTTATCAAGTTGGATTTTAAAATCAGTAGGGAGTTGAGTCATGATTTTTGTACAGCAACTAGGTATGGAAATTTCCGGGCAACTCCAACTGGAATTTTGTTAATTGGACGATCAGTGATTTTTAAATAAATTCTTCCGTGGACTGCAGTCAGAAAGCGGTAAATCTGACTACAGCTTAGTGAATTAATATTTATGGTTAATTGGTAAAGATATAGGACTTGGGAAAATTATATAAATTTCTATGGTATAGATGTCACCTACTGTAAAAATATTGGAATTTTTGGAATGTTAGAACTATTTTAAAAAAATCCTAGAAAACAGCTGAATTATAAGTGCTAAGCTGAAATTTGAGAACTTGTGATTGTGTGCACCAAATTGTGGCATGAATTGACTTATGGTTATGCTAAATTGTTTGATTACTATGATCACATGAGAATACTTGCATGCATGTTTGAGTGTTAGATATGTTGTTTGTGTGTATCACCTTGTGAGTAAATTGCGTGTGGAATTTGTATTGGTGTGTTCACACACTGACGTGGAATTAATTGGTTTGTTAGGACGCAACTAGCGGTCCCATCTCTTATAACATCTTTGCTACACTAACCGAGCAAATAAAGGTGAGTTCACGGCCCCTAACTTTATCCGGTTTTTAAACAACAGGGGGAGAAACATGTATACACTCTCAAACTCAATCTCTTTACGTTATACGAATTTAACGTCACATAACTATACGGTAACTAAGTTAATGTTAATGTAATGTTATGGTCACTAAGCAGCTTTATCACTTAAGTCCTCGACGATCTCCTCGGATCGTTAGTATTTGGGTTAAATAGCGGGGGAGTTATAAGTAGTACTACTGGGTCTGACGAGCCCCATCCGAGCTAGTCGCGCTAGCCGACCTGGTATGGTCAACGGGTGAATAATTGGCCTAACATCGCCATGGTCATGTGATAGGCCTGGCAAAACGGAGGCACAACTGTCAGCTTCGATCGCGAACTCTTACGTGACATGACTTTAGGCTAGCTACCCATATATATTAACATTGAACTTAATTACGAATCAACTTAATATTCCTGGTATGGAATATTGGAAACAACAACTTAATATTCCTGGTATGGAATATTGGAAACAACAACTTAATATTCCTGGTATGGAATATTGGAAACAACAACTTAATATTCCTGGTACGGAATATTGGAAACAACTTAATATTCCTGGTTTGGAATATTGGAAGCAACAACTTATTATTCCGGGTTGGAATAATGGAACCAATACGTTATCCCGGGTTAGGGATAACGGGAGAAAACAAACTATAACCGAACAAACGAATTTATGAAAACCTGTGAACTCACTCATCTTTAATGTTGACACTTGTTTCTTTACATGTTTCTCAGGACGCTAGGAGCTCTAGGTGCACGCACATGCATTGAACAAGACATCTTTTATCGAGTCTTATCTATTAATATTGTTTTGGGGATTTTTCATTTGTTTTGGCGTTTGTGTTGGCGCCGCTTCACTACTTAATTATGCTTCCGCTCAAACCTTAAAAACTGGTGATTCTGCTAAATATTGGTAATATAAAATCTACAACAAGTGATTTTGGAAAACGTATAATCAAATCATATAGAGTCGTTCGACGTACTAGTGTTATAGATTCTGGTTTGCTCACACGCCTCGCGGTAAAACTCCGCAAGTGGAAATTGAGGGTGTGACAATATACACGGGCATATGTCAGGAAATTCATTGACAAGATATAACTCGTGTACAGTGAGGAGATAATGTAATGTAATGTAATGGGTAAAACATTTATTTTTATACCCTTAAGGTACAAACGATATGGATTCATATTTTCCTAACCTATGAACAAGTTTGGTTAGTTTTGTAAATGCAGAGAATGTAGCAAAACACATTCATGGATCTTATGCTATCTACTTACAAGAGGAAGTAATTAAAGTTTCACATGAAGATCATACATCAATGTTCATTGAAGGATTTCCCATTAATGGATTAAGCGACATATCAAGCTACACATCAATATATTAAAAGTTTTGAGCAACTTTCAAAGATGCCCGACACGAGCCACTTATAGGATACATGTAAAAATAAGGGGGAGCATTATACAAGTTGCACTAATTTTCCCTTAACCAAGTTTTATCCCAATGGGTTTTCTTAGTAAGGTTTTTAATGAGGCAACATACCTGATCCAAAATTATCAGGGAAAGAAAATATGCGCTGCAGTCTTTTTCCCTTAGCTTAGGTTTTGTCCCACTGGGTTTTCCTAGCAAGGTTTTTAACGAGGCAGCACCACCAAGCATATAATATATTATTTTCTTTTATCACGTGGATTGTCAAGGGGGAATGTTATAAATAAACTATATATGGTGACTATCCACATTCTAACTCCCATCTCTTCGTGTCTTTTGTATTAATGTAAGAACACTATATATAGAGGTTCTTTGTATTGCATGTTTACATCTCAATGAATTATAATTATCTATTCTATCTTTCTCTATGTGTTCCTTTGATACTTGTTCTTATGTTCATATACTAGTCGCTAGTAGGCCGTTGTTTCACAATATATTCTTATTTATTAACCTTTTTCGTAAAAAATTAGTTAGATTAGACGCCGACGATATTTCAGTATTAGAAGCTCTTGTGTCCTTGGACGACCTCGGTATCTTGCCATCACTATACTACGCCAACGATGGGTGCACTTGACCTAGCATGTTGTAGAGGGTGATAGTAAATATCGTGTTTTATAAATATAAAGCTTGAATAAACGAGTAAATAGTGCTTAAAATATGGCTAAAAATATACCCACGCTCATATCACGTCAAGTTTTTGGCGCCGTTGCCGGGGACACAAGGATTTTAAGGAAGTTTAAAATCAGCGGCCTAATCATTTTTCTGCTTTTAGAATTTTTTAGGGTTTTTCTTCTTTTTCTCAATTTTCTTCTTTTTGAAGATACGACACGAGGCTGTGTTTAATCAACACCGGGCCGTGTCCCACTTACAGCAATAAAAAAGATTTGTTTTCTGGTTACTAGAACTAAGACATGGGGTCGTGTTACAGGAGCAGGGGCCGTGTCTAACTTCCAGTATCTGGGAACTTGAAAACAGAAACTTTTATATGACAACACAGGGCCGTGCTATTCTTCTGATCAGACCATTTTTATGTTTTTGTTCGCAGAAAGTCACGCTACCCCGCTCAATTCTCCACAAAAGCGACCTGGTGCATGACCTCCTTCTCCGACAAAGACATAAAAGTGCCACTAGAAGAACCCGAGCGCTTTTTCCGGAAAAGACTTCAAGCCAAAAATCGACAAAAAGCCTCAACCCAAAACCTCCTATGGGGGATCAACGCACTCTCATGGATTACCTACGGCCTATGGTCAGTAATCTTGGAGTCGCAATTAACCTCCTAATGTCGAAGCCAATAATTTTGAGCTTTGACCACACCTCATCCAAATGCTCCAAAATTCCGCCACCTTCCATGGCCTACCCGATGAAGATCCCCATTTACATATCACCAACGTTTTGGAAATATGTGATGCCTTTCGTATCAACGACCCTCCAACAATGTCATCTGGCTCCGTATTTTCCCTTTTCCCCTAAAAGACCTGGCGAAAGCTTGGTTAAACGCCCTCCCAAGTGGGTTTGTACACACTTGGGATGAGCTTGCCCAAAAGTTTCTTTACAAACACTCCCCCCCTTAAAAAAACGCCAAACTCATGACCGAGATCAACTCTTACTCACAAGATGACGGGGAGTCTTTGTATGAAACGTGGGAAAAGTTCAAGGAGTTGTTATGGAAATGCCCACATCATGGTCTTGAACGTTGGCAACAAGTGTCTATTTTCTACAATGGACTCTTACCACACACAAGGCAAATCCTTGATTCCAACTCCGGGGGACTCCGGGGGAATTGGTGACCTGAGGAATTTACAATCAAATCGAGGAAATTGCTCAAAATAGTTTTCAATGGCACACCCCTAGGGGTTCAAAATCAATTGCCCTGGGTTCCCATAAAGTGGATGAAAACACCTCTTTGCAAGCCCAAATTGAAGCCTTAACTACAAAATTAGAAACTTGAATTAAATAAAATTGTGTTGGTTATGGCTTGTGAAGGGTGTGGCGGACCATATGAAAATTGGAGTTGTATGAAAGAAATGGAAAATCAAACGGTATTGGTGAACTACCTTAATAACCGTCCTCGTCCAACGGGTGGACAAGGTAACACCTCTAACCCCGAATGGCGAAATTAATTCAATTTTGGTTGGAAAGATTCGGGAGGTAGCAACCAACAAAACCAAAGCCAACGACCCAACTTTCAACAACAACCCAAAAATGAGCAACAAGGCTTCCAACCACAACAACAAGGAGGAAGAGAAAGGCTTGAGGACCTCATCACTCGCCTTTTCTCCGAATCCGACAAAAAGTACTCGGAAAGGTTCCGACAAACCGAAGCCGAAATAAGGAACCAACAGGCTAGTATGCAAAACATCAAAAAACAAGTAAGCCAACTTGCCTAAAATTTCTCCGAAAGACCATTAGGAGCCTTACCTAGCAACACCGAAAGAAACCCAAAAGCACAAGTTAACATTATCAACTTAAGAAACTAGAAGATAGGACCCGAGGACGAACCAACACCCCAACAACCCGACTCACAACCCACAAAAACACCCATAACCAATAACCAAGGAACTATTCAACCCCAAAATACCAAACCAACCAAATCTCCTCCGGTCCCTTACCCGGTCGTTTACTCTAGCAAAAGACCGGCGAGCAGTTCACCAAGTTTGTAAGTTTGCTTAAACGACTTCACATCAACCTCCCCTTTGTGGAAGTCCTCACCCAAATGGCAAAGTACTCCAAGTTTATTAGATACTTCCTCACTCACAAAAGGAAGATTGAATCAATCCAACAAGTATTAACTTAAGCGAAGAATGCTCAACGACACTCCTCAACAAGCTCCCACAAAAGAAAATCGATCCCGAAAGCTTCACCATTCCTTGCTCCATTGGAGGATCGCCGATTAACAATGCACTTGCTGACTAGGAGCAAGCACTAGCTTAATGCCCACCTCTATGTTCAATCGACTTGGTCTCGGAAAGCCATATCCCACACGGATGAGTATACAATTGGCGGATAGGTCGGTAAAGTACCCTCAAGGTGTTGTGGAAAATCTCTTGGTAAAGGTTTGGGAATTTGTTTTCCCACGGACTTTGTAATCCTAGATATGGAGGAGGGCACCGAAATCCCGCTCATATTAAGAAGACCCTTCCTTGCCACCGCATGGGCTATGGTGGATATGAGCGATGGAAGATTAACATTGAGGGTAGGAGACAAGGAAATCAAGTTTGAAATGGGATAAAGTAGAGGATGACCCAGTCAATTACATCAAAGCCATCTTGAGCTTAGACTACGCCTTTCGCCGGTGCAACTTGGGATGTGAGTCATCCCGCTCGGGTAACATTTGACCGACTTTGGGTCTAAGCCATGGACCCTTATATACATGGCATACCATGGAGGCAATCCATGGACTATCCTTAGCTAACTTGTTTAAATTTTAGTGTATGTTTAGTTTAATGTTTTTCTTTAAGAAATCTACTTGTAGGAATAAGTTACACTCAAAGAAGGGATGAAAAAGGCCACAGGGATGTCGAAACAGCACCCCATGCACGTAAACAGACACTTCTTGACACAAAATCTTTGTAACAGTAAGTGCAGCATGGGGTCGTGTTAGGTAAGCACACCCCCGTGCCTCACATCTACAAGAACAATTTTGAAGCTAGAACCTTTGACACGGGGTCGTGTCTCATGGGACGCCCCATGCCTGACTTTTGGAAAATTTTCGTTACTTGCACTTTTTAGACAGGGTCGTGTCTCATGGGCACGCCCCCGTGTCTACCTACTGAAAATTTTCCCCAGAACCTGTTATTGGCACTTTTGACACGAGGCCGTGTTGCCCTACCATGCCCCATGCCTGTTTTTGGAAAATTTGTTGTTTTTAACCCACATTTACACATTTAATCAATTTTAACCAATTTTGGACACATTGAGGACAATATGTAATTTAAGTGTGGGGAGGGGGAGTTTAACCTTGGAAGTTTAACTTGAAATTGTTTGTCCTAAAATCAAGCCTTACAAAAAAAACTCTACTTGGAAACGCTAAAACACCCCAAATCTTTTTCAAAAACATTTTTTTGTTTTGTCTTGATTATAGTTTAAGTTAATAAAGTTTACAACCGATAGCGCCTTGATAAAAAGAACCATACAAGAAAAATATATAAAAATTGGCATGGCAATTCTTTGTAAAATTTGATAGTATATACATTCTCACACTTATACCCTCTTTCCCACAAAAACGTGAGTTTTGAGCCCTTACCGAGCATTCAATTTTATATCTTTACTAATGCTCATTTTTTGTTTCTTGAGTGAATAACCGTATGGTTCTTATGAATCTAGAACTTGACAAGACAATACATTCCCGGTCCTTACTGACAGATTCAAGTAAGTAAATGATGGAGGCATTAGGATTTTAAACCCCCTTTTTCATCTTCAACATTATTTCCTCTTTATCTCCCACCATAAACGAAAACGATAACAATATATCCCCCTAGTTAAACCCCTTTAAGCCTAAATCATTCATTTCAAAACCCGCAAAATACCATTTTGCACAAACTACACATCACCCAAAACCATATTTTCTTTTAACACCCTTTATTTTAGAAAAATTCCTTTGAAGATTTATATAAAAAGAAGTGACTTAGTTGTTGTTATCAAAAAAGAAGTCTTTATAGCTGCCTAAAATAATTAGCAAATTTATTGCTTATAATTATGAAGTTCACAACTAAATCACAAGTAAATAAAAGTTTCAAAATCAAAATCAAAATTTTACGTTTTTAGCCACTTTTAATAAAACTATCCAACCCCTAACCAGAACCTACCCTGAAAAAGCCCTCTTGATATTTACAAAGATTTTGTTAAAAAGGAGGAGGTTTGATTGCTTGTCAAGCATATGGTAGGAGTAAGTTCATTACCGGTTTCGAGCGTTTTACTTATACATTTACGGTCGAGTGTTGAGTGATCACTTGTGAGGTATGTGAACTTGTATGTAGCTAAATAAAATTTTGTAAAGGCATCTTATGCCCAAAAATATTTATTTTTCTTAAAAATGTTCTAAATAAATCATGTCAAATAGGATTGTAAATAATGTAAAAACAAGAATAAAAAGAGCTTTGATTCCCAAAACTCTACAAACAAGACCCAAAAACTTTTTCTCTACCTAGTCCATTTGGGTGTGTAAGCAAAAATTAAAGAGTTTTGCTTGAGTACAAGCAAGTATTCAAGTGTGAGGATATTTGATATGCGCCAAATGCAACATATAAATTATATCAAATACGGTATAAAATCAACCATTTTTAATACTAATGTTGGAAAAAGTGTGTTTCTTTATATACTTTTGATTTTCAGGATTAAAAGAGCTTAAATGTACAAAAGGAACAAATCAACAACAAAATTCATCATAACTATGAAAGATGGGAGGACAAGATACTAAACCAACCCACCAAGCTTCAACCCAAAGACAAAAACAACAAGTCAGAAGACTGGTGTGGGGCCATGCCCCTTCATGATTCCAGATCAGAAGAAGACAAACAGAAGCCAACAAGATACACGAGGCCGTGTCCCCTTGGGTACGGGCTATGGTCAACTTCCAGATTTGCATATATAGGATAGTACAGCAAGTACAAGGGCCACAGGGCCGTGCCTTTGACGCACGGGGCCGTGTAGCAGGCTGATCTGACATCTGCATTAAATGAAGACAGAGATGAAGGAGGCACAAGGTCGTGCTCTACCGGAAAGGGGCCATGTGAAAGGACTGTTTTTGAGTATAAATAGGGATGCTTGGTTTCCTTCCAACTCATCCCTTGGAAAACCACTTCTCTCGAACCAGCTACCACTCCACCACCATAATACCATCATCATCCACAACTTTCATCCATTCTCCACCTTAGAGTGTGTAGTAGTCTCGGGATCCATTATTGGTCATAAGAGTTTTTGTCAATCAAAGGCCATGCTTGGCTAATCTCTTACATCACTTGGTGAAGACAAGTTATTTATGTGTTATTTTTTATTTCCTAGCTTGGGTAAATTTTTATCTTGGTATGTATTAATGACTTTAATAACTAGTTTTTGATATTGAAAGTGAATTTTATTCTATCATCCTTCATGCTTCGTTGTTTCACTCATTCATGTCTTTACGGTTTATATAAAGCGCGTTAACTGCCTGGAACGGGGTTAGAAGGGTGGTATGGGTAAATTTCTTGCCTTGTTTAGTGTACGGATCCTGCAAGGACTTGGTTCAAGCTTATTAGGACTTCCCTTGAGGCAGATAACATCAAATCGGGGGAAGTAAGAACGGCTTGAACCCCTTATAAGTAAACTACTATTGAAAATTTAAATCGGCCTTGCGGGACTGTATCCCTACTGACTCAGACCAATATGGCTGAGGATAGCGTTGCCTCAAAAAGCGGGACATGCCGCATTTTGCAATAATATCTTACTTAATTATCTTTCAATATTCTGGCCTTGCGGGACTGTATCTCTGCTGACTCAGACCAATATGGCTTAGGGTAGCATTACCTCCAAAAGAGGGACCTGCCAGTTTAATTAAGATAATCTCTTAAAAAGCCCAAAACATGTAAATCATCAAAGGATACGTAAATAATGAGTCGGAACCAAGTGATTCTATCTTATCTATTTGTTTCTTTTATTATTATTATTTAAGTTTAACCTTTTTTTAAAAAATTAGTTGGATTAGATGCTGACGATATTCCAGTATTAAAAGCTCTTGTGTCCTTGGACGACCTCGGTATCTTGCCATCACTAACTACGCTAACGATGGGTGCACTTGCTCTAGCATGTTGTAGAGGGTGATAGTAAATATTTTTTTTATAAATATAAAGCTTGAATAAACGAGTAAATAGTGCTTAAAATATACCTAAAAATATACCCACGCTCGCATCACGTCAATACTCATGAACTACATGAACCTCTTCGATTTTCCTTGAATCTTCGTATCAACCACGTTGACCAAGAATGCAGGATAACCCTTATGCAACATCTTGTGCATCTTCATAACACTTAACGATTCTCGATTTCCAACTTGTTTGATCTCCGTGAATCATTATTGCTTCACCGCCAGGGCAGGGTATCCGCACTAGTTTCTCCGAACAAATAATCTCAGCTCTATTCTAGGATAGCCAATCTATCCCAATGACTACATCGAAACTACCAAGCTCCACTGGTAACAAATCGATGCTAAAACTATGATCGCATAAAGGAATACTACAACCACGGATGACTTCAATGGTTTCTATCAATTTACCATTTTCTAATTCTATTGAGTACTTTTTATCTAGCTTACTTGCTTGAGAACATAGAAACGGTTCAAAGTTTTTCTAAACAAAACTAAAGTCAGCTCCAATATCAAATAGTACGAACGCAAAATGGTTATTGATTAAGAACATACCGGTAACAACTGTAGGATCATCTCGTGCTTTCCAAACATTCAGCTCAAATGCTCTACCTCTTGCATTCTGACTTTTCAACATAGGACAGTTACGCTTGAAATGTCCCCGCTCTCCACATTTGAAGCAACCCTCGAGTTTGACTCCACCCAACGTGCTTTTAGCATAGCACTCACGGTTCACATGTCCAGACCGACCGCATCTGGTACATTTCCTCTGCTCATCACCGTGAGTCCTCATCGAACCACTCTTATCATTCTTGTTCACATCTTTCCCCGAACCACTGGTGTTAGCCACATACGCTCTCCCAGAACTGCGTTTCTTCTCACGCTTCTCATTAGAATCCTTCCTCAAACTTTCAGACTTTCGCTTCCACAAATCCTCAGATTTACGCACAGAGCGCTCCTGTCGATCAGATCTCATGTTTGCATTAGCTTTCACTGATGACTTCCCAGTCTCATCTTTTTGTTAAGGCTACTTTTACGAACGACATCATCAGTCAACGATTTTGCCAGTGTAGTAGCTTTCAGATAGGTAGTGGTTTCGCTGATGTGACCATACTGCGAATCTGTGGCGCTAATCCATAAATGTACCTTTCAATCTTAACATAATCAGGAGTGACCATCCGAGGAACCAACCTAACCAGATCATTGAATTGAGTCGTATATGCTCCGACATTCAAGCCTTCCTTGGTCAGATTCTTGAAGTCTGTCTCAATCTTCTGTAGCTCACTACGTGGGTAGTATTCCTTAAGAAGCATCTCTTTTACTTCGTTCCAGGTAAGACCATAGGCAACATCTTCTCCCTAAATGTACCTTTCAATCTTAACATAAAGCTTCGTCATGAAATGAACATGAAGCATACCTAACCCTCTGGTTAGCTGCAAGTCCGCTGATTGCCATCATAGACTCCATTTTTCTTAATCCATCTAACGATATCAAGGGGTCCTTTAGCACCAGTAAATGATCTTGGGTTACAACCCTGGAATGTTTTGTACATATATCTATGTACCGTTCACATGGTTAATGAAAAATCAAGATTACTCTTAGATTATATCATAACATAAGAAACTACTAAAACTTTTCCGATGATTACACTACCTTGAGGGGCTCGAATAGGTGCTCCAACGAAATCTTGCACATTAGTACCGCTCCACGTCCGTGTCTTGTGGTCTGGTTAGCTTCATGCTGTTCCATGGCAGTGTTAACGTGCTGAGCGATAAGTTTCACCAATTCCTCAGGTGTGGTAGGTAGTCCAGCACCGTCAGTAGAGGGACCCTGTCTCCCTTTTGGTGGCATATTGACGTTTTTTATTATTGTAACAATATAATAACATAAGACAGTATCTAAATAATTCAATCATTAAATGCTAGTGGATTAAACAATGCGCTTGTAATCAGAACTACATAAATATGTTAAAAATTTAATCAAAAACCCATTATATTGATATTTTTATCCTGGAAATTACATAGCTTGTATGTAGTTCAAAAGACTAACAAATTTGGTGTGAATAGGATCAAACACCATCAACAAGTTTATCAAATTTCCTCCTAAAGTATCTAACTTGGCATGCAAGCCTGAACAGGGTTACCAAAAGAGACAAATAAACAAAACAACCAACAATCACTTAAAACCTAGAAACTCCAAAAGTTTCCTAACTAGCTCCTAGAGCTCCTCAATCCTCAAGTGCATTTGATCCATGGCACTGTCATCCAAGTCCTGAATCTCGTCATACCAATCCATTTGGCCCTCTAGATCCTTCATCTTGCCCTTGGTCGTCTCCATGTCTCCGCGTAAAGTGGCGATCTAACGATCACAGTGTGAGCATCGATCGACTCAAACTCCTTTCTGCGGGTCGAGTCCTCTTCCTACATCGAGTGTAGACTAGTAGGGGTGCAGTAGAGACTCGTGACTCGGACTGCTGAACGGACGACTCTGATATGACTGGCGGAGGGATCTCAAGTGTAAGCTCAACAGTAACGGTGGGCGAGACTACCATGGGCTTTAAAGGTCGAGCCGTGACAGTAGTGGCGTCCACCACTTGTGTTATCCCAAAAAGATCCTCCAATCATAGGGATACCTCTATCTAGCTCATCGACAACAGGCATAGTACCAAATGATTGTCCTATCTCAATAACTGATGGAGGAACAGTCGAATCATCATCGTCAATCCAACCGTTACTAATATGGGCGTAATGTGGGTTAACCTAACTTGCAAAAGTAGTGGGACCGACATAGAATGACGAGGTAAAACCGATCGTGTCAACAAACTATGAGGTGGTGCGTGGAAACTCTTGTAGGATTGAGGTTGGTGAGATCAATATTCATGCTCGCTCTCTAAGTCGTGAATCTCGATAATCTCATGTGAGTGCGACATCTGTGACACAATGTAACTGTCCTAAGTAAGTGTGTGTTCAAATGAAAATAACATATAAGGCACAATAAACAGATTAACACGTATACACATACACTCTTTATAGTTTTCATACATGATCAAAATTCAAGTTTATTTTTAAATTATTGGCTTCGAGAATTTTGGTATTTAATCTCAAAATTCATCGGTTGAAGTCTAGAGTCTTCCCAAAAAACATCTAGTTCGCGGACAACCATTAGTTCTAATACCAACTTTTATCACACCCCAAAAAACGTCGTGGCAGAAATACAAACGTAGTGGTGAGGGAAGTTGGTGCCCATAAGTATCTTTGTGGATGATCCAATATTTATTTTTGGACATTCAACTTAATTAAAACATAATTTGAAGTTTAGAGTTTAAACACAACCACCACATAGTTAAGTTGTTTTGATCCTTATGGATCTTAATACATTTGGTCCCAAATTGTTTTAAAAGTTGTCCAAGATATTACCTAACACAACATGCATCAACAACCATAAGATATGCCAAAATCCCGAAGCCGAACTCATGTACTTGAACAACACGTAAAATCAAGTGTTAACACAAAGGAGGGAGAGTTAACTTATTCAAATTATCATTAATTTGTGTAAGGAAACTTTCTTATTATGTATTTTATAATAAACATCCATAGTCAAAATTTTACTTCCTTTATAAAAATCTGAGGGTCAGTCATCGCAAGCATTTTTCGAAAACCTTCGATACAAAACATCTTCCCAAGGTTTATATATTAGATTGATAGCATCAAATGTTCAGATTCATATGTTTGCAAGACATATAAGCTATATATTAACAATAAGGGTATAATCAATGCTAGACAATAACAGAATATAAATTTGTCGCTTGACTTGACAGAGAGCTACCGGTCACGACGGGGTGGTCAACTCGATAGATCTATCAACAATTTTATGCATACACGTATTAATGATTAAATGGTTGAATTTCACACCAAGTGCCCGCAATGGGTCACTCAAGGTGCCAACCTTATGACCAATATATATATATATATATGTATGTATGTATGTATGTATGTATGTATGTATGTATATATATATATACATATATATGCATATATATATATATCCTACTAAAATTTATAAATTTAATATTTTGTGTTATTCGAATTTCCCGAAGTCCCCACCGAAACGTAAGCCAATTTTGATTCTTACTCTCTTGAGATTAAGCAAATTAGTCACACTTAGATTTAAATATTTTTAATCTATACGGTCGTTTTACCTCAAACACTGTAATCCTCACCGTTTCTCCCCGGGTGACACATTTGGGTGCGTATTTATAATAGTGCAATCCCACAAATTGATCTACACGTCCTATTTTATGTAGAAATGATTTAATAACCGATATTCCACAAAATACCTAAGTTTCTCCAATACTTACAATTTTTACATAACTTTGAGATTTTCTGAAAAAAGTCTTTATTTTTTATTATGTTGGCGTATTTATATATATATATATATATGCGCTCATATGTATATATATAGACTTTTTCAACTTGAACGATTTTTATGGTGGCCCTCATTATTTTATATCCGTTATCACACTCGTCTTTAAGTAATATATATCTACGATTTGCGCTTTGTAATGTAATTACATAAACGTGAACACATTATCAAATATCGTAATACACATATCTTTTATCATTTTTAAAGCATTGACACATGAAAAAACTCATCAAGTTAACCTATGTATTATTCTCATCCTCGACAAATAAGTTACATACTTAACGTGACTTTTAACGACATTACCGTTTTAACCGTACAAGTGTACATGCATAGACTTAATTCCTACCATCATGTCAACTCTTAAAATATCACATTTCATATACTCATATTCACATATCACACAAAGTTCACCCTTAAACAACCCATTTTCGTATACGTTGAAATATGCGTATTTTAAAGTTTTCGGGCGTCGGAAGTCACGTATGACTAGCCAAACACCAAGGAAACTGAATATAAGTTAAAATACTTATATTTATCATAAAAAAGCATCAAATTATAACCTGATCTAAAACATTTTTACAAAAATCACTTTAAAAGCCGATTTTTACCATTTTTAACGCATAGTCTTGTACCGAAGTTTACTATAATCATCCCAAATCGTCACGACTTGATATTTTAACATAACACATGTTATTTATTGAATAAAATGGTACTTATATTCATGTTAGTGCAGATTTCATATAAGTTATATAAATCATGCGATTTCACCTATTTTACTACTCTTTTTAAGCTACATGTACAACATCCAAAGCTATCTAACTTATGACATAACTTCATATCATCATAATACATCATATAACATCATTTTTTCATGTTCATATTCTGATTTCATTCACTTTTGTCATACCCTAACAATTTCACCCACTTATGATCATTTAACCATCATGCATGCTTATGTACAAGTGCCTAATACATGGTTATCATATCATCTTCATCCAAGACTTAAATGCTTCCTACCTACATTTATTCATCATTTTCATCTAATCATCATAAAATCATTCATAGCATTAATGCATGTAACATTCTCCTGCTCTTATGAACTAACAAACAAAACTCATGTGCATGCATACATATATACATATACATGATACACATATATATACTTATATACTTCTAAAAATTTACTTTTCATCTTCAATCATATGAACCTTTTTATAGAACCCTTTTGATCATGCATGTGTCAACTTTTCATGAATCACATCAACATAAATCAACTAATAATCAAAATACAATTTCTAACCCATGTGTACAAACATTTTTGGCCATGTACTCAAACACACAAGCTTCCCTTTTTTTGTTAAATATCCACTTATTATTAGTTTTCAAGTTTGTGAAAAATTCCAAGATCAAGAGATACCTTCCATCATCACAATTATCACCAAAAATCAAGAACATGGTTTTAAAAGTAAGTTTATACATTTCAAGATTTTGGCGGGGTTTGATAAAGTTTGATGATGTGGAGCTTGTTCTTCCTTAGAATCACCTTGATATCACCCTTGGATCTTTAAAACTAGTTGGAAACACCTTGAAATGGACTTGGTTTTTCAAGATTAAGTTTGAAATTCAAAAATGGAGGTGTGTGTGGGTGGTTTCGGCCGAGATTCGAGAGAGAGAGAGTGTGAGTTATGTTGTGTTGTGTTGGGTTTGTAATATGGAGATGTATGGAAGATGTGCAAATGATGACTTGTGTTCCCTAGGCCAACACTTGGCAAAAAGGAAGGAGGCAAAGAGGTGGGCACCCTATGTGTCGCAACCTACATGCACACACACACACTTTATATATATATATATACACATACATATATATATGATATATCTAGTTAAAAGTATAACATCTGTCGTAAAACGGGTACTAAAACCCGCTCCATTTTTTTGTAATCAAGTATATATTAATCTTTTGTTTCGAATTTATCCTTATCGTGTAATAAACTTTTGTGCATTAAAAATAATAAAGAAAATAAAAATAATAAATAATATATTAATAATACAAAAAGGATAAAAATTAATAAAAATAAAGTGCTAACCGCGGGACTCTAACCCGGGTCGCACGGTTATGCATACACACAACACACCACTACACTAACCGCCCACATCTGATATATCTCTAAACCAAATAATCTTTATATCAAAACAACTCTTGAAACCAAATTCAAAACCCCACCCAGTAACGGCTGAAATCATCTAGTCAATCATCAAATTCCGTTTTCTTTGCAAATTAACCATTGAAACCGTTTTCTAATCGTACATTTAGACTCAATCATCGAGTCAACACAATCAAAATGGTTATGCAATCATCTCGCCATTATTGATTTTGACCGAAACCGAAACCTCAATCAAAGCTTCTGCACTCAGCTATAAATAAGAGTTTTAGAACTCAATTAGAATGCACATACTCACTCCAAACCCTCTTCAATTTCTGTTCATCAAAAACTCCTCGCAGGAAGTCTGAAACTCGCCGGAATTCTGCCAGAGATTTAGAGTGTTTTAGTTTCGGTATATTTCTTTTACTCTATCATTTTAATTCTTATAAATCTTATATATATATATATATAGCAAGTATCTAATAACACAAGAAATTAATCAAGTTCAGACAAGTTATCAGTTCAATGTCTTCTTGAAATAAAGAAGACGAACTGAACTTATGTTTAAAACAATTTAAAATCTAAATTACACCGGGTTAGACACACAGTCCAGTGGTTGGACTGTGTGCATTCAAAGTCAAGGTCCAGGGTTCGAGTTGCACACGTATCCGATTCGCTAAATTATACAACCCTTTTTGTAAAACCCAAACTATGAAATAAAGCTGTAAGCGTATAAAGCTAATTAAAATTTGATATCCAATGTGTTAGACACACAGCCCAATTGGTCGAGTTGTGTGCACTCGAAGCATCAGACGCGGGTTCGAATCCGGTTCATTACGCGGTCCTTATAATATACCAAACCTTTTTAAATTAATCAAAATATGGTTCAATCCAGTAAGTGTATAAATGTAATTAAATCTTAATATATTCCGAGTTAGACACGCAGCCCAGTTGGTCAGGCTGCATGCACGTAAACGAGAGGTCACGAGTTCGAATCTCACACGCTGCCTAATGTCCGACCGGTCCGATTTAAGGGGAAATATATTTTTTATTAACTAAAACCTTTAATCGTATTCCCTAAAAATATATTTTTATATATTACATTTTATTCACAAATCAAAATAAATATAGTAATAATAAGTCGATTTAAATAATTTAACAAATAACAAGTTAATTAAAAATACTAACTTCAACCAAAAGAAATATGTTCATCTAAATTAGGCGAATGTTTAGGTTAGCCATTATCGTCGCTTGACATCTCAATCGTGCGTATCTTCGTCGAATCGTAATCGCACCCACTGTGAGTGAATTCTTACAATTCCCCTTTTTATTCATGTTTTTGGGGTGTATCATGTGTCGCTTTTGTTTATCTCACTAATTCAAACCTCGTGTTATTACCATTATGTGATCTAACGTGCTATGTGATATAGTTGCTTATTGTTATTTGTGTTTATATTTCTCATTACAGTCAAGCTCTCACATTAGGCCCATTTGTTCCTTGTTACTTACGGGTGGAGCGTCGCGTTGCCTAATATATTAGATCGGCTCCATTTGAGTGAGCCTTGATCTCACAGCATGTAACATTTATCAAAAACGGGTTTTCCAAACCCGCTCCGTTTTGTAATCGAATATCAAGTTATAAATGTAACGTTGCGTATTTATGGCTATTTTAATTTTTAATGATGCATAATTAATAAACAAACTAAACTATAAAAGTTAAAATTGATAAAAAGTAAAAATAAAATAACTAAAAAGAAAATGAGGCTGCTGGGACTCGAACCCGGGTCAGCCGGAAAAGAACTCAAAGCTTTATCACACACACATATCACCACTCCGCCACTTGTTGTTTTCTGTAAACATTAGGAAACAATTAAATTTTATTATCTATCACAAACTAATCCGGTTACGCCAACTTTAACCGAAATCGGTCACCAAACGTCCAAAAACGTTTGATAATACGCGGTTTACCGATTATAACCGCTACACCGACGTTTTCAATCAAGTTTGCTTTGAATGAACTTGAATTCTAGAAGTGAATCGGTTTTAATAACCGAAAACTTTCAAATCCAGAATTACTTCAATCTTTGTTCTCTCTCACGACTCAAACACACTCGGAAAGCTCTCAATTACATTTCCGCACAATTTTCAGTTCGCCGGAGAAGCTTTTTGGACTCGCGGGACTTTCGCCGAAAAACTGTATTTTCCATCAAACCAGTGAGTCTCTCAATTCTTTCGTGGTCAATCAATTGTTAAGCTATTGCTAACCCAAACCTTTCAATCGGAATCAAATTCAGACGTCGTTATCGGATAATTCCTGCTCGCCGGAAAACCTCTGAAAGTTCTTATCTTCCGCTGTAAAACGGTATAGACATTCAAACCTTCTGTTAACTCTTGTTTAGCACTTCAATTCCGCAATTAGCTAATCAAAACTGTTAAATTGCTCGCTCAGTTGAAGTTCATAAAAACAGAGCCGACGCCTTGCCGGAATTCTGAGACAAATCATTCCTCCGGTAAGTTTGCTTCCAACACCGTCTCTGTCATTTCATTTTAGTCTTATGAATGTTGTTAATCGTTTTAAAACAAGAAACAGTTGAGTAAATTGCTGTCTGTAAAAATTAGCGAAGAAGATGAAGTGTGTTAACATTATAAGGATAATTAAAATCGGTATTATAAACGGGTTAGACACACAGTCCAGCGGTGGACTGTGTGCAAACAATACGCACACGCCGCGAGTTCGATCCCTGATACACACACCTTCTCTGTAATAAGGATGTTTTATTTTTCTAACTGAACCGGATTAACTTACGTTAGATGTTAAGTATAATAAAAATCTGTATATTAACCAAGTTAGACACACAGTCCAGCGGTGGACTGTGTGTAACGTTAAAGCACAGGCCCCGGGTTCGAGACCTGTTGGTGACACCGGTTCGATGATTTAAAACATTTTGAAAATAAAAGAATTTTGAATAAACTGAGTTAGTATATAAATATAATTAAAAACAGAATTATTTTGGGTTAGACACGTAGCTCAGTTGGTAGAGCTGCGTGCACGCGTACGGGAGGTCACGAGTTCGAACCTCACTCCGTGCAAACATTATAAACGACCGAACCGGTCAACAAGTCAAACTCAAAAAGTCAACATATTTTTATATTTTTATTTATTTAATTTAATTTAAAAATCACTTAAAAATACTTAAAAATAATGTTATTAAAGATAGGAAATAGCCTTAAACTCACAAAAATATATCTAAAAATCCTAATTAAAATTATCAATAAAATCCACTCATTTACTATATTTTCCGTTATTATTTTGGTTAGTTAATTCTCGTTGTTCAAATCTTCCAACTCGTGCGCATCTCATCATCTCCAACCGAACGCACCCAATGTGAGTGAATCTTCACAAATTCCCCGTTTTAATCACGTTTTTTGGGTGTATCATGTGTCTTACTATTTATTATATTTAAATCATTGTGCATACATCATATCATGACCAAATGTGTATTCAGTTTGTTTCAACTGTTGTGTGGTTATTGTTTGGATTTAATTTATTATTATCAGTACATGCAATTTCATAGGCCGCCGCTCCCCATTACATTATGAGCGTTGAGCATGTTCCCCATTACATTATGAGCGTGAACCTGGCGTGCCAACATACGATCGGCTCCGTTTGATTGAGCCTTGATCGCACAGACATTTATCATTTTCAGTACATGCAATACGATCGGCTCCGTTTGATTGAGCCTTGATCGCACAGACATTTATCATTTTCGGTACATACATTTATCATATGCTGTTCGTTCCCCATTTATGTTATTGTATGTTATAGCTTGTGGTTATTATTGCTACTGTTTGATTATTTACATTTGCTCACTTATGATTATTGCACAATTTTTCCTTGATAAAATAACAATAAAATCAATAATAAATGTTTGTCTAACAAGGTTCACTCGCCAACTTATGTTGACCCAAAAACCCCCATTTTTTACACATGATACAGGTGAACCAGCTGCAGCAAGAAACACATAGGTTTGGCCTAGAAGAATAAATTGGTTTAGAGCTTGGATTTTTTAGTTGGTTATTTTTCTTTGTATTTGTATGGACATGTTTGGATTATTGAGAATGTAACTTTGACTTTAATAAATATGAAACACATTAGTAAATATCATGAGCTTTGGTGATAACCCAATTATGCCCCGACTCTTATTCCGCTGCGGGTCGGGGTGTGACAGATTGGTATCAGAGCCATGACTATAGGGATATAGGATAGGTTATTAGACCCTTAGAGCCTATACTATAGTTGATTAGAAATTTTTAAGATTTTTGTGTGTTACATGCCAAATTTCATGATGTTTATATGTTTTATGTTAAATGTTACATTCAATGTTATGCAAGCATGTTTATAAGTATATGTTACCATATAATGCCTATCATGAATCATATTCTCATAACATATCATGAAAGCACACATCACATCTGTGACATCCCGGGTTTTTCGGATAACTTAAACGCGACACTTGCCGAATAAAGTATATGCTAAGTATTAAACGTGTACGAGTTAATGAATACGTGATGTGTGTTTGTGTGATTGTTTTAGTTATAAAATAATTATGGTAGATATGTACACGAGCCGAACCGAACCGCGACACGAACCAACTTTGATTCCTTGTGACTCTAGGAATTAACCAAGTTTAGGACTCAAACTATTCTCGGCCGTGTGCAACCCAAACCGCAAACCCAAACCGAGATCAAGCCCAAACCCGCAAGATCAAACCCAAACCAAAAACCAACCCAAGTCCCTCGGCCACAATCTCAAGCCTAACCGCAACCCTCATCTCTTTTGCGCTATATATACACACACCCATGCATGTTTCATTCACAAACTACAAAACCCTAAAAGAAAACTGCCGTCGGCAGCCTTGTTCTCGCCCCTTGTGATCGCAAACAGCTTCTTTCCTTCATCATACCAATCTGATCAGCCTTGTTCACCTTCACGGTCGCGCAACAGCTTGTTCTTTTCTTTCCTCTCGGTCGCAGCAGCAGCAGCCCTCGCCATCTTCATCTCTCGGCAGTGAGCAGCTTGTTCTTTTCAGCCTCGGTCGCGATTTTGCTGGAACAGCCGGATCAATCTTGTCCAATCTCGGCTTGTTTACCTAGTTATTCAAGGTTAGGGTTATCTTTGATTTCGAGATCATGTTCGGATATATATGCTTGAATGAAGTGATTGGTTTGTTTTCGGATTATATGTGTTGAATGTAATCGGCTGATTTGATCGTTGTTTATATGCATGATTGTTTGCGGAACTTGTAAGTTTGCGAGTATGTTTGTTTGTAAAAACTAGAAGTATGAACTAGGGTTTGCATGGATATGTTATTAGTAGTGATCTATGATTAGAAATAGGTTCTTGCTCGCCTAGGTTGATCATAGGAACGGTTTATGCAAGTTATGGTAATAATATGCTGAAAACAATTGCTGAGTAATAGTTACAGCCGACTTCATCTGGCTGTAACTCGGTCGTTAGTTGTCGAAAAACGGATTTTCTGATGTCTAGAACATAGAGATTTGAATAAGGAATCTAATGACACTGGATTCATAATTTTCTGAAGTCATTTGATATTTTTAAAGGGCCAAATAAGTTCAGTAACTAAAGCTGTGAAAATCCTGAAATTTTGTTAGTTGTTTATCGAGTTGGATTTTAAAATCAGTAGGGAGTTGAGTCATGAATTTTGTACAGCAACTAGGTATGGAAATTTCCGGGCAACTCCAACTGGAATTTTGTTAATTGGACGATCAGTGATTTTTAAATAAATTCTTCCGTGGACTGCAGTCAGAAAACGATAAATCTGACTGCAGCCTAGTATATTAATAACTATGGTTAATTGGTAAAGATTTAGGACTTGGAAAATTTATATAAATTTCTATAGTATAAATGTCACCTACTGTAAAAATATTGGAATTTTTGGAACGTTGGAACTATTTTATAAAAATCCTAGAAAACAGCTGAATTATGAGTGTTAAGCTGAAATTTGATAACTTGTGATTGTGTGCACCAAATTGTGGCATGGATTGGTTTATGTTTATGATAAGTTGCTTTGATCACTAGGTTCACATGAGGATACTTGCATGCATGTTTGAGTGTTAGATATGTTGTTTGTGTGTATCCCTTTGTGCGTAAATTAAGTGTAGAATTTGTATTGGTGTGATAACACACTGACTTGAAATCAATTGGTTTGTTAGGACGCAATTAGCGGTCCCATCCTTTACAACTTCTTTACTACACTAACCGAGCAACAAAAGGTGAGTTCACGGCCCCTAACTTTATCCGGTTTTTAAACAACAGGGGAGAGAAACATGTATACACTCTCAAACTCAATCTCTTTACGTTATACGAATTTAACGTCACATAACTATTCGATAACTAAGTTAATGTTAATGTAATGTTATGGTCACTAAGCAGCTTT
Source organism: Scalesia atractyloides (assembly GCA_947069175.1). Lineage (NCBI taxonomy): Eukaryota > Viridiplantae > Streptophyta > Magnoliopsida > Asterales > Asteraceae > Scalesia > Scalesia atractyloides. The sequence goes on along the minus strand of CAMTDV010000013.1, from coordinate 43,748,522 downwards.
ATCACTTAAGTCCTCGTCAATCTCTCGGATCGTTAGTATTGGGTTTAATAGCGGGGGAGTTATAAGTAGTACTACTGGGCCCGACAAGCCCCATCCGAGCTAGTCGCGCTAGCCGACCGGGTATGGTCAACGGGTGAATAATTCGGCCTAACTTCGCCATGGTCAGTGATAGGCCTGGCAACACGGAGGCACAACAGTCAGCTTCGACCGCGAACTCTTACGTGACATAACTTTAGGCTAGCTACCTATATATGTTAACATTGAACTTAATTACGAAACAACTATATTATCCCGGGTTGAGGATAGTGGAAACAACAACTTATTATTCCGGGTTTGGAATAATGGAAACAACAACTTAATATTCCGGGTTTGGAATATTGGAACCAACATCATTATTATTCCGGGATGGGAATAATGGAACTAAATCGTTATCCCGGGTTAGGGATAACGGGGAAAACAAACTATAACCGAACAAACGAATTTATGAAAACCTGTGAACTCACTCATCTTTAATGTTGACACTTGTTTCTTTACATGTTTCTCAGGACGCTAGGAGCTCTAGGTGCACGCACATGCATTGAACAAGACATCTTTTATCGAGTCTTATTTATAAATATTGTTTTGGGGTTTTTCATTTGTTTTGGCGTTTGTGTTGGCGCCCGCTTCACTACTTATTTATGCTTCCGCTCAAACTTTAAAAACTGATGCTTCTGCTAAATATTGGTAACTAATCAAGACAATATAAAATCTACGACAAATGATTTTTGAAAACGTATTATCAAATCATATAGAGTCGTTCGACGTACTAGTGTTTCAGATTCTGGTTTGTTCACACGCCTCGCGATAAAACTCCGCAAGTGGAAATTGAGGGTGTGACAGATTGGTATCAGAGCCACTAGCTATAGAGAACCAGGTTTGCATTAGAAGTAGACCTAAACTATAGCTGATTTCACGACACTAGACTTAGTTTGGCACCGAACTATTATATCTTGTTATGCAATATACCACAACTGTGATATATAGATTATGCCTTCATAATAAGAAATGAAAACAACTCGTAACTAACTACACGACCTAACAGGCAATGTCATCATCCCCATCGTCATCATCATCCGACAGACCTACACCACCAAGAGCGCCAGGAAAGGCACCTATGGTGGAACCCATATCATCTTATGGCATGGAGACACGCTCAGCTGCGAGGAAAAGGCTCGCTCTGGGGGAGGAGTCCTCATCACGCCCAACCATTGCTGTGCCGGTTGAACCGGTTAACCCTGTAGAAGTAGGAATTGATCTACTTAGAATCATATTACATAAACAACAAGCACAGATAGAAAGAATGCAGGAAACCATCCTAGCACAAGGATGGATGATCCGACAACTTACTGGTAAAACCGACTCGCTCGAGGAAGAGCATCATACGAGTAAGATAGCTCGTAACACCATAGCCAGAGATCTGCGTGCTGAGCAGATAAGAGCCGACTGGCTTGAGGACAGAGTCCTGGAAAATAGTTGGAACACTCAGGAACTGCAAAATCAAGCACTTGCACCAGCACCGGCCCCTCCAGTGCCGGTAGAGGAGGACCCTGAGGAGGATCCAGAGGAGGATCCAGAGGAGGATCCGGAGGAGGACCCAGCTGTAGAAGCTGGAAATGCCGCGCAGGATGACGGCAATGACAGTGACTTGGGGGATGGAGACGTAGACGACTGACACGTCTCGCTTATTTTATTTGTTTTCCTTCAGTCTATTTATTTTCCCACTTGTGTTTAAACTTGAGACTTTGTAGTGAATTCATATGTTTGATTTGCACTTTTGTAAGACGTTGAAATTTCAGTTAATCAAGTATTTCTTTGACTATTTAACATATTGAGTTGACATAACTTAATAATTATTAAAGTACGAAGTAGGATAACTATATTGGATATATAGACTTATCGGGGTGTGTTTGTGTTGTGTTTCGAAGATCTAAATGGCAACTGGAAGACGTGGAAACCTTAACTTGACGCCCGAAGAGCTAGCTGCCATGATTCAAGAGCACGTGAACGCAGCTTTAGCGGGTGTTCAGAACCAACCGGCAGGTAACCATTATTAAATTTTCGCGTGAAAATCTAATAGTGAGGCTAGTAAAATTCCTTGCTGACTTCCTGTTCTCTGTCAGCAGGAGGGGGCTTTAACCCCTACAAGATGTTCCTCGACGCGAAACCAAGCTATTCTCGGGGGCGGAAGGACCCATTGGACTGGTCCGCTGGATCGAAAAATCTGAATCCGTTTTTGAAATGTGCAACTGCCTAGAGGCCAACAAGGTCAAGTACGCAGCCTCAACACTGGAAGATGGGGAACTGACATGGTGGAATGCGCAAGTCCAAACGCGTGGACTTATTGCTGCCAATGCAATGGCCTGGGCTGAGTTCAAGGCCCTAATCAAAGAGGAGTACTGTCCACGAGACAGAGTGCAACAGTTAGAGCAAGCCTTATGGAACCACAAGATGGTGGGATCGGAAATTGAAGCTTACACCGCAAAACATGATTTGGTATTTCTGTGTCCCGATTTGGCCAACACTGTGGAGAAAAGACTCGAGTTCTATCTTGGGGGTCTGGTTCCGGAAATTCAGGGTATGGTAATGGCTAGTAACCCTGTAACTGAACATCAAGCAATCCGATTGGCTCACAAACTCACCGATAAGGCGGTGGAACAGAAGAAGCTGCCAGCACGGGGTACAACTGAAGTTGCCCCGGATAACAAAAGAAAGTTTGAAGACTCGTCTGCTCGACAGTCTTCGTCATCTCAGCCGCAACAGGGGAACCAGAAACGGTTCAATCATTTCAACAGCCACCGGGGTCACCAAAATCAACCCGCCAACAACAACAACAACAACAACCAGAACGCAAGCGGCTATGCAGGTCGAAAGCCGCAGTGCAACCGCTGTAATCTCCATCATAACGGCCCTTGTGCCGGAAATCGCTGCCAGCGATGTGGCAAGATGGGACATGCGGCAAGGGATTGTCGTGGGGAAATCATGTCCCGACATAATCAAAATCAACCCCAGGGTCAGCAGCAGGGTATTAACCGGGGATGCTATCAGTGTGGTAGCACTGCTCACTTCAAAAGAGACTGCCCACAGCTGCGTAACAACAACAACAATGGTGGAAACAACCACAACCACAATAACCACAACAACAATAATAACAACAACAATAATGGGAACGGTGGCACAGGAGGTGCCAAAGGTCGTGCATTTACATTGGGCCGCGGAGAGGCCAGAAACGACTCGAACGTGGTCACCGGTAAGTTTCCCCTTAATGAACATTTTGCTTCTGTGCTTTTTGATACGGGTGCGGATAGGAGCTTTGTATCTGAGTCTTTTAGGAAGAACCTAAATCTCACGCTTAAACCATTAGAGACCCCTTATGTTATAGAATTAGCCGATGGTAAATCTGTAGATGTGACCCAAATAGTATCCGGCTGTCAACTCAAACTCGCGGGCCACACCTTTACCATTGATCTGATGACAACTACCCTGGGTAGTTTTGACGTGGTAGTCGGAATGGACTGGCTATCCGACGTCCGGGCTGAAGTTCTCTGCTTCGAAAAATCTATCCGTATTCCGCTCTCTAACGACGAAATCCTGACGGTACAAGGCGATAAGGCAAGCGCCGTCACCAACATCATCTCATACATACAAGCGCAGAAGTATCTTCGGAGAAAGAACTCCTTCGCTTTACTCGCACTGATTACCGAACAGCCTAAGGACGAGAAACGTTTAGAAGAGATCCCTGTCGTCCGTGATTTTTCTGATGTATTCCCAGAAGAACTACCTGGTCTTCCACCCCATCGACAATTGGAGTTTGAAATCGAATTGGCAAACAATGCAACTCCTATCACCAAGGCTCCATACCGCCTAGCTCCAGCCGAGCTGCAGGAGCTGTCTACCCAACTTCAGGAACTTTTAGAGAAAGGGTTTATCCGACCAAGCGTTTCGCCATGGGGAGCTCCAGTCCTGTTTGTCAAGAAGAAGGACGGGACTTTCCGCATGTGCATCGACTACAGGGAACTCAACAAGGTTACTGTCAAGAACCGATACCCGTTACCTCGCATCGACGATCTCTTCGACCAACTTCAAGGGTCAAGTTACTACTCTAAGATTGATTTACGGTCCGGTTACCACCAGCTACGCGTCAGGGAGGAGGATATCGCTAAGACGGCATTTCGCACTAGGTATGGCCATTATGAGTTCTTGGTCATGCCCTTCGGTCTCACCAACGCACCTGCGGTGTTCATGGACCTCATGAACCGCGTATGTAAACCATACCTCCACAAGTTTGTCATTGTGTTCATCGATGACATACTCATCTACTCCAAAAGTGAAGAAGAACATGCTGAACATCTACGATTACTGCTAGGATTACTCCAACAGGAAAAGCTGTATGCCAAGCTCTCGAAGTGTGATTTCTGGATTCGGGAAGTTCAGTTTCTTGGGCATATCGTGAATGAAAAGGGTATCCACGTAGACCCTGCCAAGATTGAAGCCATCAAAAACTGGGAAGCACCTAAGACACCGACGGAGATCCGCCAATTTTTGGGATTGGCTGGTTACTACAGACGTTTCATCGAGGGGTTTTCAAAGATCGCACAACCGCTTACTACCCTCACCCAAAAAGGCATCAAGTATGCTTGGGGTGACAAGCAAGAAGCAACATTTCAATTGCTAAAACAGAAACTTTGCAGTGCACCCATTCTGTCCTTGCCGGAAGGGACAGATGACTTTGTAGTGTATTGTGATGCTTCCATTCAGGGATTGGGATGCGTACTCATGCAACGCGATAAGGTCATCGCATATGCGTCGCGACAACTGAAGGTTCACGAGAAAAACTACACGACGCATGACCTGGAATTGGGAGCAGTAGTGTTTGCACTTAAGATTTGGAGACACTACCTCTATGGAACGAAGTGCACAATCTTTACGGACCACAAGAGCCTCCAACACATCTTTGATCAGAAGGAGTTGAACATGCGACAGCGTCGCTGGGTCGAACTCTTGAACGATTATGAGTGTGCCATTCGGTATCACCCGGGTAAAGCTAACGTGGTAGCTGATGCCCTCAGTAGGAAGGAACACTTGAAACCTCGTTGCGTACGAGCACTACAACTCACTATTCATTCGGGGCTACCCGAACAAATACGCGACGCCCAGTTAGAAGCAGTTAAGGAGGAAAACATCAAAGCCGAATCGGTGGGAAAAATGGAACGCGATTGGGAAGTAAAACCTAATGGAGCCCGGTATTTCATGAATCGCATATGGGTACCTCTCTACGGAAACCTCAGAGAGCTAGTCATGGACGAAGCTCACAAATCCCGATACTCTGTCCATCCGGGTTCGGATAAGATGTATCAAGACCTTAAAGCTGCGTATTGGTGGCCCAACATGAAAGCCGATATAGCCACCTACGTGAGTAAATGTTTGACTTGTGAAAAAGTCAAGGTGGAGTATCAAAAGCCATCGGGGCTACTCCAACAACCTGAGATCCCAGTGTGGAAATGGGATCAGATCTCAATGGATTTCATCACTTAACTCCCGCGAACCTTGGGTGGTTGCGATACCATCTGGGTGATCGTGGATCGTTTAACTAAGTCCGCACACTTCCTAGCTATTAAAGAAACAGATAAGATGGAGAAGTTGACTCGCATCTACATTAAGGAAGTAGTTTCTCGGCACGGAGTGCCAACGTCCATCATCTCAGACAGAGATGCTCGCTTCACGTCAAACTTCTGGCAGTCACTCCAGAAAGCGTTGGGAACACGCTTGGATATGAGCACAGCCTATCACCCCCAGACTGATGGTCAAAGTGAAAGGACCATACAGACCTTGGAAGACATGCTTAGAGCATGCGTAGTAGACTTCGGAAATAGTTGGGAAATCCACCTGCCTCTAGTAGAATTCTCATATAACAATAGTTATCATACGAGTATTTCGGCAGCACCGTTTGAGGCATAATACGGTCGTAAATGTAGATCACCGGTCTGCTGGGCAGAAGTCAGTGACAGTCAGCTCACAGGCCCTGAGTTAATACTTGAGGCTACCGAAAAGATTGTACAAATCAGAAACCGCATGGCGGCGGCACGAGATCGACAGAAAAGCTACGCTGATCAACGACGCAAACCGCTCGAATTTCAAGTAGGCGATCGCGTCCTACTAAAGGTGTCACCTGGAAGGGTGTAATCCGCTTTGGAAAACGGGGCAAACTTAACCCACGGTACGTAGGCCCGTTTGTAATCTTGAAACGTATTGGACCCGTAGCTTATCAATTAGACCTTCCTGCCGAACTCAGTGGAGTTCACAACGTATTTCACGTGTCAAATCTGAAGAAGTGTCTATCAGATGAAACTCTAGTCATTCCATTGGATGAGATCCAAGTGGATGAACAACTACACTTCGTGGAAAAGCCGATCGAGATCATGGATCGTGAGATCAAGACTCGAAGGCACAGCAAGATTCCGATTGTTAAGGTTCGTTGGGACTCTAAGCGTGGACCGGAGTTCACGTGGGAAAGAGAGGATCAAATGAAAAGCAAATACCCGCACCTCTTCGCAACTGAGCAGCAAACTAATGATACCAGTAACTAAATTTTCGGGACGAAAATTCTTTCAACATGGGGATGATGTGACAACCTGGAAACTTCTCATACTTTCGTGTACTATTGTTAACTAAATTCTTGTGCATGGCACTTGGAAATCTTTGTGTATGGCACTTGGGAACTTCTTGTAACTTCGCGTACCATCATTAACGAACTAACTCTTGGTGCATGGCACTCTAAACATGTACGCTACATTCTAAACCGCGTTTACTCAATTTTCGGGACGAAAATTCTTTCAACATGGGGATAATGTGACATCCCGGGTTTTTCGGATAACTTAAACGCGACACTTGCCGAATAAAGTATATGCTAAGTATTAAACGTGTACGAGTAAATGAATACGTGATGTGTGTTTGTGTGATTGTTTTAGTTATAAAATAATTATGGTAGATATGTACACGAGCCGAACCGAACCGCGACACGTACCAACTTTGATTCCTTGTGACTCTAGGAATTAACCAAGTTTAGGACTCAAACTATTCTCGGCCGTGTGCAACCCAAACCGCAAACCCAAACCGAGATCAAGCCCAAACCCGCAAGATCAAACCCAAACCAAAAACCAACCCAAGTCCCTCGGCCACAAGCTCAAGCCTAACCGCAACCCTCATCTCTTTTGCGCTATATACACACACCCATGCATGTTTCATTCACAAACTACAAAACCCTAAAAGAAAACTGCCGTCAGCAGCCTTGTTCTCGCCCCTTGTGATCGCAAACAGCTTCTTTCCTTCATCATACCAATCTGATCAGCCTTGTTCACCTTCACGGTCGCGCAACAGCTTGTTCTTTTCTTTCCTCTCGGTCGCTAGCAGCAGCAGCCCTCGCCATCTTCATCTCTCGGCAGTGAGCAGCTTGTTCTTTTCAGCCTTGGTCGCGATTTTGCTGGAACAGCCGGATCAATCTTGTCCAATCTCGGCTTGTTTACCTAGTTATTCAAGGTTAGGGTTATCTTTGATTTCGAGATCATGTTCGGATATATATGCTTGAATGAAGTGATTGGTTTGTTTTCGGATTATATGTGTTGAATGTAATCGGCTGATTTGATCGTTGTTTATATGCATGATTGTTTGCGGAACTTGTAAGTTTGCGAGTATGTTTGTTTGTAAAAACTAGAAGTATGAACTAGGGTTTGCATGGATATGTTATTAGTAGTGATCTATGATTAGAAATCGGTTCTTGCTCGCCTAGGTTGATCATAGGAACGGTTTATGCAAGTTATGGTAATAATATGCTGAAAACAATTGCTGAGTAATAGTTACAGCCGACTTCATCTGGCTGTAACTCGGTCGTTAGTTGTCGAAAAACGGATTTTCTGAAGTCTAGAACGTAGAGATTTGAATAAGGAATCTAATGACGCTGGATTCATAATTTTCTGAAGTCATTTGATATTTTTAAAGGGCCAAATAAGTTCAGTAACTAAAGCTGTGAAAATCCTGAAATTTTGTTAGTTGTTTATCGAGTTGGATTTTAAAATCAGTAGGGAGTTGAGTCATGAATTTTGTACAGCAACTAGGTATGGAAATTTCCGGGCAACTCCAACTGGAATTTTGTTAATTGGACGATCAGTGATTTTTAAATAAATTCTTCCGTGGACTGCAGTCAGAAAACGATAAATCTGACTGCAGCCTAGTATATTAATAACTATGGTTAATTGGTAAAGATTTAGGACTTGGAAAATTTATATAAATTTCTATAGTATAAATGTCACCTACTGTAAAAATATTGGAATTTTTGGAACGTTGGAACTATTTTATAAAAATCCTAGAAAACAGCTGAATTATGAGTGTTAAGCTGAAATTTGATAACTTGTGATTGTGTGCACCAAATTGTGGCATGGATTGGTTTATGTTTATGATAAGTTGCTTTGATCACTAGGTTCACATGAGGATACTTGCATGCATGTTTGAGTGTTAGATATGTTGTTTGTGTGTATCCCTTTGTGCGTAAATTAAGTGTAGAATTTGTATTGGTGTGATAACACACTGACTTGAAATCAATTGGTTTGTTAGGACGCAATTAGCGGTCCCATCCTTTACAACTTCTTTACTACACTAACCGAGCAACAAAAGGTGAGTTCACGGCCCCTAACTTTATCCGGTTTTTAAACAACAGGGGGAGAAACATGTATACACTCTCAAACTCAATCTCTTTACGTTATACGAATTTAACGTCACATAACTATTCGGTAACTAAGTTAATGTTAATGTAATGTTATGGTCACTAAGCAGCTTTATCACTTAAGTCCTCGTCAATCTCTCGGATCGTTAGTATTGGGTTTAATAGCGGGGGAGTTATAAGTAGTACTACTGGGCCCGACAAGCCCCATCCGAGCTAGTCGCGCTAGCCGACCGGGTATGGTCAACGGGTGAATAATTCGGCCTAACTTCGCCATGGTCAGTGATAGGCCTGGCAACACGGAGGCACAACAGTCAGCTTCGACCGCGAACTCTTACGTGACATAACTTTAGGCTAGCTACCTATATATGTTAACATTGAACTTAATTACGAAACAACTATATTATCCCGGGTTGAGGATAATGGAAACAACAACTTATTATTCCGGGTTTGGAATAATGGAAACAACAACTTAATATTCCGGGTTTGGAATATTGGAACCAACATCATTATTATTCCGGGATGGGAATAATGGAACTAAATCGTTAACCCGGGTTAGGGATAACGGGGAAAACAAACTATAACCGAACAAACGAATTTATGAAAACCTGTGAACTCACTCATCTTTAATGTTGACACTTGTTTCTTTACATGTTTCTCAGGACGCTAGGAGCTCTAGGTGCACGCACATGCATTGAACAAGACATCTTTTATCGAGTCTTATTTATAAATATTGTTTTGGGGTTTTTCATTTGTTTTGGCGTTTGTGTTGGCGCCCGCTTCACTACTTAATTATGCTTCCGCTCAAACTTTAAAAACTGATGCTTCTGCTAAATATTGGTAACTAATCAAGACAATATAAAATCTACGACAAATGATTTTTGAAAACGTATTATCAAATCATATAGAGTCGTTCGACGTACTAGTGTTTCAGATTCTGGTTTGTTCACACGCCTCGCGGTAAAACTCCGCAAATGGAAATTGAGGGTGTGACAACATCATTTTCATGATTGTTTTTACAATGATTTTTGTATTTTCAAATCTCATCAAAGTGAGTTCTCATGATGGGCATGTAGTAACTGGAAGGGTACAAGTACCGGTAGTTCGAACGTCCTGTCTAGGTTGGCATTCGTATAAATCTAAAATAAAGGACCAGTTTGCCTACCTGGGGACTAACGATGAGAGTACGAAGTACCTATTAGGCCAAAGCATGCTATACCAAACGTCGTGTGAACTAACCCCACTTTGAGTTGTCACTATGTCTACACCTGGACACATTCCGACCATACATCTCGTAAACATATTTTGTGGTTTGCATTCGGGTGATGTGAGTGTTAAATCGCCAATACCAATGTGAATCCTACCAAACCAATAGTCATGGGGGCCCACATGACTATACAGGTGAAGGTATGGGGGACATTTGAGGCCCAACATGAGCAAACCCAAGACATCCTATGGATGTAGTTGCATTATTGATATTTATGTTATTTTCATTTTTTTAAAGACACATGACACCTAAAAAGACTCCATAAACTCACAATCTTCTTATGTATGTTCCTGTAGATGTCGGCTAGACAACAACGAGGGAGTAAAAGATCAGGAAGGTCTCACGAACGCTTGGCCACACAAATCGCGAAACAAATGGCCGCGGTGCTTCCTGACATTGTGGTTCAAGTACAACAAGCTCTCGCCACAAATCCCACTAATCCTCCCCAACAAAATGACCAGAACATCGGCAACCCTCCTACCAGCAAGTGCTCATACAAACATTTCAAGTCTTGCGATCCTCCTAAATTTGAAGGGACCGAAGGTGTCACTGCTCTCCTCCACTGGTTTGAGGAAATGGAAAACACCTTCCTCAACTGTGATTGTCCCGAGGATCGCAAGGTTTGATACGCAACCGGGAGACTATTTGGGGTAGCTCTCACCTGGTGGAATACTGAAAAGGGGAAGAGGGGAATCGATGATGCGATGGCCTTAACGTGGGAGGAGTTAAGGGAAATCATGACGAGGCGATTCTGTCCTAGAAGTGAGATTAAAAAGCTAGAAGACGAATTTCATTCTTTGAAGCAAAAGGAAGGAGATCATACTTCCTACAACAAGAGGTTCTTAGAGTTGAACCAAATGGTCCCTAACTTGTTCACCCCGGTTTACCACTTAATCGAGCATTATATTCGAGGTCTTCCCTCGAAAATTCAAGATTCAGTTCTCAGCACTTCACCAGCAACACTTGAAGCTGCTATGGAACTAGCTACTGAACTGACCGAGAATCGAATTCGCAACGGTAAGTTTAAAGAGGAGAAAAAGAAAGCCCCCGTTGAGGGCCAAACTTCAAACCATTCCACCTCCTCCTCTAAGTTTGCTAACAAGAGGAAACGTAACACCAGAAACTTCGCTGTCACACAAACCAATTTCCCTATCCCTGCTGCACCCATTACCCAAGTTGCCCCTTCACCTGCACCATACAAAAGGCCATACTCTGGCCCATTACCAAAATGTAACAGTTGCCAATACCACCATTTTCCTGATCATCCCTGCCAACATTGCACCAGCTGTGGTCGCGCAGGTCATACTGTTCAAACCTGTCGCACACCTCAGCGAACGAACCGCCACCAGCCTTCAACCCAAACCCACCAACAAATAATGGTTCAAGCCCAACAACCCCTACTATTACCACCTACCCAACATTTAGCCCAATCATACTATCAACCCAACTATCCCATGGTACAACCTATGCGGGCTTGCTACAATTGTGGAGACCCAAGCCATTTTAGAAACACTTGTCCAAGGCTGGTAAACATTATTCATGCTCAGGCTCAAGCCAATCCAGTGAATCAAGCGAACCAAGCTCCTCCACCTGCAAGAGGAATAGCTTTCAACATCAACGCTAATCAGGCTAGAGCTGACAGCAATGTGGTTAACGGTACGTTCCTTATCAATGGTACTTATGCATCCATGTTGTTTGATACTGGCGCGGATAAAAGTTTTGTGTCTTTAGAGTTTGAACCCATCCTAAACCAAAATCGTGATAACCTCATGGAATCCATAACAGTAGAAGTTGCTGACGGGAAACCAGTCTCATTAAATTCTATCATACGCAATTGTACTCTCACGTTAAACGATCAAATTTTTCTAGTTGACCTCATTCCAATGAAGTTGGGAAGCTTTGACATTATAATTGGTATGGACTGGCTCAGCCAATATCAGGCTGAAGTTGTATGTCGCGAAAAGTTTATATGCATTCCTTTTTCAAACGGTCAGACTCTACGAATCTTTGGAGAAACCTCGTCGAAAGGGCTCAGATTAATGTCCTGTCTTCAAGCTCAAAAATATCTTCGCAAGAATTATGTCGCGTTTTTAGCTCATATAGACAAAAAGGGAACCATGGAGAAGAAACTTGAAGACATTCCTGTAGTAAAAGATTTCCCGCAAGTTTTTCCTGACGACATTTCAGGACTTCCTCCAGTAAGAGAAGTCGAATTCCGTATTGATCTTATACCTGGTGCTACACCAGTTGCAAAGTCTCCTTATAGGTTAGCCCCCTCTAAAATGCAAGAGCTAGCCAGTCAATTGCAAGAGTTGACTGACAAAGGGTTCATACGCCCTAGCTCCTCGCCTTGGGGTGCAACTGTCCTTTTTGTAAAGAAGAAAGATGGATCGTTTCGCATGAGCATCGACTACAGAGAACTCAACAAGTTAACAACCAAGAATCGCTATCCATTACCTCGCATTGATGATCTTCTTGACCAACTTCAAGGCGCCAGCTGTTTTTCAAAAATCGACCTTCGATCTGGTTATCACCAACTCAGAGTACATGAAGAAGACGTCCCAAAGACCGCTTTCCGAACCCGTTATGGTCATTATGAATTCATGGTCATGCCATTTGGTTTAACCAACGCTCCAGCTGTCTTCATGGATCTAATGAACAGAGTCTGCAAACCCTATCTCGATCGTTTTGTTATAGTCTTCATCGATGACATCCTCATTTATTCAAAGTCTAAGTCTGATCATGAGCGACATCTTCGACTCATCCTTAAACTTCTAGAGAATGAAAAGCTTTACGCTAAATTCTCCAAATGCGAATTCTGGTTAAAAGAGGTACAATTCCTTGGACATGTAGTCAATGACAAGGGAATACATGTCGACCCCTCAAAGATCAAAGCGGTACAAGAATGGCAAGCGCCACGCACACCAACTGAAGTAAGATCATTCCTTGGTCTGGCTGGTTATTATCGCCGTTTTTTTTCAAACTTCTCTCGCATTGCTGTACCACTCACGGCATTAACTCATAAGGGAAAACCTTTCATATGGGGACCCAAACAAGAAGAAGCCTTCCAAACCCTTAAACAAAAACTCTGTGATGCACCAATCCTCACTCTGCCTGAAGGTTGTGATGACTTTGTGGTTTATTGCGACACGTCAGGGCAAGGACTAGGCTGTGTTCTAATGCAAAGAGGAAAGGTTATAGCTTATGCTTCGAGACAACTCAAGATTCATGAAAAGAACTACACCACCCATGACCTAGAACTTGGAGCCGTTGTGTTCGCTCTTAAGATATGGAGACATTATCTCTACGGTACTAAGTGTAAAATATACACTGACCATAAGAGTCTTCAACATATCTTTAATCAAAAGGAGTTAAACATGAGGCAACGAAGATGGGTCGAACTTCTAAATGATTACGACTGTGAAATTCGGTACCACCCTGGCAAGGCAAATGTGGTGGCTGATGCACTCAGTCGAAAGGGTTATGCGAACTCCATTCATCTTCTATGTTCGCAAATCATAACCGACATTAAAGATCAAATTCGAGAAGCCCAACATGTTTCAGTAACGGAAGACGACGTACGAAAGGAACTGTCCTGTGGAGCTGAACTTAAAATTGAAACTAAGTCTGACGGTATTCTGTACTATCTGGATCGCATATGGATTCCTGACCACAACAACCTTCGTGAATTTCTTATAAATGAGGCTCACAAAACGCGATACTCTATACACCCTGGAGCCGATAAGATGTATCAAGACCTTCGATACACCTATTGGTGGCCTGGAATGAAAAAGGATATTGCTGTTTTTGTTTCCAAGTGCCTTACATGTTCCAAGGTGAAAGCTGAACACCAAAGACCCTCAGGACTTCTGGTCCAACCTGAAATACCTGTATGGAAGTGGGAAAACATAACCATGGACTTCATTACCGGGTTACCTCGCACTTCTGGTGGGTATGACACTATATGGGTAATCATCGATCGACTTACAAAATCAGCTCACTTTATTCCTATCCGCGAAGATTTCAAGAACGAAAAGCTAGCTCGTATTTATATCAGCGAAATCGTAAGCCGACATGGTGTACCGTCAAGCATTATTTCAGATTGTGATGGTCGTTTCACTTCACGAACATGGCAAGCAGTACAAGCCGCTTTGGGCACGCGATTAGATCTCAGTACCGCCTATCATCCTCAAACTGATGGATAATCTGAACGCACCATTCAAACTCTTGAAGATATGCTTCGAGCATGTGTCATAGACTTCAAGGGAAATTGGGACGCTCATCTACCATTAGTTGAATTTTCGTACAACAACAGCTATCATTCAAGCATCGGCATGGCACCTTTTGAAGCTTTATATGGTCGTAAGTGCCGATCTCCAGTATGTTGGCACGAAATTGGGGAAGCTCAAATCACTGGTCCAGAATTGATTCAAGAAACCACAGACAAGATCCATGAAATTCGAAACAATCTTCTAGCGGCTCAAAGTCGTCAAAAGAGTTATGCAGATAAACGACGGAAGCCTTTGGAGTTTAACATTGGTGATCATGTACTTTTAAAAGTATCACCGTGGAAGGGAGTAGTTCGTTTTGGTCAAAAAGGCAAGCTAGCACCACGCTACGTAGGACCTTTCAAGATACTCGAAAGAGTAGGACCTGTAGCATACAAGCTTGACCTACCAGAAGAACTCAACAGGATTCATCCCACGTTCCACGTATCAAACTTGAAGAAGTGCCTCGCTGATGAAAACCTCCACGTTCCTCTGGAAGATATTCAGATTGATGAATCTATGCATTTTATTGAAAGACCGTAGAGATCATGGACTTCGGAGAAAAACGTCTTCGACGAAGTCGCATTCCAATTGTTAGGGTACGCTGGGAGTCGAAACGGGGACCTGAGTTTACTTGGGAACGTGAAGACTCAATGCGTGTAAAATACCTGCATCTTTTTCCTACTACTACTACTACTTAAATTTCGGGACGAAACTCCTAAAAGTAGGGGATACTGTAACATTTGTCAAAAACGGGTTTTCCAAACCCGCTCCGTTTGAATATCAAGTTATAAATGTCACGTTGCGTATTTATGGCTATTTTAATTTTTAATGATGCATAATTAAATAACAAACTAAACTATAAAAGTTAAAATTGATAAAAAGTAAAAATAAAATAACTAAAAAGAAAATGAGGCTGCCGGGACTCGAACCCGGGTCAGCCGGAAAAGAACTCAAAGCTTTATCACACACACATATCACCACTCCGCCACTTGTTGTTTTCTGTAAACATTAGGAAACAATTAAATTTTATTATCAATCACAAATTAATCCGGTTACGCCAACTATAACCGAAATCGGTCACCAAACGTCCAAAAACGTTTGATAATACGCGGTTTACCGATTATAACCGCTACACTGATGTTTTCAATCAAGTTTGCTTTGAATGAACTTGAATTCTAGAAGTGAATCGGTTTTAATAACCAAAAACTTTCAATTCCAGAATTACTTCAATCTTTGTTCTCTCTCACGACTCAGACACACTCGGAAAGCTCTCAATTACATTTCCGCACAATATTCAGTTCGCCGGAGAAGCTTTTTGGACTCGCCGGACTTTCGCCGGAAAACCGTATTTTCAACCAAACCAGTGAGTCTCTCAATTCTTTCGTGGTCAATCAATTGTTAAGCTATTGCTAACCCAAACCTTTCAATCGGAATCAAATTCAGACGTCGTTATCGGATAATTCCTGCTCGCCGGAAAACCTCTGAAAGTTCTTATCTTCCACTATAAAACGGTATGGACATTCAAACCTTCTGTTAACTCTTGTTTAGCACTTCAATTCCGCAATTAGCTGATCAAAACTGTTAAATTGCTCGCTCAGTTGAAGTTCATAAAAACAGAGCCGACGCCTTGCCGGAATTCTGAGACAAATCATTCCTCTGGTAAGTTTGCTTCCAACACCATCTCTGTCATTTCATTTTAGTCTTATGAATGTTGTTAATCATTTTAAAACAAGAAACAGTTGAGTAAATTGTTGTCTGTAAAAATTAGCGAAGAAGATGAAGTGTGTTAACATTATAAGGATAATTAAAATCGGTATTATAAACGGGTTAGACACATAGTCCAGCGGTGGACTGTGTGCAAACAATACGCACACGCCGCGAGTTCGATCCCTGATACACACACCTTCTCTGTAATAAGGATGTTTTATTTTTCTAACTGAACCGGATTAACTTACGTTAGATGTTAAGTATAATAAAAATCTGTATATTAACCAAGTTAGACACACAGTCCAGCGGTGGACTGTGTGTAACGTTAAAGCACAGGTCCCGGGTTCGAGACCTGTTGGTGACACCGGTTCGATGATTTAAAACATTTTTGAAAATAAAAGAATTTTGAATAAACTGAGTTAGTATATAAATATAATTAAAAACATAATTATTTCGGGTTAGACACGTAGCTCACTTGGTAGAGCTGCGTGCACGCGTACCGGAGGTCACGAGTTCGAACCTCACTCCGTGCAAACATTATAAACGACCGAACCGGTTAACAAGTCAAAGTCAAAAAGTCAATGGTCAACCGAAAAAGTCAACATATTTTTATATTTTTATTTATTTAATTTAATTTAAAATCAATTAAAAATACTTAAAAATAATGTTATTAAATATAGGAAATAGCCTTAAACTCACAAAAATATATCTAAAAATCCTAATTAAAATTATCAATTGTAACATTTGTATAAATCGGGTCTCCAAAACCCGCTCCGTTTTGTAATCAAATACCAAGATATGAAATTACATTAAGTATTTATGAGTATTTCGAGTTTAAATGTTACATAATTAATATATAAACTAATCTATAAAAATTAAATTGGATAAAAAGTTAAAATAAAATAAATAAGAAACATTGTAGCGAACCGGACTCTAACCCGGGTCAATTGCCTTCAACAACTTATCCTTCCGTCTTCAAACCACTCCGCCACCAATTGTTTTCTGTTGACATTAGGAAAACAATTGAGTTTTAAACGCAAACACGAAGTAACGGTTAGTGATATCTGAATAACGGGAACCGGCAAACTGAACGTTAAATCTTTTCGATTTCTTTTGGCTAACTTATAACCGATGAATATCGGTTTCTAATTGAGTCCTTATTGAATGAACTTAAAGATTTCATCACTTTCGGTATTTGTAACCGAAAATGTACCAAACTCTGATTTAATCCTAGTCCTGATCATTTGCGTGAATCATAACTATCACATCAACACTCAATTTCATTTTCGTAAAGATTCGGAACCGTAAAACTCTCTGAATTCGATCGCCGGAAATTTTCTGCAACTCACCGAAAAACCGGGACTTGCATTTTCACGGTAAATTCTTCGACTCGTTTTGTTTAAATCATGTGATTAGTCAATCTCTAACACAATTCCATCATCAGAACCGATCTTAGCCAACATTTATCGGAAATCCCATTTTCGCCGGAAAGTTCCTGAAATTGCCAGAGTTTCACTGTGAAAGGGGTAAGACATCCTACACTTCATTTAAACCTTGTTTAGATGATTTAATTCTATAAATAATCGACCTACACTGTTAATTGCTTCAACAGTCGGAGCTCAATTTCTGTACCGACAAAGCTTTCGCCGGATTTCTGTGTTTATCTTCAAACGGTAAATCCTAGTCTTTAAACTCTTTCCATTCTTTACTATTGAATTACTATTAGTGTTTAAGATCTTTGAAAGTCGCGAAATCAATCTTAACCAGTTGAAATACGCTGACAGTTTAATCCGATGAAGAAGATGAACTTGTTTCAGAATATAAGAGTAATTATAATTCGGATATTTAACGGGTTAGACACACAGTCCAGCGGTGGACTGTGTGCAAAGTTTATATACGTGTCCCGAGTTCGATCCTTACTTCACACACACTGCATAATAACATACCTTTTTATTCATGAACTAACCGGGTTGGATCGAGTAGTTGTTAAGTATAATATAATTCAAGAATATAACCGGGTTAGACACACAGTCCAGCGGTGGACTGTGTGCAAAACAAACTGCACGTCGCGCGATCGAGTCCCGTCACAAGCACCGGTTCAATGAGATTAAAACGTTTTGCAAAATAAAGGAATTTTCGGTAAATTCGAATAAGTGTATAAATATAATTAAAACTGGACTTCTAACAGGTTAGTCACGTAGCTCAGTTGGTAGAGCTACGTGCGCGTGAACGGAAGGTCACCGGTTCGAATCCCGCTCGGCGCAAGTATTACCGCTGACCGAACCGGTCAACGGTCAAACAGTAAAAAAAAATATTATTTTTTTTAAATATTTATTTGTTTAATTTAAATTAAAAATCAATTAAAAATACTTAAAAATAACATTTTTAAGGATAGAAAATAGCCATAAACTCACAAAAATATATCTAGAAATTCCATTAAAATCTTTAATAAAATCCATCCATTTAATATATTTTTCCCATTATTATTTAGGTCAGTGATTCCTCGTTGACTCGCTTCGTCTAAATCGTGCGCATTTCACCAACTCAAATCCAACGCACCCAATGTGAGTGAACCCTTCAAATTCCCCGTTTTAAACACGTTTTTGGGGTGTATCATGTGTCTTGTTCATTTACTTATTATAACTAAGTTATTGTGCGTATATCATATCATGACATGTGTGTTAGTTGTTGCTGATAAGTAGTTATTATTGTTTGCAAATTATTATTTCAGTACATGCAATTGCTGAGGCCGTAGCTCCCCATCCATCGAGGTTGAGTTTGATCCCCATTTTATTATGCGGTTGATCAGGGCGTGCCCGCACGATCGGCTCCGTTTGATTGAGCCTTGATCGGTCATTTTATTTACATTTCAATACATGCAATACGCTCGGCTCCGTTTGATTGAGCCTTGAGTGCACAGTTCAATTTACATTTCCAGTTCATGCAATACGTTCGGCTCCGTTTGATTGAGCCTTGAGCGCACAGTTCAATTTACATTTCTAGTTCATGCAATTCGATCGGCTCCGTTTGATTGAGCCTTGATCTCACAGTTCATTTATGTTAATTATCATATGATGTTAGTATGTTCATGTATGCTATCGATTGTTAATGTATGTTATAATTGTAACTGATGTTGCCATTGCTTGATTTCATACATATGCTCTTTTATGATTATGCACAATATTTTATTGATAAACTAACCAGAAAATCATTATTAAATGTTTATCTATAAGGTTCACTCGCCAACTTATGTTGACCCAAAAACCTCCCATTTTACACATGATACAGGTGAACCAGCAGCAGCTAGGAACACGTAGGACCTGGATTAGAAGAAATAAAACGATTTAGTATTTGGATTATTATGTTTGGTTATTTTCCTTGTAATGAATGAACATGTTTGAATGTTTGAGAAATGTAACTTTGACTTCATTTAATTATGAAACATAATAGTAAATGTCATGTGCTTTGGTGATAACCCAATTATGCCCCGATTCTTATTTCCGCTGCGGGTCGGGGTGTGACATCAATAAAATCCACTCATTTACTATATTTTCCGTTATTATTTAGGTTAGTTAATTCTCGTTGTTCAAATCTTCCAACTCGTGCGCATCTCATCATCTCCAACCGAACGCACCCAATGTGAGTGAATCTTCACAAATTCCCCGTTTTAATCACGTTTTTGGGGTGTATCATGTGTCTTACTATTTATTATATTTAAATCATTGTGCATACATCATATCATGACCAAATGTGTATTCAGTTTGTTTCAATTGTTGTGTGGTTATTGTTTGGATTTAATTTATTATTACCAGTACATGCAATTTCATAGGCCGCCGCTCCCCATTACATTATGAGCGTTGAGCATGTTCCCCATTACATTATGAGCGTGAACCTGGCGTGCCAACATACGATCAGCTCCGTTTAATTGAGCCTTGATCGCACAGATATTTATCATTTTCAATACATGCAATACGACCGGCTCCGTTTGATTGAGCCTTGATCGCACAGACATTTATCATTTTCGGTACATACATTTATCATATGCTGTTCGTTCCCCATTTATGTTATTGTATGTTATTGTATGTTATAGCTTGTGGTTGTTATTGCTACTGTTTGATTATTTACATTTGCTCACTTATGATTATTGCACAATTTTTCCTTGATAAAATAACAAGAAAATCAATAATAAATGTTTATCTAACAAGGTTCAGTCGCCAACTTATGTTGACCCAAAAACCCCCATTTTTTACACATGATACAGGTGAACCAGCTGCAGCAAGAAACACATAGGATTGGCCTAGAAGAATAAACTGGTTTAGAGCTTGGATTGTTTAGTTGGTTATTTTTCTTTGTATTTGTATGGACATGTTTGGATTATTGAGAATGTAACTTTGACTTTAATAAATATGAGACACATTAGTAAATATCATGAGCTTTGGTGATAACCCAATTATGCCCCGACTCTTATTTCGCTGCGGGTCGGGGTGTGACACAGCACATCGCTTATCATGCTCACATGTATATTGCTATTTGATTGTGTGGTTTGTGATTTAGATTGCATATACATTGCTCATATTTGGTTAATGCACATTTTATTAAAAATAATAAACATATCATTTTTCTTAATGATTAAATGGGATTCACTCGCCAACTTATGTTGACCCCAAAACTCTATTTTTACACATGATACAGGTGAATAGGTGTCAAGCATGGATCACGTAGGATATGGGCCTTAGAAGAAAATAAAACGTTACTTACAAGCTTTGTTTGGAACATTTTATGTTTGTATGAGTTATGTGTTGATTGGATTGTTATGTTTTAAATTTGAAATAATAATTATGAAACTTTTATAATAGTAAATGTCATGAGCTTTGATGAAAACCCAATCGTGCCCCGACTACGATATCCACTGCGGGTTAGGGTTTGACAGATTGGTATCAGAGCTAGTGATTATAGGGATATAGGATAGGTTATTAGACCCTTAGAGCCTATACTATAGTCAATTAGAATTTAATTGCTTACGTGTTAAGTTGGTTACATGCAAACTTATGATATATACTCGTTTTACATTTCTCTCACACATAATTACATGCAAGCACTCTAATTACTATATGATTTTGTGTGACATTCAATGTGTTATAAATATAGTCAATATAACATGTTTATATATATATATATATGCATATGTTACCGTCATAATGCACGTCTCGATTCTCACACATTTAAACATTTTCTTGCTTTTTTCAAAAATCTGTGATGTTTTATTTTTCAATCTCATCAAACTGAAATCTACGACGGGCATGTAGTAACTGGAAGGGTACAAGTACCGGCAGTCGAAACGTCCTCTCTAGGATTGGCATTCGTATAAATCCAAAATAACGGACCAGTTTGCCTACCTGGGGACTAACGCTGAGAGTACAAAGGACCTATTAGGCCAAAGCATGCCACACCAAACATCATGTGAACTAATCCCACTTTGAGTTGTCACTGTGTCTACACCAGGACACCCTCCGACCTTACACCTCGCAATCATGTTTTACGATTTTTATTCGGGTGGTCCGAGTGTTAACAGGCCAAAACCAATGTGAACCCTACAAAGCCCAGTAGTCATGGGGGCCCACATGACTACCTAGGCCAAGTATGGAGGACATATGGAGGCCCAAACATGAGCAAAGCCCAAGATATCCTATGGATGTAATGGATTTTATTTAGTTTGTGGATGTTTAATTTTATGCGACACACATGACACTTATATGCCAAGCTCATAATCTCGTTACGTATTCCTGTAGATGTCTTCTAGGCACTCTCGCGAAGGTAGGAGATCAGGAAGATCCGGCGAGCGCATAGCTGCTCAAATAGCCCAACAAATGGCCGCCGTGATTCCCGATCGTAATTCAAGTTCAACAAGCTCTTGCCGCTAACCCTGTCAACCTAATTAACCAAGAGGGACAAAATGTTGCCAACCCTCCCACAAACACCACCAAGTGCACTTACAAGCACTTTAACTCATGTGACCCCCCAAAGTATGAGGGAACTGAAGGGGTCACTGCTCTCCTTCGATGGTTTGAAGAAATGGAGAGTACCTTTCTCAATTGTGACTGTCCTAATGATCGTAAGGTTCGTTATGCTATTGGTCGTCTATATGGGTAGCACTCACTTGGTGGAATGCCGAAAATGGCAGAAGAGGCGCTGAAGCCGCAGTAGCCCTAACTTGGGAACAACTTCGAGAGCTCATGACAAGACGTTTCTGTCACACCCCGTGCAATCCTTTCGCATCAGAGTGGGGCGTGACCTGAATGGCATCTTCATCGCACAGCGGAAGCAGACGCGGGAGCTAGGGTTACTAGTAAATGAATGCCCGCTAACTACTTGAATCCCCATGGGTTCCACTATTCCAAACGTGCCACACTTGTAATCATAACCTGAGAAAGAACATGCGAAAAAGCAGCATAAAGTTGGCGAGTTCATAGTTTGTTTGTTTTCGTTTAAATGAGTCATAAAACATTTGATCATTTTGCATTTGAAAACCGGTTTATGGGATCCTAGTATCCCAAAGCATTTGAAATGTCATGTCTATATAACAGTATTGAAATGTTTTCCATGTTGTTTGCAAATCCATGCATATAACTGTTATGTTTAAAAACCGGCGATAAAATGTTTTCTGTTATCTATGTAAACCGGTGTTGAAATGTTTTCTGTCATAATTGTAAACCGATATGGAAATCACCGTATGTATTTTTCCTATGGAATCTAAGGATCAATCAGTGTGTAGCTAATACACTGACCTATGTGCCATAATAAGTAACCAAACGAGACTTCTTTGACATTTTGGGATCACAAAAGCACTCCTAACCGGTTAACTTACCAAGAGTGGAGCGTGTCTCAAACTCGATGGATCTATACCTTTTGTACCTTGGTCACTACGTGATTAATGGTTACTATTGTTATCTTCCTACTTATGCACAGTGATCCATTATAATCTAATCCCATAGCTACATACCAATTGTTATAAATCTGTGTTATTGGGCCTAACCCATGTTTTCTTGTAATTGGCCTAGCCCATGTTCTTTTGTCATCAGGCCTAGCCCATGTTCTTTTGTCATCAGGCCTAGCCCATATTCTTTTGTCATTGGGCCTAGCCCGTGTTATAAAATTGGGGCCTCGCCCCTAGTTGTGACTATGACAATCCCGTCACTAGTCATAAAACTCATGCATGGTACGAAAAGCTTTGTATAGCTTGTGAAAAGCCGGTAAATTTAGTCTAAACCATGCTTAAAACATCGTGTTTTATTGTAATTTGTATGTAATGGTTTAGAAATATATGATTTTCGTTATTCGAAACATGGTGTACTTTTGCAAAACTTGCATGTCTTTCCACCCCCGAAAACATTTATAAAAATGTAAAACGGTAAAAAGTGGGGGTTATGAACTCACCTTGATATCATTGTGCAAAGCAAGCTTAATGTGATTCCATAGTGTTGTCTCCACAACTTAACTTGCTAGCATGCAATCTAGTGTATTCCTAGAACGGAATAACTTGTAAGTTTCTAGATGTAACGTAGCTAAACTACGTGTCACCGAGCTCTACCGAATCATTACTCATACGATTCTATGAAATTGTCATTGTCTTAACTCGGTTAACCAACCTATGGTTTTCTTAGAAACGATTATGTTTTCGAGCGACTTGAAATATATGTTTACTTATAAACATAACTATATTTCATGAAATCATATTTAGTCGTCATGTACGTCGACGGATAATAGTACGACTCTTCGTAGTTTTCGTAAGATATAATGTATATATACTCGAAAATATATCTGTATAGGTAACACGTTTCGTATCCGAGCAAGAGTCTGTACGCTTTTTATAGTCTTGCGGTATCGTGTCGTACTTCGTTAGGCGTTGAAATCGTATAAACAAATAGCATTTGAAGTTCCCGAATCCTCGACGTTTGAAATAAATATAACTATATTTATTTTATAAAAGTATTTAAAATCTCGGCATTCGAATATATATATAATTATATTTGTGTTATACGATCTCCGAATGTTTGTCGTTTGAAATAATTCGCACCTTGTATTCGTCTTGTAAAAGTTTGGCGTTTTGAAATAAATATAAACAATATACTTATTTATATTGTCATTCGAATGATTTATCAAGGTTTGAAAACTAATTCCCGAATCGTTGACATTTGAAATAATAAAAATAATTATATTCGATTATAACGGATTGCCGAAACTTGTTGTCTTGTATTCGCGTGCGTTGAAATATTATCGGATCGATTTGTAAGTGTTGTCAAGATATATATATATATATATATATATATATATATATATATATATATATTTAACAATCGTTTGAATCAGATGTTTTGACTTTGAATTACAACGCGTTTTGTGTTACGTATTTTGACGAAAATCGGGCATAGTATCCTCTGTTTTCGGACGATCCCGACAATGCTAGTTGTCGATTTATTTATCAAAACGCAACCAATTAATGTAATAATAATATATATAACTTTCTCGTTGTTTTCGAATATCAAGTTTCGTTGATTATAATTTCCGATTTATTTTATATATATATATATATACCGTAACGTCGCGTCGATTCAAATTTTGTTTATTTATTTATTTATTATGTTTTTAACTTTGACGATATATAATTGTTTACGGTTCGGTTTGAGCTCGGTTTTGCACGCTAATTATTAATAATAATTATAAACTAATATAATTTAATTTCACGTCGTAATTAATTTTTACCGAGTCTCTGGTTGACCCGTTGACCGGGTTTGACTGGATTGACTCGTGTTGACTAGGTTTGACTAGTTGATCGTGTTGACTTTTGTTGACCGAACCGAACCGAACCGAACCTGAAACAAATACTTCAATGTTTAAACTGAACCAAAAATAAACCCGAATCGAAATGAAACTGAAATATTGAAACTGTTTCGAACTTGAACCGGGTCGAACCGAGTCGAACCCGAAACCTGAACCAGAGATGAACCGGACTGACTGAGATCCGAGATTCGAGCCGTTGACTGAACCCGAAACTGAAACTTGACGCGAACCAGAACTGAACCATGTGAACTGAAACCCGAATCAAGAACTCAAGCCGTCATAACCACCACCATTGCCGCCGGAAACCCGGCCCAGCGCCGCCGCTGGTGGCTTGCTCCACCGCCTGCCACTGTTCGAATCTCCCAACCGAACAACAACACAGCCGTCGCCACTCTTGGTCGATCGAAACCCCCAAATCCACCGCCGCCCGTCGCCGAAGACGCCACAGCCGCTGAAACGCGGCAGCTGTCGCCGTCGTCCTTCTCCGTCCGCCGCTCTCTCTCTCTTTCTCTCTCTCTCTCATCGCGGCCCCCTCTCTCTGCGTATATGTTCGCGGGTGTTGTTGTGTGTAAGGGACGAGGGAAAGAGGTGGGTGGTTGTGGGTGGTGTGGCTACCGGAGAAGAGGGGTGTCGTAGGTGGGGTGTCGGCCGGAAAACCGACCGGAGTCGCCGCCGGTCACGGCAGGTGTCAGCGGCGACCGGGAATAAGGGAGCAGGGGGATTTTCTTTTAAGGTGTGCTAGGGTTTGTTTTGAGGAAAATGAGAGGAAGAAGAAGATAAATAAGCTTATATAGTTAGGGTTTTTAAGCGGGTTGGGCCCAAGGCCCGTTGGTGTGTTTCAAGCCCAATACGCATCCAAAGCCCATTTTCAAAACCCGAAAGTCGTGTTTTATCGAAATTTATTTATTCGGACTCGATGACGTTTAAAATTATATCGGGGGTCGTTGTTTGACGCGTAAATCCGCCGGTTGCCTTAAAGTCGCATAGTTGCCTTGTTTGTCGTTTCTGATCCGTTTTTCGTTCTGGTTTCAACCGCAAGTTTAAAAGTTGAAAACGAAGCCAATTATATCGTAATATATTAATATCGAGGCGTATCTCGAGTCCGTTGCTTCCATTTCGTTGTCGGTGTGTTCTGGTTTTCCCGTAACTTCCGCGTTGTGCTTTGCGACGTTCAACGATCCAAATTTATCGCATAATTATGAATGTATGATAAATACAAGTACAAAATTCATATTTTAGGTGGCATCAGTTCGCATATCGTTCAAATTCGCGTTAAAGTCTTCAATTTTCGCCAAATCGCGTAACGTGAGGCAAGTAGACGTTCCTAGGCTCTCCAGGGGCCTGATTGAGTTAATTTACATTTAATTACGCTAATTATAATGGTATTACTGTTCGTCAAGCACTTAATTAAGATTGGAAACTGGCGGTTGTCTCAATTTCTGTCCAAGAAGCGAAATTAAAAAGCTGGAGGATGATTCTATTTTCTGAAGAAAAAAAGGGAGATCATATAACCTACAACAAAGGTTTCTCGAATTGAACCAAATGGTTCCAAATTTGTTCACTCCCTTCTACCGTCTGATCGAGCACTACATTCGGGGTCTTCCTTCGAAGTGTCACACCCCGACCCGCAGCGGAAAAAGTGATCGAGGCATGATTGGGTTATCATCAAAGCTCATGACATTTATTATAAATTTCATATTCATTAATACATTTTAATGGGAAAAATATACAACCATAATTACATCATGTCCTAAACATCAATCTAGGCTTCGTTGTTTTCTTCTAAGGCATTTCCTATGTTTTCCTTGCTTCATCCTGTTCACCTGTATCATGTGTAAAAATGGTTTTTGGATCAACAAAAAGTCGGCGAGTGAATCCTATGAAAAAATTTGAACAAGTTTATTTGATTGATTATAAAATAAAGTGCACAACCACACATGAGTAAAAATAGATGTAAACTTATACACCAATCATTTAATACTAAATAATGCACACATGAACAATAATGGATCGTTTTGAGGCACGCGTTGCTCAACTCTTCTCCCACGAGGAACTGATGGGCCTAATGAATGATTTGCATAAACTTGACACTATGAAATACATAACTACAAACAATATAAGCTAAATAATACACACACGAACAATAAGGGATTTGTTTTGAGGCACGCGTTGCTTAACTCGTCTCCCACGAGGAACTGATGGGCCTAATGAATGAATTGCATATAACTTGACAATATGAAATACATAACTACAAACAATACATACAATCTAAGTTTAGATCACAATATGGTATGCACAAGTTTAAATAAACGAGTTAATTTTGGTGACACATGACACACCCCAAAACGTGTAATTAAAAAGGGGAGTTGTAAGATTCACTCACATTGGGTGCGTTCGGTTGATGATGTTGAATGCGCACGAAGTTGGTTTTAACCACGAGTGAAACTAACCTAGATAATGGCATAATGGTTCGGTAAGTAAACGGATTTTATTAATCAATTTTAGTAGGATTGTTGGATGTATTTTTGTGAGTTTAAGGCTATTTTCTAACCTTAAAAATGTTATTTTTAAGTATTTTTAATTGATTTTTAAATAAAATAAATAAATAAAAATAATAAAAAATGTTGACTTTTTGCGACCGTTGACGTTGACTTGTTGACCGGTTTAGACTGTGTAATTGTGTGCGCCGGATGAGGCTCGAACCCGAGACCTCCCGTTCGCGTGCACGCAGCTCTACCAACTGAGCTACGTGTCTAACCTGAAATATTACTGTTTTTAATTAAATTTATATACTAATTAGATTAATCGAAAATCATTTATTTTTAAAAAGATTTTAACCATAACGACTCGGTGTGCTCCACAGGTGTCGAACCCGGGACCTGTGGTTGAGTTAACACATAGTCCACCGCTGGACTGTGTGTCTAACTTGTTAAATAATCTGATTTATACTTATATACAAACTAAATAATTTCATTTCTGTCTTATATAAAAAGTTTGATAATTATCAAGACCGGTGCGGTAGTTCGGACTCGAACTCGTGACGTGTGATTAAACGTTCACACAGTCCACCACTGGACTGTGTGTCTATCTTGGTTATTATTCCGGTTTTTATTAAACTTAACATATATAAGCAGTGATCTGGTTCGGTTAAAAAAAAGGAACATTTTTATTAAGGCGAGTGTGCGTGGGACAAGATTCGAACTCGAGACGTAAGCGTGTTTTATTTGCACACAGTCCACCGCTGGACTGTGTGTCTAACCCGAGATATATCTTGATTTTAATTATATTATATAATACTGAACTTCGTCTTCTTCGTTAGACTTAACCAGAAAACATATTCCGACTGTTTCATCGATTTTAATTAAGTTCGTTAGTGTCTGGTGGTTAATTACATGTGAGATTAATAAAAAGAACGAGAGATTAAGTGTAAGGTATACCGAACTGGACTCCTCTGTTTCGCCGGCGAAACTCCGGTGACAGCAAGCTATTCTGGCGACGTGTGTACTGCGGCAGAGGGTCTTCAACGAGCTTGAGATGAACGTGGGTGGCTTCGGTATGAGCTCTGGGGGTTCAGTAAGGCTCAGAGGTGAAAGGCTCGGTTTTCCGGCGAGTTGCAGAAATTCTCCGGCGAGTGAATTTTTGTCGGGAAAGAGTGCGATTTTGCGCGAAAAGCTCCCAGTGGATTGTGGGTGAATTTATAGGGAGGAATCGAGATGTTTGGGGTTTGAATTTAGTCTCAAATTCAAGGTCAGCCATTCTCCAGCGGTTATGACTGGTGTCGTGGGTTCAGACGTCGGTTATAACCGTCGTTAAAGTTAATTCTTCGGTAAAATTGGACGAAAACGTTAATTATCGGCGAAGTCGTCGGGATTTCCGACGACTGCTAATTGGGCGCGATTTAACTGGATTTGACTTCCGTGTTTTTCTTATTTGAATTAATTGATTTGATATGATATCAAATAACTAAAGTGGCGGAATGGTTGATTGGGCGAATGTTAATGCTTTGGGGATTTGCTGGCTGACCCAGGTTCGAAACCCGGCAGCACTAATTTATTTTTATTTCACTAATTTCAATACTTTTTCAAATAAACTTTTATAACCCAATATACTTATTAATTATGTATTGTTTAAAAATAATTTGGGCATTAAATACGCCACGAAATTTTTAACAGATTGTTCGGTTAATAAACGGAGCGGGTTTGGTAGGTTTTTGACGGATGTTACAGATATTTGTCTAAAAGGGATGGTGTTAGTTTGACAGTTACATGCTTAGAAAAATAGTAAGAGTTTAAGTTTTTGTTTGAGGCGGTAACGTCCCTTGTAAGGGTTAAGTACCCTGTTACAGGAATCGCTTTTTGTTGCCTATGGTAAAAATATTGATAAGCAGAGTTGATTCACTAAATATGATATCATGCGTAAGAGTTTTGATATGTTTGGAAGGATAGGGTTATATCCTAAAACAAAATTTCTAATACTACAACCTACATGGAACTTCTCATAACCGTCTAACAATGCCTCTGATCCTTTGACAAGAATACTTATATATAGGAAGTACTAGCGGCGTATCCACCATATTCTTGTCAAATTTTCATTGGTTTTATCAGTAAGTTATGATTGGTTCTATGATGTGACACTAAACATAAATAAACGCCACAACCAATGTACCAAGAAATTACTAAATCCTACATAGAACTTCTCATAACCGCCTGACAATGCCTCTGATCCTTTGACAAGAATACTTATATATAGGAAGTACCAGCGGCGTATCCACCATATTCTTGTCAAATTTTCATTGGTTTTATCAGTAAGTTATGATTGGTTCTATGATGTAACTCTAGAACATAAATAAACACAACAACCAATATCTGAGTCCAAATTCTGATAGCATACATGTTTGAATGGTGACAGTTCCTCTCTCGTTTGTTATGATAGGGAGGTTAGTCTATGTAGAAAATGGAACACAATCCAATTTCTTTAAATAATGAGATGATATGAATGTAACACAAATTTCAACCAAGATAATACTAAATCCTACGTGGAACTTCTCATAACCGCCTGATAATGCCTCTGATCTTTTGGCAAGAATACTTATATATAGGAAGTACCAGCGGCGTATCCACCATATTCTTGTCAAATTTTCGTTGGTTTTATCCGCAAGTTATGATTAGTTACCAAGAAATTACTAAATCCTACATAGAACTTCTCATAACCGCCTGACAATGCCTCTGATCCTTTGACAAGAATACTTATATATAGGAAGTACCAGCGGCGTATCCACCATATTCTCATCAAATTTTCATTGGTTTTATCAGTGAATTATGATTAGTCCTATGTGACTCTAAAACATAAACAACACAACAACCACAGCTTGAGTCTAAATTCTGATAGTATACATGTTTGAATGATGACAGTACCTCTCTCGTTTGTTATGATGGAGAGGTTAGTCATTGTGGAAGTGAGACATAGCTCAACTTCTATAAATGATGAAATTGAATACACTGAAATGTATGATGAACAAACTTCAACCAAAACATAATAAATCCTACATGGAACCTCTCATAACCGCCTGATAATGCCTCCGATCCTCTGACAAGAATACTTATATATAGGAAGTACCAGCGGCGTATCCACCATATTCTCGTCAAATTTTCATTGACTTTATCCGCAAGTTATGATTAGTTCTATGTGATTCTACAACAAACACAACAACCAAAAGATCGTATTACATGTACTGAAAATGAAAAATGTCTGTGCGATCAAGGCTCAATCAAACGGAGCCGATCGTATTGCATGTACTGAAAATGAAAAATGTCTGTGCGATCAAGGCTCAATCAAACGGAGCCGATCGTATTGCATGTACTGAAAATAATAAACAATAATCACTCAAATAGTTTATACATGGAACCTCTCATAACCGCCTGATAATGCCTCCGATCCTTTGACAAGAATACTTATATATAGGAAGTACCAGCGGCGTATCCACCATATTCTTGTCAAATTCTCATTGGCTTTATCCTTAAGTTATGATTGGTTATATGTGATTCTAAAACATAAAGAAAAACATAAAACTAAACGATTGGAGTTGAATCTTGATTTTCGGTGAAGAGGACTAGTTGGGTGGTTTCGTTTGGGCCGTCGTTATCTTCGACAGGATTGGCGTTGATGTTGAAAACTCTTCCTCTTGCTGGTGGCCTAGTGATTGGGTTTTCTTGATTTACTTGGTTAACTGGGTTTGATTGAGCTTGAGCGTTTATGATGTTAACCAATCGAGGGCACGTGTTTCTAAAGTGGGTAGGGTCGCCACAATTGAAACAAGCTCGAACATAAGGTAACATGGGGTATTGAGGTTGTTGATTTGTTTGGATCATATTTTGAGTAGGGGGTGTGGTTTGGTTTTGAGGGGTGCGGCAAACCTTGCTCAAATGACCATAGCGTCCACAATTTGCACATAGTCGACAAGGTAAGGTAAGGGGATGGTGATAAAAACAGGTGTTACATCGAGGGTGAGGTCCAAGATATGGTTTCTTATTTGGGTAAGTTGAGTTGGGGGCTACTTGAGTGATTGGGATAGCTTGGATGGGTATGGCGTGTGAAATTGGTTGATTACGTTGGATAGTAGCGAAAAGTTGCCCGTCTCTTTTTCTCTTAGAAATGGGTTGAGAAGGGGATTCGGTTTGGGTGGAGTTTGAAGTTTCAGTTGATACTTTATCCTTCTTCTTCTCCTCCTTGAAGTCTTTGTTCCGGGATTCGGTTCTCGGTGAGCTCTGTAGCTAACTCCATTGCTGCTTCCAAAGTTGCAAGCGTGGTACTTATTACAGAGTCTTGAATCTTTGACGGAAGACCTCGAATGTAGTGCTCGATCAAACGGTAAAGAGGAGTGAACAAGTTGGGAACCATTTGATTTAACTCGAGAAATCTTTTGTTGTAAGTGGTGTGGTCGCCTTCCTTTTGCTTCAACGAATAGAACTCATCTTCTAATTTCTTGATTTCGCTCCTTGGGCAAAACCGTCTTGTTATGATTTCCTTCAACTCTTCCCAAGTCAAAGTCATAGCATCGTCAAGCCTCGTTTGGCCTTCTCTGTATTCCACCAAGTAAGTGCTATTCCATATAAACGACCGGTAGCATATCGCACTTTGCGATTGTCAGGCAATCGCAATTTAGAAAAGTGTTCTCCATTTCTTCAAACCAATGGAGGAGAGCGGTGACACCTTCAGTCCCTTCGTATTTTGGAGGGTCGCGTGATTTGAAATGCTTGTAGGTGCATTTAGTGGTATTTGGGGGAGAGTTGATAACATTTTGATCTTCTTGGTTGACAGGATTAGCGGTAAGGGCTTGTTGGACTTGAATCACAATGTTGGGTATTACGGCAGCCATTTGTTGAGCGATTAGGGCAGCCATGCGCTCGCGGGCTTTTCCTGCTCTCATCTTCCTACGGGCGAGGCTAGAAGACATCTACAAGGAATACGCATCATGAGTATGAGTTGGATGTTTTTGGGATCATGGGTCGTATTTAGGAATGAACATTCATAAAATAAATATAGAAAAATAAATCTACTACATCCATAGGATGTCTTGGGCTTTGCTCGTCATTAGGCCTGGCATGCCGCCATACTTCACCTTCGTAATCATGTGGGCCCCCATGAATACCGGGTTTTTCATATGGTTCGCATGTGTTAGCCTGGTTACGTACACTAAAACCCGGAGAAAATCGAGAAATATGTATATAACGTATGATATTCGGAATGTGTCCAGGTGTAGACACGGTGACACCTCAAAGTGGGGTTAGTTCGAACGACGTTTGGTGTGGCATGCTTTGGCCTAATAGGTCCTTCGTACTCTCATCGTTAGTCCCCAGGTAGGCAAACTGGTCTGTTATATTGGATTTATACGAATGCCAACCTAGACAGGACGTTCCGACTACCGGTACTTGTACCCTTCCAGTTACTACATGCCCGTCGCAGAACTTACTTTGATGGGATTTGAAAATTGCGACAAAATCTTTGAATAACGAGAGTATGAAAATGATTGAATATATGAACATTGAAATATGTATGATGAATGTGTATATAAGTATGTATGTTTGACTGTAAGTATAAACAAATATGAAACAAATAAATATCATAAGTTTGTATGTAACCACCTAAACAATTAAAATTTAGGCAAACTATAGTATAGGCTCTAAGGGTCTAATAACCTATCCTATATCCCTATAGTCATGGCTCTGATACCAATCTGTCACACCCCGACCGCAACGGAAAAGGTGATCGAGGCATGATTGGGTTATCATCAAAGCTCATGACATTTATTATAACGTTTCATATTCATTAATACATTTTAATGGGAAAAATATACAACCATAATACATCATGTCCTAAACATCAATCTAGGCTTCATTGTTTTCTTCTAAGGCATTTCCTATGTTTTCCTTGCTTCATCCTGTTCACCTGTATCATGTGTAAAAATGGTTTTTGGATCAACAAAAAGTCGGCGAGTGAATCCTATGAAAAACATTTGAACAAGTTTATTTAATTGATTATAAAATAAAAGTGCACAACCACACATGAGTAAAAATAGATGTAAACTTATACACCAATCATTTAATACTAAATAATGCACACATGAACAATAATGGATCGTTTTGAGGCACGCGTTGCTCAACTCGTCTCCCACGAGGAACTGATGGGCCTAATGAATGATTTGCATAAACTTGACAATATGAAATACATAACTACAAACAATATAAACTAAATAATACACACACGAACAATAAGGGATTTGTTTTGAGGCACGCGTTGCTCAACTCGTCTCCCACGAGGAACTGATGGGCCTAATGAATGAATTGCATATAACTTGACAATATGAAATACATAACTACAAACAATATATACAATCTAAGTTTAGATCACAATATGGTATGGCACAAGTTTAAATAAACGAGTTAATTTTGGTGACACATGACACACCCCAAAACGTGTAATTAAAAAGGGGAGTTGTAAGATTCACTCACATTGGGTGCGTTCGGTTGATGATGTTGAATGCGCACGAAGTTGGTTTTAACCACGAGTGAAACTAACCTAGATAATGGCATAATGGTTCGGTAAGTAAACGGATTTTATTAATCAATTTTAGTAGGATTGTTGGATGTATTTTTGTGAGTTTAAGGCTATTTTCTAACCTTAAAAATGTTATTTTTAAGTATTTTTAATTGATTTTTAAATAAAATAAATAAAAAAAATAATAAAAAATGTTGACTTTTTGCGACCGTTGACCGTTGACTTGTTGACCGGTTTAGACTGTGTAATTGTGTGCGCCGGATGAGGCTCGAACCCGAGACCTCCCGTTCGCGTGCACGCAGCTCTACCAACTGAGCTACGTGTCTAACCTGAAATATTACTGTTTTTAATTAAATTTATATACTAATTAGATTAATCCGAAAATCGTTTATTTTTAAAAAGATTTTAACCTAACGACTCGGTGAGCTCCACAGGTGTCGAACCCGGGACCTGTGGGTTGAGTTAACACACAGTCCATCGCTGGACTGTGTGTCTAACTTGTTAAATAATCTGATTTTTATTATACTTATGTACAAACTAAATAATTTCATTTCTGTCTTATATAAAAAGTTTGATAATTATCAAGACCGGTGCGGTAGTTCGGACTCGAACTCGTGACGTGTGATTAAACGTTCACACAGTCCACCACTGGACTGTGTGTTTATCTTGGTTATTATTCCGGTTTTTATTAAACTTAACATATATAAGCAGTGACTCCGGTTCGGTTAAAAAAAGGAACATTTTTATTTAGGCGAGTGTGCGTGGGACAAGATTCGAACTCGAGACGTAAGCGTGTTTTATTTGCACACAGTCCACCGCTGGACTGTGTGTCGAACCCGAAATATATCTTGATTTTAATTATACGTATATAATACTGAACTTCGTCTTCTTCGTCAGACTTAACCAGAAAACATATTCCGACTGTTTCATCGATTTTAATTAAGTTCGTTAGTGTCTGGTGGTTAATTACATGTGAGATTAATAAAAAGAACGAGAGATTAAGTGTAAGGTATACCGAACTGGACTCCTCTGTTTCGCCGGCGAAACTCCGGTGACAGCAAGCTATTCCGGCGACGTGTGTCCTACGGAAGAGGGTCTTCAACGAGCTTGAGATGAACGTGGGTGGCTTCGGTATGAGCTCTGGGGGTTCAGTAAGGCTCAGAGGTGAAAGGCTCGGTTTTCCGGCGAGTTGCAGAAATTCTCCGGCGAGTGAATTTTTGTCGGGAAAGAGTGCGATTTTGCGCGAAAAGGCTCCTAGTGGATTGTGGGTGAATTTATAGGGAGAAATCGAGATGTATGGGGTCTGAATTTAGTCTCAAATTCAAGGTCAGCCGTTCTCCGGCGGTTACGACTGGTGTCGCGGGTTCAGACGTCGGTTATAACCGTCGTTAAAGTTAATTCTTCGGTTAAATTGGACGAAAACGTTAATTATCGACGAAGTCGTCGGGATTTCCGACGACTGCTAATTGGGCGCGATTTGACTGGATTTGACTTCCGTGTTTTATTATTTGAATTAATTGATTTGATATGATATCAAATAACTAAAGTGGCGAAGTGGTTGATTGGGTGAATGTTTATGCTTTGGGGATTTGCTGGCTGACCCGGGTTCGAAACCCGGCAGCACTAAATTATTTTTATTTCATTAATTTCAATACTTTTTCAAATAAAACTTTTATAACCCAATATACTTATTAATTATGTATTGTTTAAAAATAATTTGGGCATTAAATACGCCACGAAATTTTTAACTGATTGTTCGGTTAATAAACGGAGCGGGTTTGGTAAATCCGGTTTTTGACGGATGTTACACGAAGATTCAGGATTCTGTGATGAGTATTGTGCTTGCAACTCTGGAAGCAGCAATGGAGCTAGCTACTGAGCTCACTGAGAACCACATCAGGAATGGGGATTTCAAAGATGAAAAGAAGAAGGATAAAACACCGACCGAAACCCTCAACTTAACTCATGTCGGATCCTCTTCTCGATTCACAGGCAAGAGAAAGCGAAATGGGAAAAATTTTGCTGTCACTCAACCCAATCAGCCAACTCTATACAACCAACCCATTGCAGCCGCTCCCATCACCCAAGTTGCTTCCCCTACCGCTCCATTCAAGAAGCAATACACAGGACCTCACCCAAAGTGCAATCGATGCCAATACCATCATCCTCTTGAGAACCCATGTCTCCACTGCACAGGGTGTGGCCGAGTAGTTCATACAATCCAAACCTGCCGCTCACTTCAAAGACAAGCCCGCAACCAACCACAAGCCCAACCCAACAACCAAATAGTGGGCCAAGTTCCCTACCAACAACCTCTATTACTACCACCTGCTCAACCTATGGCCCAACCCTTTTACCAACCTAACTACCCTATGATGCCACACGTCAGAGCTTGTTTCAATTGCGGTGATCCAACTCATTTCCGCAACACCCGCCCGCGATTAATGAACATCATCAACGCGCAAGCCCAAGCTAATCCTGTGAACCAAGCTAATCAAGCCAACCCGCCAGCACGAGGTAGAGCTTTTAACATCAACGCTAATCAGGCTAGAGTAGATAACAACGTGGTCAACAGTACGTTTCTCATTAATGATAGCTATGCATCTATTCTTTTTGACACGGGTGCGGATAAGAGTTTTGTGTCCCTAGCGTTCGAATCTATTCTTGGCTTACCTCGCGTTAGTCTAGCCGAATCTTTTTCAGTGGAAGTAGCAGACGGTGAACCTATTACGTTGGACTCTATCATTCGCGACTGTAATCTTACCTTAATGATCATGATTTTCTAATCGACCTCATTCCCATGAAATTGGGAAGCTTCGACATCATCATTGGTATGGACTGGCTCAGTCAGCATCATGCCGAAGTCGTATGTTATGAAAAATTTATTCGAATTCCACTCGCCGATGGCCAAACTCTTCGTATTTTTGGTGAAACCCCATCCAAAGGACTCAAGATGATGTCATGTCTTCAAGCACGAAGGTATCTTCACAAGGATTACATAGCATTCTTAGCTCACATCGTCAAGAAAGAAGGCAAGGAGAAGAAACTCGAAGATATTCCGATTGTTAGAGACTTTCCTCAAGTCTTCCCAGACGACGTTTCAGGACTTCCTCCTATGCGAGAAGTCAAATTTCGAATCAATCTTGTACCTGGTGCCACTCCAGTTGCAAAATCTCCTTATCGGTTAGCCCCATCTAAAATGCAAGAGTCATCTAGTCAGTTGCAAGAGCTGACTGACAAAGGGTTCATACGCCCTAGCTCGTCACCTTGGGGTGCGCTGGTTCTTTTCATCAAGAAGAAATATGGAACTTTTCGAATGTGCATCGACTATCGAGAGCTTAACAAGCTGACCATCAAGAATCGTTATCCTTTACCTCGCATTGATGATCTTCTAGACCAACTTCAGGGTGCCACCTGTTTCTCAAAAATTGATCTTCGTTCTGGCTATCATCAGCTTAGAGTACGTGAAGAAGACATCCCAAAGACTGCTTTACGAACTCGCTACGGTCACTACGAATTCATGGTCATGCCCTTTGGGTTGACCAATGCTCCCGCCGTTTTCATGGATTTAATGAATAGGGTGTGCAAACCCTACCTCGACCGTTTTGTCATTGTTTTTATTGATGATATTCTTATTTATTCTAAGACCAAATCAGATCATGAATGACATCTTCGATTCATCCTAACACTTTTGAAACTGAAAAGCTTTACGCTAAGTTTTCGAAATGTGAATTCTGGTTAAAGGAAGTTCAATTCCTTGGTCACGTCATCAACGACAAAAGAATTCATGTCGATCCTGCAATGATCAAAGCAGTGCAAGAATGGCAAGCTCCACGTACTCCTACTGAAGTTAGATCATTTCTCGGGCTAGCTAGTTATTATCGACGTTTTATCGCCAATTTCTCCCGCATTGCCTTATCACTCACAGCCTTGACTCATAAGGGCAAGCCCTTTGATTGGGGCCCAAACAGGAAGAGGCTTTCCAAACCTTAAAACAAAGACTCTGTGATGCACCTATTCTCACTCTCCCTGACGGTTGTGAAGACTTTGTGGTCTATTGTGACGCACCAGGGCAGGGACTAGGGTGTGTCTTAACGCAAATAGGAAAGGTGATAGCCTACGCCTCAAGGCAACTCAAAGTCCACGAGAAGAATTACACCACTCACGACCTGGAACTCGGAGCAGTCGTGTTCGCTCTAAATATATGGAGACATTATCTCTATGGTACCAAGTGTGAAATTTACACTGACCACAAGAGCCTTTAACATATCTTCAATCAGAAAGAGTTAAACATGAGGCAACGGCGATGGGTCGAACTTCTGAATGATTACGATTGTGAAATTCGGTATCACCCTGGTAAAGCCAATGTTGTATCTGATGCTCTTAGTCGGAAAGAATATGCTAACTCCATCCACCTTTTGTGCTCTCAAATCGTAACTGACCTTCAAAGACGCATTCGCGAAGCTCAACATACCTCTGTCATGGAAAATGATTTGCGTGATGAGTTATCTTGTGGAGCTGAAACTAGGATGGAATCAAAATCCGTTGGCATTCTTTATTATTTAAATCGTATTTGAGTACCTGATCGTGACAACCTTCGCACATTCCTCATGAATGAGGCCCACAAAACACGATACTCCATACATCCAGGGGTTGATAAGATGTATCAAGATTTACGATACTCCTACTGGTGGCCTGGAATGAAAAAGGATATTGCCATTTTTGTCTTCAAGTTCCTCACATGTTCGAAAGTTAAAGACGAACATCAAAGACCCTCAGGATTACTTATTCAACCCGAAATACCCGTTTGGAAGTGGGAAAACATAACCATGGATTTTATTACCGGGTTACCTCGCACCTCCAGTGGGCATGACATGATTTGGGTTATTGTCGATCACCTTACTAAATCCGCTCATTTCATTCCGATCTGTGAAGATTACAAAAATGAGAAGTTAGCTCGTATTTACATCGATGAAACTGTAAGTCGATACGGTGTGCCTTTAAGCATCATCTCGGATCGAGATGGGCGTTTTACTTCACGAACCTGGCAAGCCGTGCAATCAGCATTAGGCACTCGTTTGGACCTCAGCACCGCCTTTCATCCTCAAACTGATGGTCAATTTGAGCGCACCATACATACTCTTGAAGACATGCTACGATCATGTGTTATCGATTTCAAGGGCAATTGGGATACTCAGCCACCATTAGGCAAATTTTCTTACAATAATAGTTATCACTCGAGCATCGGTATGGCTCCTTTTTAAGCATTATACGGTCGTAAGTGCCGATCACCTGTATGTTGGCACGAAATCGGTGAAGCACAGATCACTGGACCAGAATTAATTCAAGAAACAACCAATAAAATTCTCCAAATCCGCAACAATCTTCTAGCAACTCAGAGTCATCAAAAGAGTTACGCTGACAAACGACAAAAGCCGCTCGAGTTTTGTGTTGGTGATCAAGTACTTTTGAAAGTGTCACCATGGAAGGGAGTTGTTCGGTTTGGAAAAAAAGGCAAGCTAGCACCTCGCTATGTTGGACCTTTTGAATTACTTGAGAGTTAGTCCAGTAGCCTACAAGCTTGACTTACCTGAAGAACTCAGCAAGATTCATCCAACGTTCCATGTCTCTAACTTGAAAAAGTGCCTTGCCGACGAAAACCTTCAAATACCATTAGAAGATATCCAAATTGACAAGTCGATGCATTTTGTAGAGCGACCTGTAGAACTCATGGACTTTGGTGAGAAATGTTTATAACGAAGTCGAATTCCTATAGTCAGGGTACATTGGGAGTTGAAACGAGAACCCGAGTTTACTTCGGAACGTGAAGACTCAACGTGCGAAAAATACCCCCATCTCTTCCAAGACAAACCTACTACTACTTAAATTTCGGGACAAAATTTCTAAAAATAGGGGATACTGTAACGTCTGTCGTA
Source organism: Scalesia atractyloides (assembly GCA_947069175.1). Classification (NCBI taxonomy): domain Eukaryota; kingdom Viridiplantae; phylum Streptophyta; class Magnoliopsida; order Asterales; family Asteraceae; genus Scalesia; species Scalesia atractyloides. Next base: position 43,708,700 of record CAMTDV010000013.1, on the reverse strand, counting down.
AAACGGGTCCTAAAACCTGCTTCATTTTTTGTAATCAAGTATATATATTAATCTTTTGTTTTGAATTTACGCTTATCGTGTAATAAACTTTTGTGTATTAAAAATAATAAAGAAAATAAAAATAATAAATAATATATTAATAACACAAAAAGGATAAAAAAAATTAATAAAAATAAAGTGCTAACCGTGGACTCGAACCCGGGTCGCACGATTATGCATACACATAACACACCACTACACCAACCGCCCACATCTGATATATCTCTAAACAGATTAATATTTATATCGAAACAACTCTTGAAACCAAATTCAAAACCCCGTCCAGTAACGGCTGAAATCATCTAGTCAATCATCAAATTCCGTTTTCTTTGCAAATTAACCATTGAAACCGTTTTCTAATCATACATTTAGACTCAATCATCGAGTCAACACAATCAAATCGGTTATGCAATCATCTCGCAATTATTGGTTTTGACCGAAACTGAAACCTCAATCCAAGCTTCTTCCCTCATCTATAAATAGGAGTTTTAGAACTCAATTAGAATGCACATACTCACTCCAAACCCTCTTCAATTTCTTTTCATCAAAAACTCCTCGCCGGAAGTCTGAAACTCGCCGGAATTCCACCCGAGATTTAGAGTGTTTTCGTTTGGTATATTTCTTTTACTTTATCCTTTTAAACATTTGTCAAAAACGGGTTTTCCAAACCCGCTCCGTTTGTAATCGAATATCAATTTATAAATGTTTCGTTGCGTATTTATGTCCATTTTAATTTTTAATGAAATTAATAAACAAACTAGAATATAAAAGTTATATTTGATAAAAAGTAAAAATAAAATAATTAAAAAGAAAATTAGGCTGCCGGGACTCGAACCCGGGTCAGCCGGGTTTAAGTTCAAAGACTTATCACACACACACATAACCACTCCGCCACTTGTTGTTTCTGTCAACTCTAGGAAACAAATAAATTTTATGGTCAATCATGAAGCGACCTGATTATGCTAACTGTAACCGAAATCGGTCACCAAACGTCCAAAACCGTTTGACTGTTCGCGGTTTACCGATTATAACCGCTACACCGACACCTCCAATCAATTGAGCTTTGAATGGACTTGAATTCGAGAGTGGATCGGTTTTAATAACCGAAAACTTTCATTTTCTGAATTACTTCAATCATAGACCCCTCTCACGACTCAAACACATTCTGCAAACCTTCAATTGCATTTTCGCACAACTTTCAGTTCGCCGGAGAAGCTATTTGAACTCGCCGGACTTTCGCCGGAAAACCGTGTTTTCCATCAAATCAGTAAGTCTCTCGATTCTTTCATTATCTATCAGTTGTTAAGCTATTGCTAACTCAAACCCTTCAATCGGAATCAATTTCAGACGTCGATATCGGATAATTCCCTCTCGCCGGAAAACTTCTGAAAATTCTTATCTTCCGCTGTAAAACGGTATAGACATTCAAACCTTCTGATAAATCTTGTTTAATACTTCAATTCCTCACTTAGCTAATTAAAATTGTTAATTTATTCGCTCAGTCGAAATCCGTAAAAACAGAGCCGACGACTTGCCGGAATTCTGAGATAAATCGTTCTCTGGTATGTTTACTTCTAAAAATCGTCTCTGCCATTTCATTTTAGTCTTATGAATGTTTGTCAATCAAATTAAACAAGAAACAATAGAGTAATCGTAGGCTGTAATTCGGTAACGAAGAAGACGAAGTTAAGTTGATTATAAGTTTATTATAATATGGATATTATCTCGGGTTAGACACACAGTCCAGCGGTGGACTGTGTGCACATACATATCACACGCCGCGAGTTCGATCCTTGACACACGTATGCTTTATAATAAAAATGTTTTATTTTTTTTTCTAACTAAACCGGATCCTTTTCGTAATTAGATGTTAAGTAAAATAAAAATCCGTATATTAACCAAGTTAGACACACAGTCCAGTGGTGGACTGTGTGTAACGATAAATCACAGGTCCCGGGTTCGAGACCTGTTGACGGCACCGGTTCGATGATTTAAAACATTTTTTGAAAATAAAAGAATTTTGAATAAACTGAGTTAGTATATAAATATAATTAAAAACAGAATTATTTCGGGTTAGACACGTAGCTCAGTTGGTAGAGCTGCGTGCACGCGTATGGGAGGTCTCGGGTTCGAGTCCTGCCCGGCGCATACATTTACACAATAAAATCGGTCAAACAGTCAAACAGTCAATGGTCAATGGTCAATGCAAAAGTCAACATTTTTTATATATTTTATTTATTTAATTTAATTCAAAAATCAATTAAAAATACTTAAAAATATTTTTTAAAGATAGGAAATAGCCTTAAACTCACAAAAATATATCTAAAAATCTTAATAAGATTATTAATAAAATCCACTCATTAACTAAACCTTCCGTTATTATTTAGGTTAGTTAATCCTCATTGTTCAATCCTTCAAACTCGTGCGCATCTCATCATCTCCAACCAAACGCACCCAATGTGAGTGAATCTCTACAAATTCCCCGTTTTAATCACGTTTTTGAGGTGTATCATGTGTCTTACCATTTATTATATTTAAATCATTGTGCATACACCATATCATGAACAAATGTGTATTCAGCTTGTATCAACTGTTGTGTGGTTATTGTTTAGATTAAATTTATTATTTTCAGTACATGCAATTTCATAGGCCGCCACTCCCCATTACATTATGAGCGCTGAGCAGTTCCCCATTACATTATGAGCGTGAACCTGGCGTGCCAACATACGATCGGCTCCGTTTGCTTGAGCCTTGATCGCAGAGACATTCATCATAGGCCGCCCGTTCCCCATTACATTATGAGCGTGAACGTGACGTTGCCAACATATACAGTTTCATTCATGTTATACATTCATGCAAGTTCATATGTTATTGTATGTTATTGTATGTTATAGTTTGTGGTTGTTATTGCTATTGTTGGATTAATTACATTTGCTCGCATATGACTATTGCACAATTTTTCCTTGATAAAAATAACAAGAAATCAATAATAAATGTTTAACTAACAAGGTTCACTCGCCAACTTATGTTGACCCAAAAACCCCCATTTTTTACACATGATACAGGTGAACCAGCTGCAGCAAGAAACACATTGGATTGGCCTAGAAGAATAAACTGGTTTAGAGCTTGGATTGTTTAGTTGGTTATTTTTCTATGTATTTGTATGGACATGTTTGGATTATTGAGAATGTAATTTTGACTTTAATAAATATGAAACATATTAGTAAATATCATGAGCTTTGGTGATAACCCAATTATGCCCCGACTCTTATTCCGCTGCGGGTCGGGGTGTGACATGGCACCTTTCGAAGCTTTATATGGTCATAAGTGCCGATCTCCAGTATGTTGGCACGAAATTGGAGAAGCACAAATCACCGGTCCAGAACTAATTCAAGAAACAACAGACAAGATCCATCAAATTAGAAACAATCTTCTAGCGGCACAAAGTCGTCAAAAGAGTTATGCAGACAAACGACGAAAGCCTTTGGAGTTTAACATTGGTGATCATGTACTTTTAAAAGTATCACCGTGGAAGGGAGTAGTTCGTTTTGGCCAGAAGGGCAAGCTAGCACCATGCACGTAGGACCTTTCAAGATACTCGAAAGAGTAGGACCTGTAGCATACAAGCTTGATCTACCAGAAGAACTCAACAGAATTCACCCCACATTCCACGTATCAAACTTAAAGAAGTGTCTCGCCGATGAAAACCTCCATATTCCTCTAGAAGATATTCAGATCGATGAACCTATGCACTTCATTGAAAGACCAGTAGAGATCATGGACTTCGGAGAAAAACGTTTAAGACGGAGTCGTATTCCAATTGTTAGGGTACGCTGGGAGTCAAAACGGGGACCTGAGTTTACTTGGGAACGTGAAGACTCAATGCGCGAAAAATACCCGCATCTTTTTCCTGTTACCACTACTACTTAAATTTCGGGACGAAATTTCTAAAAGTAGGGGATACTGTAACATCCGTCGAAAAACGGGTTTTCAAAACCCGCTTCGTTTATTAATCGAATAATCAGTTTCAAATTTCGTTGCTCATTTAATGCTTATTTTAATTTTAAACAATACATAACTAATAAACATTTTAGAATATGCAAATTTAAATTGTTAAAAAGTAAAAATAAAGCGAATAAAAAAGAAATCAGGCTGCCGGGTTTCGAACCCGGGTCAGCCGGAAGACTTAATCACCAAGCACTTAACCACTCCACCACTTGCTGTCTTTGTGTAATCTTGGAAAAATAAAACATAAGTTTACCTGTGAAATCACCTGTTTGCGCCAAAACTGAAACCGATATCGGCTTTCAACGTTCCAGACGATTGAGTGATCGATATCACTGATAATAACCGATGAAATCATTACGACCGACGTTCTTAATCAATTCAGCCTTTATTGAACTTGAATTCATATGATTTTCGGGTTTAATAACCGAAATCATTTACTTACTGATTTTCACCAACAATATCATCATCTCGCGACTCAAAAACACTCACAGAACCTCCAATTTCACTTTCGCTCTATTTTCAGTTCATCGGAAACGTTTTCTGAAATCGCCGGACTTTCGCCCTGAAAACCGTGTCATTCATCAAAACGGTAATTTCTCAACTCTTTCATCTTCTATCTATTGCTAGACTTTTACTAACTCAAACCCTTCAACCAGAATCAATCCCAGGCGACGATATCGGATAATCAGCACTCGCCGGAAGATTTCTGAAAATTCCTAAATCGTCGGTATAATCATCTAAACTCTCTGATAACTCTTGTTTAGTCATTCAATTTCACAATTGGTTAATCAAAACTATTAATTGGCCCGTTCAGACGGAGTTCATAAAACAGAGCCTACGACTTTGCCGGAGTTCTGAGAAAAGTTATCATTCCGGTACGTTCATTCCCAAAACCTTCCCTATCCGTTACGTTTTAATCATTTATATGTCCGTTAATTGAATTGAACAAGATCAGTCGAGTATCAGTTATCTGAGTTGTTTTAGCGAAGAAGATGAAGTTAGGTTGTGTATATATTTAATATAAATCGGGTTATATCTCGGGTTAGACACACAGTCCAGTGGTGGACTGTGTGCATTTGAATCATAGGGATACCGGGTTCGAGTCTGTCCTTGTTCCGATTCGTCACAATATTCAGACTTTTTATAAAACCCAAATACGGAAACTTCCAGTTAGTATATAAGAGAAATAAAAACAAGTGTTTTAACCAGGTTAGACACACAGTCCAACGGTGGACTGTGTGCAACGTTAAACAACAGGTCCCGGGTTCGAGACCTGTTATGCACGCCGGTTCGATAGAATTAAAATCCTTTTTAAAATAAATGAATTTTGGAATAAATTAAATAGTATATAAATATAATTAAAAACAGAAATATTTCGGGTTAGACACGTAGCTCAGTTGGTAGAGCTGCGTGCACGCGTACGGGAGGTCACAAGTTCGAACCTCACTCAGCGCAAACAAATACAAGGTCCGAATCGGTCAAACAGTCAAAGTCAATGGTCAACGGTCAACCCAAAAAGTCAACATTTTTTTATATTTTTATTTATTTATTTAATTTAAAAATCAATTAAAAATACTTAAAAATAATGTTTTTAAAGTTAGAAAATAACCTTAAACTCACAAAAATAAACCTAAAAACCTTATTAAAATTGTTAATAAAATCCACTTATTTACCGTACCTTTTCGTTATTATTTAGGTTAGTTATTCCTCGTCGATCAACCCTCTAAACTCGTGCGCATTCAACATCATCAACCGAACGCACCCAATGTGAGTGAATCTCTACAAATTCCCCGTTTTAATCACGTTTTTTGGGTGTATCATGTGTCTTATTATTTATTACATTTAAACACTTGTGCATCCATCATATCCATGATCAAATGTGTATTCAATATGTATCAACTGTTTGTGTGGTTAATGTTTAGATTAAATTTATCATTTTCAGTACATACATTATCATAGGCCGCCGCTCCCCATTACCTATGAGCGTGAGCCGTTCCCCATTACCTATGAGCGTGAACGAGGCGTTGCCAACATACGATCGGCTCCGTTTGATTGAGCCTTGATCGCACATACATTTCATCATAGGCCGTCTGTTCCCCATTACCTATGAGCGGAACCGTTCCCCATTACCTATGAGCGTGAACGTGACGTTGCCAACATGTACATTGTCATTCATGTCATATATTCATGCAAGGTGGTTTGTTATTGTATGTTATTGTATGATTATTTACGTTTGCTCACATATGATTATTGCACAATTTTTCCATATTAATTATAACAAGAAATCAATAATAAATGTTTTCTAACAAGGTTCACTCGCCAACTTTTTGTTGACCCAAAAACCCCCCATTTTTACACATGATACATGTGATCCAGTTGCAGCAAGAAACATATAGGATGGCTTAGAAGAATAAATCGGTTTAGACTTTGGATTGTTTATTTTGTTACTTTTCATTGTAATTGTATGAACTTGTTTGGAATATTGAGGATGTAATTTTGAATTTAATAAATATGATACATATTAGTAAACATCATGAGCTTTGGTGATAACCCAATTATGCCCCGACTCTTATTCCGCTACGGGTCGGGGTGTGACAGATTGGTATCAGAGCCATGACTATAGGGATATAGGATAGGTTATTAGACCCTTAGAGCCTATACTATAGTTGATTAGAATTTTTAAATTATTTGTGTGTTACATGTAAAATTCATGATGTTTATATGCTTTATGTTTATTGTTACATTCAATGTTATGCAAGCATGTTCATAAGTACATATTATTATACAATGCCAATCATGAATCATATTCTCATAACATATCATATCAATGAGAGCACACACCACACAATTTCCATGACTTTTGCAACGATTTTTGTATTTTCAAATCACATCAAAGTGAGTTCTCATGACGGGCATGTAGTAACTGGAAGGGTACAAGTACCGGTAGTCGGAACGTCCTGTATAGGCTTGGCATTCGTATAAATCCAAAATAAAGGACCAGTTTGCCTACCTGGGGACTAACGATGAGAGTACGAAGGACCTATTAGGCCGAAGCATGCTATACCAAACGTCGTGTGAGCTAACACCACTTTGAGTTGTCATTGTGTCTACACCTGGACACCCTCCAACCATACATCTCGCAAACATATTTCATGGTTTTCATTCGGGTGATGCAAGTTTTAAACCGCCAACACCAATGTGAATCCTACCAAGCAATAGTCATGGGGGCCCACATGACTATACAGGTGAAGGTATGGGGGACATTGGAGGCCCAAACATGAGCAAACCCAAGACATCCTATGGATGTAGTTGCATTATTGATGTTTATGTCATTTTATTTTTTTTAAGACACATGACACCTAAAAAGACTCCTTAAACTCACAATCTTCTTATGTATATTCCTGTAGATGTCGGCTAGGCAACAACGTGGGGGTAGAAGGTCAGGAAGGTCAAACGAACGCTTGGCCACCCAAATCGCAAAACAAATGGCCCGGTGCTTCCTGACATCATAGTTCAAGTCCAACAAGCTCTCGCCGCACATCCCATCAATCCTCCCCAGCAAGAAGACCAGAACGTCGACAACCCTCCCTCCAAAAAGGGCTCATACAAACACTTCAAATCTTGCGATCCCCCGAAATTTGAAGGGACCGAAGGTGTCACTGCTCTCCTCCACTGGTTTGAGGAAATGGAAAACACCTTCCTCAATTGCGATTGTCCCAAGGATCGCAAGGTACGTTACGCAACCGGGAGACTATTTGGAGTAGCTCTTACCTGGTGGAATACTGAAAAGGGTAGGAGAGGAATCGAAGATGCAATGGCCTTAACGTGGGAGGAGTTAAGGGAAATCATGACGAGACGCTTCTGTCCAAGAAGCGAGATCAAAAAGTTAGAGGATGAATTTCATTCGTTGAAGCAAAAGGAGGGAGATCATACTTCCTACAACAAACGGTTTTTAGAGTTGAACCAAATGGTCCCTAACTTGTTCACCCCAGTTTACCGCCTAGTCGAACACTATATTCGAGGCCTCCCCTCGAAAATTCAAGACTCGTTCTAAGCACTTCGCCTGCAACACTCGAAGCTGCTATGGAACTAGCTACCGAGCTTACCGAGAATCGTATTCACAACGGCAAATTTAAGGACGAGAAAAAGAAAGCCCCCATTGAGGGCCAAACTTCAAACCATTCCACCTCCTCCTCAAAGTTTGCTAATAAGAGGAAACGAAACACCAGAAACTTTGCTGTCACACAAACAAATTTCCCTATCCCTACTGCACCCATCACTCAAGTTGCCCCCTCACCTGCACCATATAAAAGTCCATACTCCGGCCCATACCCAAAATGCAACCGTTGCCAATACCATCACTTCCTGATCATCCCTGCCAGCATTGCACCAGCTGTGGCCTCGCAGGTCACACACATTCAAACCTGTCGCGTACTTCAGCGAACGAACCGCCATCAGCCCTCAACCCAAACCCACCATCAGATAGTGGGTCAAGCCCAACAACCTTTACTCCTACCACCTACCCAACATGCAGCCCAATCCTACTACCAACCCAACTATCCCATGGTGCAACCTATGCGGGCTTGTTACAACTGTGGAGGACCCGAACCACTTCAGGAACACCTGTCCACGCCTGGTGAACATCATCCATGCCCAAGCTCAAGCTAATCCAGTAAACCAGGCTAACCAAGCTCCTCCACCTGCAAGAGGAAGAGCTTTCAACATCAACGCAAATCAGGCTAGGGCTGACAACAATGTAGTTAACGGTACGTTTCTCGTCAATGGTAGTTATGCATCCATGTTATTTGATACTGGCGAGGATAGGAGTTTTGTGTCCTTAGAATTTGAACCCATCCTCAACCAAACTCGTGATAAACTCATGGAATCCATAACGGTAGAAGTTGCTGAGAAAAACCGGTCTCATTAAACTCTATTATACGCAATTGTACTCTCACCCTAAACGATCACGATTTTCCAGTTGACCTCATACCTATGAAGTTGGGAAGCTTTAACATTATAATTGGTATGGACTGGCTCAGCCAACATCATGCTGAAGTTGTATGCCGCGAAAAGTTTATACGCATTCCTCTTACAAACGGTCAGACTCTACGAATCTTTGGAGAAACCCCTTCAAAGGACTCAAATTAATGTCCTGTCTTCAAGCCCGAAAATATCTTCACAAAAATTATGTCGCATTCCTAACTCATGTCGTCAAAAAGGGAATCAAGGAGAAGAAACTCGAAGACATCCCAGTAGTAAAAGATTTCCGCAAGTTTTTCCTGACGACATTTCAGGACTTCCACCCGTGAGAGAAGTCGAATTCCGCATTGACCTTATACCTGGAGCTACACCAGTTGCAAAACCTCCTTATAGGTTAGCCCCATCCGAAATGCAAGAGCTAGCCAGTCAACTGCAAGAGCTGACTGACAAAGGATTCATACGTCCTAGCTCATCGCCTTGGGGTGCACCTGTCCTTTTTGTGAAGAAGAAAGATGGAACGTTTCGCATGTGTATTGACTACAGAGAACTCAACAAGTTAACGGTCAAGAACCGCTACCCATTACCTCGCATCGATAATCTTCTAGACCAACTTCAAGGGGCCACCTATTTTTCAAAAATCGACCTTCGTTCTGGTTATCATCAACTCAGAGTACATGAAGAAGACGTCCCAAAGACCGCCTTCCGAACACATTATGGTCATTATGAATTCATGGTCATGCCATTTGGTCTAACCAACGCTCCAGCTGTCTTCATGGATCTAATGAACAGAGTCTGCAAACCCTATCTCGATCGCTTTGTTATAGTCTTCATCGACGACATCCTCATTTACTCAAAGTCTAAGTCTGATCATGAACGACACCTTCGACTCATCCTTACACTCTTAGAGAATGAAAAGCTCTACGCCAAATTCTCCAAATGCGAATTCTGGTTAAAAGAGGTACAATTCCTTGGACATGTCGTCAATGACAAGGGAATACATGTCGACCCCTCAAAGATCAAAGCAGTACAAGAATGGCAAGCGCCACGTACACCTACCGAAGTAAGATCATTTCTTGGTTTGGCTGGTTATTATTGTCGTTTCATTGCAAATTTCTCCCATATTGCTGTACCACTCACGACTTTAACACATAAAGGAAAACCCTTCATATGGGGACCCAAACAAGAAGAAGCCTTCCAAACCCTTAAACAAAAACTCCGTGACGCACCTATCCCCACTCTTCCTGAAGGTTGTGATGACTTCGTGGTTTATTGCGACGCGTCAGGGCAAGGACTAGGCTGTGTTCTAATGCAAAGAGGAAAGGTGAGAGCTTATGCTTCTAGACAACTCAAAACTCATGAGAAGAACTACACCGTCCACGACCTAGAACTTGGAGCCGTTGTGTTCGCTCTTAAGATATGGAGACATTACCTCTACGGTACCAAGTGTGAAATATACACTGACCATAAGAGCCTCCAACATATCTTCAACCAAAAGGAGTTAAACATGAGGCAACGGAGATGGGTCGAACTTCTTAATGACTACGACTGTGAAAGTCGGTATCATCCTGGCAAGGCAAACGTGGTGGCTGATGCACTCAGTCGAAAGGGTTATGCGAACTCCATTCGTCTTCTAAGTTCTCAAATCATAACAGACATCAAAGATCAAATCCGAGAAGCCCAACATGTTTCAGTAACGGAAAACGACGTACGCAAGGAGCTGTCTTGTGGAGATGAACTTAAAATTGAAACTAAATCCGACGGTATTCTGTACTATCTAGATCGCATATGGATTCCCGATCACAATAACCTTCGTGATTTCCTTATGAATGAGGCGCACAAAACAAGATAGTCTATACACCCAGGAGCCGACAAGATGTATCAAGACCTTCGATACACCTACTGGTGGCCTGGAATGAAAAAGGATATTGCTGTTTTAGTTTCCAAGTGCCTTACATGTTCCAAAGTAAAAGCTGAACATCAAAGACCCTCAGGACTTCTGGTCCAACCTGAAATACCTGTATGGAAGTGGGAAAACATAACCATGGACTTCATTACCGGGTTACCTCGCACTTCTGGTGGGTATGACACTATATGGGTAATCATTGATAATCTTACAAAATCAGCTCACTTCATTCCGATTCGCGAGGACTTCAAGAATGAGAAGTTAGCTCGTATCTACATCAGCGAGATCGTAAGCCGTCATGGTGTACCGTTAAGCATTATTTCAGATCGTGATGGTCGTTTCACTTCACGAACATGGCAAGCCGTACAAGCCGCTTTGGGTACACGATTAGACCTCAGTACCGCTTATCATCCTCAAACTGATGGACAATCTGAACGCACCATCCAAACTCTTGAAGATATGCTTAGAGCATGTGTCATAGACTTCAAGGGAAATTGGGACGCTCATCTACGATATTTTCGTACAACAACAGCTATCATTCAAGTATCGGCACGGCATGCAACATTTGTCAAAAACGGGTTTTCCAAACCCGCTCCGTTTTAATCGAATATCAAGTTATAAATGTTTCGTTGCGTATTTATGTCCATTTTAATTTTTAATGATGCATAATTAATAAACAAACTACAATATAAAAGTTATATTTGATAAAAAGTAAAAATAAAATAATTAAAAAGAAAATTAGGCTGCCGGGACTCGAACCCGGGTCAGCCGGGTTTAAGTTCAAAGACTTATCACACACACACATAACCACTCCGCCACTTGTTGTTTTCTGTCAACTCTAGGAAACAAATAAATTTTATGGTCAATCATGAAGCGACCTGATTACGCTCACTGTAACCGAAATCGGTCACCAAACGTCCAAAAATGTTTGATTGTTCGCGGTTTACCGATTATAACCGCTACACCGACACCTCCAATCAATTGAGCTTTGAATGGACTTGAATTCGAGAGTGGATCGGTTTTAATAACCGAAAACTTTCATTTTCTAAATTACTTCAATCATCACGACTCAAACACATTCTGCAAACCTTCAATTTTCGCACAACTTTCAGTTCGCCGGAGAAGCTATTTGAACTCGCCGGACTTTCGCCGGAAAACCGTGTTTTCCATCAAATCAGTAAGTCTCGCGATTCTTTCATTATCTATCAGTTGTTAAGCTATTGCTAACTCAAACCCTTCAATCGGAATCAATTTCAAACGTCGATATCGGATAATTCCCTCTCGCCGGAAAACTTCTGAAAATTCTTATCTTCCGCTGTAAAACGGTATAGACATGCAAACCTTCTGATAACTCTTGTTTAATACTTCAATTCCTCACTTAGCTAATTAAAATTGTTAATTTATTCGCTCAGTCGAAATCCGTAAAAACAGAGCCGACGACTTGCCGGAATTCTGAGATAAATCGTTCTCTGGTATGTTTACTTCTAAAAATCGTCTCTGCCATTTCATTTTAGTCTTATGAATGTTTGTCAATCAAATTAAACAAGAAACAATAGAGTAATCGTATGCTGTAATTCGGTAACGAAGAAGACGAAGTTAAGTTGATTATAAGTTTATTATAATATGGATATTATCTCGGATTAGACACACAGTCCAGCGGTGGAATGTCCACATACATATCACACGCCGCGAGTTCGATCCTTGACACACGTATGCTTTATAATAAAAATGTTTTATTTTTTTTCTAACTGAACCGGATCCTTTTCGTAATTAGATGTTAAGTATAATAAAAATCCGTATATTAACCAAGTTAGACACACAGTCCAGCGTGGACTGTGTGTAACGATCAATCACAGGTCCCGGGTTCGAGACCTGTTGATGGCACCGGTTCGATGATTTAAAACATTTTTTGAAAATAAAAGAATTTTGAATAAACTGAGTTAGTATTAAATATAATTAAAAACAGAATTATTTCGGGTTAGACACGTAGCTCAGTTGGTAGAGCTGCGTGCACGCGTACGGGAGGTCTCGGGTTCGAGTCCTGCCCGGCGCATACATTTACACAATAAAATCGGTCAAACAGTCAATGGTCAATGGTCAACGCAAAAGTCAACATTTTTTATATATTTTTATTTATTTAATTTAATTCAAAAATCAATTAAAAATACTTAAAAATAATGTTTTTAAAGATAGGAAATAGCCTTAAACTCACAAAAATATATCTAAAAATCTTAATAAAATTATTAATAAAATCCACTCATTAACTAAACCTTCCGTTATTATTTAGGTTAGTTAATCCTCATTGTTCAATCCTTCAAACTCGTGCGCATCTCATCATCTCCAACCAAACGCACCCAATGTGAGTGAATCTCTACAAATTCCCCGTTTTAATCACGTTTTTGGGGTGTATCATGTGTCTTACCATTTATTATATTTAAATCATTGTGCATACACCATATCATGAACAAATGTGTATTCAGCTTGTATCAACTGTTGTGTGGTTATTGTTTAGATTAAATTTATTATTTTCAATATATGCAATTTCATAGGCCGCCGCTCCCCATTACATTATGAGCGTTGAGCAGTTCCCCATTACATTATGAGCGTGAACCTGGCGTGCCAACATACGATCGGCTCCGTTTGATTGAGCCTTGATCGCACAGACATTCATCATAGGCCGTCCGTTCCCCATTACATTATGAGCGTGAACGTGACGTTGCCAACATATACAGTTTCATTCATGTTATACATTCATGCAAGTTCATATGTTATTGTATGTTATAGTTTGTGGTTGTTATTGCTATTGTTGGATTAATTACATTTGCTCGCATATGACTATTGCACAATTTTTCCTTGATAAAAATAACAATAAATCAATAATAAATGTTTAACTAACAAGGTTCACTCGCCAACTTATGTTGACCCAAAAACCCTCATTTTTACACATGATACAGGTGAACCAGCTGCAGCAAGAAACACATAGGATTGGCCTAGAAGAATAAACTGGTTTAGAGCTTGGATTGTTTAGTTGGTTATCTTTCTTTGTATTTGTATGGACATGTTTGGATTATTGAGAATGTAATTTTGACTTTAATAAATATGAAACATATTAGTAAATATCATGAGCTTTGGTGATAACCCAATTATGCCCCGACTCTTATTCCACTGCGGGTCGAGGTGTGACTGATTGGTATCAGAGCCATGATTATAGGGATATAGGATAGGTTATTAGACCCTTAGAGCCTATACTATAGTTGATTAGAAATTTTTAAGATTTTTGTGTGTTACATGCCAAATTTCATGATGTTTATATGTTTTATGTTAAATGTTACATTCAATGTTATGCAAGCATGTTCATAAGTATATATTATCATATAATGCCTATCATGAATCATATTCTCATAACATATCATATCCATGAAAGCACACATCACATCATTTTCATGATTGTTTTTACAATGATTTTGTATTTTCAAATCTCATCAAAGTGAGTTCTCATGATGGGCATGTTGTAACTGGAAGGGTACAAGTACCGGTAGTCGGAACGTCCTGTCTAGGCTTGGCATTCGTATAAATCCAAAATAAAGGACCAGTTTGCCTACCTGGGGACTAACGATGAGAGTACGAAGTACCTATTAGGCCAAAGCATGCTATACCAAACGTCGTGTGAGCTAACCCCACTTTGAGTTGTCATTGTGTCTACACCTGGACACATTCCGACCATACATCTCGTAAACATATTTTGTGGTTTTCATTCGGGTCATGCGAGTGTTAAATCGCCAATACTAATGTGAATCCTACCAAGCCAATAGTCATGGGGGCCCACATGACTATACAGGTGAAGGTATGGGGGACATTTGAGGCCCAACATGAGCAAACCCAAGACATCCTATGGATGTAGTTGCATTATTGATATTTATGTTATTTTCATTTTCTTTAAGACACATGACACCTAAAAAGACTCCATAAACTCACAATCTTCTTATGTATGTTCCTGTAGATGTCGGCTAGACAACAACGAGGGGGTAAAAGATCAGGAAGGTCTCACGAACGATTGGCCACTCAAATCGCAAAACAAATGGTCGCGGTGCTTCCTGACATTGTGGTTCAAGTACAACAAGCTCTCGCCACAAATCCCACAAATCCACCCCAGCAAGAAGACCAGAAAGTCGGCAACCCTCCTACCAGCAAGTGCTCATATAAACATTTCAAGTCTTGCGATCCTCCTAAATTTGAAGGGACTGAAGGTGTCACTGCTCTCCTCCACTGGTTTGAGGAAATGGAAACACCTTCCTCAACTGTGATTGTCCCAAGGATCGCAAGGTACGATACGCAACCGGGAGACTATTTGGGGTAGCTCTTACCTGGTGGAACACTGAAAAGGGTAAGAGGGGAATCGATGATGCGATGGCCTTAACGTGGGAGGAGTTAAGGGAAATCATGACAAGGCGATTCTGTCCTAGAAGTGAGATTAAAAAGCTAGAGGACGAATTTCATTCTTTGAAGCAAAAGGAAGGAGATCATACTTCCTACAACAAGAGGTTCTTAGAGTTGAACCAAATGGTCCCTAACTTGTTCACCCCGGTTTACCACTTAATCGAGCATTATATTCGAGGTCTTCCCTCGAAAATTCAAGATTCAGTTCTCAGCACTTCACCAGCAACACTTGAAGCTGCTATGGAACTAGCTACTGAACTGACCGAGAATCGAATTCGCAACGGTAAGTTTAAAGAGGAGAAAAAGAAATCCCCCGTTGAGGGCCAAACTTCAAACCATTCCACCTCCTCCTCTAAGTTTGCTAACAAGAGGAAACGTAACACCAGAAACTTCGCTGTCACACAAACCAATTTCCCTATCCCTGCTGCACCCATTACCCAAGTTGCCCCTTCACCTGCACCATACAAAAGGCCATACTCTGGCCCATTACCAAAATGCAACCGTTGCCAATACCACCATTTTCCTGAT
This sequence comes from Scalesia atractyloides, assembly GCA_947069175.1. Classification (NCBI taxonomy): domain Eukaryota; kingdom Viridiplantae; phylum Streptophyta; class Magnoliopsida; order Asterales; family Asteraceae; genus Scalesia; species Scalesia atractyloides. Next base: position 43,692,805 of record CAMTDV010000013.1, on the reverse strand, counting down.
CATCCCTGCCAACATTGCACCGGCTGTGGTCGCGCAGGTCATACTGTTCAAACCTGTCGCATACCTCAACGAACGAACCGCCACCAGCCTTCAACCCAAACCCACCAACAAATAATGGGTCAAGCTCAACAACCCCTACTATTACCACCTACCCAACATTTAGCCCAATCATACTACCAACCCAACTATCCCATGGTACAAGCTATGCGGGCTTGCTACAATTGTGGAGATCTAAGCCATTTTAGAAACACTTGTCCACGGTTGGTGAACATTATTCATGCTCAAGCCTAAGCCAATCCGGTGAATCAAGCTAACCAAGCTCCTCCACCTGCAAGAGGAAGAGCTTTCAACATCAACGCTAATCAGGCTAGAGCTGACAGCAATGTGGTTAACGGTACGTTCCTTATCAATAGTAGTTATGCAACCATGTTGTTTGATACTGGCGCGGATAAAAGTTTTGCGTCCTTAGAGTTTGAACCCATCCTAAACCAAAATTGTGATAAGCTCATGGAATCCATAACAGTAGAAGTTGCTGACGGGAAACCGGTCTCATTAAACTCTATTATACGCAATTGTACTCTCACTTTAAACGATCACAATTTTCTAGTTGACCTCTTCCAATGAAGTTGGGAAGCTTTGACATTATAATTGGTATGGACTGGCTCAGCCAACATCAGGCTGAAGTTGTATGTCGCGAAAAGTTTATACGCATTCCTCTTTCAAACGGCCAGACTCTACGAATCTTTGGAGAAACCTCGTCGAAAGGGCTCAGATTAATGTCCTGTCTTCAAGCTCAAAAATATCTTCGCAAGAATTATGTCGTGTTTTTAGCTCATGTCGTCAAAAAGGGAACCATGGAGAAGAAACTCGAAGACATTCCTGTAGTAAAAGATTTCTCGCAAGTTTTTCCTTACGACATTTCAGGACTTCCTCCCGTGAGAGAAGTCGAATTTCGTATCGATCTTATACCTGGTGCTACACCAGTTGCAAAGTCTCCTTATAGGTTAGCCCCATCTGAAATGCAAGAGCTAGCCAGTCAATTGCAAGAGTTGACTCACAAAGGATTTATACGTCCTAGCTCCTCGCCTTGGGGTGCACCTGTTCTTTTTGTGAAGAAGAAAGATGGATCGTTTCGCATGTGCATCGACTACAGAGAACTCAACAAGTTAACGATCAAGAATCGCTATCCATTACCTCGCATTGATGATCTTCTTGACCAACTTCAAGGCGCCAGCTGTTTTTCAAAAATCGACCTTCGTTCTGGTTATCATCAACTCAGAGTACATGAAGAAGACGTCCCAAAGACCGCTTTCCGAACTCGTTATGGTCATTATGAATTCATGGTCATGCCATTTGGTTTAACCAACGCTCCAGCTGTCTTCATGAATCTAATGAACAGAGTCTGCAAACCCTATCTCGATCGTTTTGTTATAGTCTTCATCGACGACATCCTCATTTACTCAAAGTCTAAGTCTGATCATGAACGGCATCTTCGACTCATCCTTACACTCCTAGAGAAAGAAAAGCTTTACGCCAAATTCTCCAAATGCGAATTCTGGTTAAAAGAGGTACAATTCCTTGGACATGTAGTCAATGACAAGGGAATACATGTCGACCCCTCAAAAATCAAAGCGGTACAAGAATGGCAAGCGCCACGTACACCAACTGAAGTAAGATCATTCCTTGGTTTGGCTGGTTATTATCGCCGTTTTATTTCAAACTTCTCTCGCATTGCTGTACCACTCACGGCTTTAACTCATAAGGGAAAACCTTTCATATGGGGACCCAAACAAGAAGAAGACTTCCAAACCCTTAAACAAAAACTCTGTGATGCACCAATCCTCACTTTGCCTGAAGGCTGTGATGACTTCGTGGTTTATTACGACGCGTCAAGGCAAGGACTAGGTTGTGTTCTAATGCAAAGAGGAAAGGTTATAGCTTATGCTTCGAGACAACTCAAGACTCATGAGAAGAACTACACCACCTATGACCTAGAACTTGGAGCCGTTGTGTTCGCTCTTAAGATATGGAGACATTATCTCTACTGTACTAAGTGTGAAATATACACTGACCACAAGAGTCTTCAACATATCTTCAATCAAAAGGAGTTAAACATGAGGCAACGAAGATGGGTCGAACTTCTAAATGACTACGACTGTGAAATTCGGTACCACCCTGGCAAGGCAAATGTGGTGGCTGATGCACTCAGTCGAAAGGGTTATGCGAACTCCATTCATCTTCTATGTTCGCAAATCATAACTGACATTAAAGATCAAATTCGAGAAGCCCAACATGTTTCAGTAACGGAGGGTGATGTACGAAAGGAGCTGTCCTGTGGAGCTGAACTTAAAATTGAAACTAAATCTGACGGTATCATGTACTATCTAGATCGCATATGGATTCCTGACCACAACAACCTTCGTGAATTTCTTATGAATGAGGCTCACAAAACACGATACTCTATACATCCAGGAGCTAATAAGATGTATCAAGACCTTCGATACACCTATTGGTGGCCTGGAATGAAAAATGATATTGCTGTTTTTGTTTCCAAGTGCCTTACATGTTCCAAGGTGAAAGCTGAACACCAAAGACCCTCAGGACTTCTGGTCCAACCTGAAATACCTGTATGGAAGTGGGAAAACATAACCATGGACTTCATTACCGGGTTACCTCGCACTTCTGGTGGGTATGACACTATATGGGTAATCATTGATCGTCTCACAAAATCAGCTCACTTTATTCCTATCCGCGAAGATTTCAAGAACGAAAAGCTAGCTCGTATTTATATCGGCGAAATCGTAAGCCGACATGGTGTACCGTTAAGCATTATTTCAGATCGTGATGGTCGTTTCACTTCACGAACATGGCAAGCAGTACAAGCCGCTTTGGGTACGCGATTAGATCTCAGTACCGCTTATCATCCTCAAACTGATGGACAATCTGAACGCACCATTCAAACTCTTAAAGATATGCTCCGAGCATGTGTCATAGACTTCAAGGGAAATTGGGACGCTCATCTACCATTAGTTGAATTTTCGTACAACAACAGCTATCATTCAAGTATCGGCATGGCACCTTTTGAAGCTTTATATGGTCGTAAGTGCCGATCTCCAGTATGTTGGCACGAAATTGGGGAAGCTCAAATCACCGGACCAGAATTGATTCAAGAAACCACAGACAAGATCCATCAAATTCGAAACAATCTTCTAGCGGCTCAAAGTCGTCAAAAGAGATATGCAGATAAACGACGGAAGCCTTTGGAGTTTAACATTGGTGATCATGTACTTTTAAAAGTATCACCGTGGAAGGGAGTAGTTCGTTTTGGTCAAAAAGGCAAGCTAGCACCACGCTACGTAGGACCTTTCAAGATAATCGAAAGAGTAGGACCTGTAGCATACAAGCTTGATCTACCAGAAGAACTCAACATGATTCATCCCACATTCCACGTATCAAACTTGAAGAAGTGCCTCGCTGATGAAAACCTCCATATTCCTCTGGAAGATATTCAGATTGATGAATCTATGCATTTTATTGAAAGACCAGTAGAGATCATGGACTTCGGAGAAAAACGTCTACGACGAAGTCGCATTCCAATTGTTAGGGTACGCTGGGAGTCGAAACGGGGACCTGAGTTTACTTGGGAACGTGAAGACTCAATGCGCGAAAAATACCCGCATCTTTTTCCTACTACTACTACTACTTAAATTTCGGGACGAAATTCCTAAAAGTAGGAGATACTGTAACATTTGTCAAAAACGGGTTTTCCAAACCCGCTCCGTTTGTAATCGAATATCAAGTTATAAATGTTTCGTTGCGTATTTATGTCCATTTTAATTTTTAATGATGCATAATTAATAAACAAACTAGAATATAAAAGTTATATTTGATAAAAAGTAAAAATAAAATAATTAAAAAGAAAATTAGGCTGTCGGGACTCGAACCTGGGTCAGCCGGGTTTAAGTTCAAAGACTTATAACACACACACAAAACCACTCCGCCACTTGTTTTATCTGTCAACTCTAGGAAACAAATAAATTTTATGGTCAATCATGAAGCGACCTGATTACGCTAACTGTAACCGAAATCGGTCACCAAACTTCCAAAAACGTTTGATTGTTCGCGGTTTACCGATTATAACCGCTACACCGACACCTCCAATCAATTGAGCTTTGAATGGACTTGAATTCGAGAGTGGATCGGTTTTAATAACCAAAAACTTTCATTTTCTGAATTACTTCAATCATAGACCCCTCTCACGACTCAAACACATTCTGCAAACCTTCAATTGCATTTTCGCACAACTTTCAGTTTGCCGGAGAAGCTATTTGAACTCGCCGGACTTTCGCCGGAAAACCGTGTTTTCCATCAAATCAGTAAGTCTCTCGATTCTTTCATTATCTATCAGTTGTTAAGCTATTGCTAACTCAAACCCTTCAATCGGAATCAATTTCAGACGTCGATATCGGATAATTCCCTCTCGCCGGAAAACTTCTGAAAATTCTTATCTTCCGCTGTAAAACGGTATAGACATTCAAACCTTCTGATAACTCTTGTTTAATACTTCAATTCCTCACTTAGCTAATTAAAATTGTTAATTTATTCGCTCAGTCGAAATCCGTAAAAACAGAGCCGACGACTTGCCGGAATTCTGAGATAAATCGTTCTCTGGTATGTTTACTTCTAAAAATCGTCTCTGCCATTTCATTTTAGTCTTATGAATGTTTGTCAATCAAATTAAACAAGAAACAATAGAGTAATCGTAGGCTGTAATTCGGTAACGAAGAAGACGAAGTTAAGTTGATTATAAGTTTATTATAATATGGATATTATCTCGGGTTAGACACACAGTCCAGCGGTGGACTGTGTGCACATACATATCACACGCCGCGAGTTCGATCCTTGACACACGTATGCTTTATAATAAATATGTTTTATTTTTTTTCTAACTGAACCGGATCTTTTCGTAATTAGATGTTAAGTATAATAAAAATCTGTATATTAACCAAGTTAGACACACAGTCCAGCGGTGGACTGTGTGTAACGATCAATCACAGGTCCCGGGTTCGAGACCTGTTGACGGCACCGGTTCGATGATTTAAAACATTTTCTGAAAATAAAAGAATTTTGAATAAACTGAGTTAGTATATAAATATAATTAAAAACAGAATTATTTCGGGTTAGACACTTAGCTCAGTTGGTAGAGCTGCGTGCACGCGTACGGGAGGTCTCGGGTTCGAGTCCTGCCCGGCGCATACATTTACACAATAAAATCGGTCAAACAGTCAATGGTCAATGGTCAACGCAAAAGTCAACATTTTTTATATATTTTTATTTATTTAATTTAATTCAAAAATCAATTAAAAATACTTAAAAATAATGTTTTTAAAGATAGGAAATAGCCTTAAACTCACAAAAATATATCTAAAAATCTTAATAAAATTATTAATAAAATACACTCATTAACTAAACCTTCCGTTATTATTTAGGTTAGTTAATCCTCATTGTTCAATCCTTCAAACTCGTGCGCATCTCATCATCTCCAACCAAACGCACCCAATGTGAGTGAATCTCTATAAATTCCCCGTTTTTAATCACTTTTTGGGGTGTATCATGTGTCTTACCATTTATTATATTTAAATCATTGTGCATACACCATATCATGAACAAATGTGTATTCAGCTTGTATCAACTGTTGTGTGGTTATTGTTTAGATTAAATTTATTATTTTCAGTACATGCAATTTCATAGGTCGCCGCTCCCCATTACATTATGAGCATTGAGCAGTTCCCCATTACATTATGAGCGTGAACCTGGCGTGCCAACATACGATCGGCTCTGTTTGATTGAGCCTTGATCGCACAGACATTCATCATAGGCCGTTCGTTCCCCATTACATTATGAGCGTGAACGTGACGTTGCCAACATATACAGTTTCATTCATGTTATACATTCATGCAAGTTCATATGTTATTGTATGTTATTGTATGTTATAGTTTGTGGTTGTTATTGATATTGTTGGATTAATTACATTTGCTCGCATATGACTATTGCACAATTTTTCCTTGATAAAAATAACAAGAAATCAATAATAAATGTTTAACTAACAAGGTTCACTCGCCAACTTATGTTGACCCAAAAACCCCCCATTTTTACACATGATAAGGTGAACCAGCTGCAGCAAGAAACACATAGGATTGGCCTAGAAGAATAAACTGGTTTAGAGCTTGGATTGTTTAGTTGGTTATTTTTCTTTGTATTTGTATGGACATGTTTGGATTATTGAGAATGTAATTTTGACTTTAATAAATATGAAACATATTAGTAAATATCATGAGCTTTGGTGATAACCCAATTATGCCCCGACTCTTATTCCGCAGCGGGTCGGGGTGTGACATGGCACCTTTCGAAGCTTTATATGGTCGTAAGTGCCGATCTCCAGTATGTTAGCACGAAATTGGCGAAGCTCAAATCACCGGTCCAGAACTAATTCAAGAAACAACAGACAAGATCCATCAAATTAGAAACAATCTTCCAGCGGCACAAAGTCGTCAAAAGAGTTATGCAGACAAACGACGAAAGCCTTTGGAGTTTAACATTGGTGATCATGTACTTTTAAAAGTATCACCGTGGAAGGGAGTAGTTCGTTTTGGCCAGAAGGGCAAGCTAGCACCACGCACGTAGGACCTTTCAAGATACTCGAAAGAGTAGGACCTGTAGCATACAAGCTTGATCTACCAGAAGAACTCAACAGAATTCACCCCACATTCCACGTATCAAACTTAAAGAAGTGTCTCGCCGATGAAAACCTCCATATTCCTCTAGAAGATATTCAGATCGATGAATCTATGCACTTCATTGAAAGACCAGTAGAGATCATGGACTTCGGAGAAAAACGTTTAAGACGGAGTCGTATTCCAATTGTTAGGGTACGCTGGGAGTCAAAACGGGGACCTGAGTTTACTTGGGAACGTAAAGACTCAATGCGCGAAAAATACCCGCATCTTTTTCCTGTTACCACTACTACTTAAATTTCAGGACGAAATTTCTAAAAGTAGGGGATACTGTAACATCCGTCGAAAAACGGGTTTTCAAAACCCGCTTCGTTTATTAATCGAATAATCAGTTTCAAATTTTCGTTGCTCATTTAATGCTTATTTTAATTTTAAACAATACATAACTAATAAACATTTTAGAATATGGAAATTTAAATTGTTAAAAAGTAAAAATAAAGCGAATAAAAAAGAAAATAAATAAAACAAGTTAATATTTCATAAACAAAATAAATAAAACAAAATAAATAAAACAAGTTAATAAATAGTATACATGTCCCACGGAGTTTCATGTCCGATAATATCTCGGGCTCTCACCGCCCCTCCTATACATCCTCCAAAGCACCCCAACCGATCGCCGGATGGCTGCTGATCTCTGTCCGTCGAAACTTTTCACATATGTGAAAAGTCTCGCTCTCCTGCTCGAACACCAATACGGGTGCTCAAGCAACGCATCAATATCTAGGGCACCGCGCCTAGGACGATTCGCCAAAACCGTAATTGAGGCCGAACCAATACACGGTCGAATTGTTTGTCGAAAGAAAGAATAAAGAGAAGAAGAAACAATGAAATGTTCGTTTATAAAGGTAGAAGCTGAATTCATTTTTCAGAGACCAATACGGGTCGTATAGTCCTATACGACCCGTATAGGGCTGACGTAATATCACATCCATCAATTTTTGACACTATTGAGCGACATTGTACTATCTCGTACCGAATAGAGGTCGTATAAGTCTATACGACCCGTATAGAGTTTGCACGTGACAAAGAGTGTCGGCCTTTGACTGACCTTGAGAATTATTATTGCATAATACATGTCGTATAAGGGTATACGACCTGTATTGAGGGTGTCAATTTAATTTTCTAGGTGTACCAATAATACGACCCTTTTTTTAAACGACAACTCCTATATATACATTCCTTGCGCATCAACGCAAGATTGTACACAAGACCTTCCACTAGAGAGTAAGAGGCTAGAGTCTAACCAATTGAGCTAACCCCTCATTTACACTAGTTTTTTTAACCACAAGTGTTTAACCTAAATATCACATAACCTTATACTTGCAATGATTTAAACTCACCACAAAAGATGAACAAGCACCGTCTCACTAGGCTCACTCTCTAAAATGACACTTCACTCGATTATTAAGCATAACCCCAAATGAAACGTTTTATGATAATAGTTTTAATTTTTTTAGTGTTACTAGGTTAAAGAGTTAATAGTCAGGTTCTTAGATAGCACATCTTCGATCTTCAATCCATGAGACTCAATGGTGGAAGTGGGTAGCATCAACCGTTACACGTGAACAAGATGATATCAATAGTTGTCTAATTGGAACCATGCATGAGTGTTATATATAATCTATATAAATATAATAAATGAGATGGATTTAGGACACTTGGTATGTTGTGGTTGAGTCTCAAGGTGATTTTGGGAGGGAATGAATTCTAGGCCATGTGGAGGTGGGATCCGAATTGTATTCGGGTCGGATTTATAATTTGGTTCATCCAAATTCACTTAATCGGGTATACTATAATTTAAGACATATCAATTATTGATATCATAATCTCATTCCAAATCTACACAACATCTTTTCTTTCTCTCTCTCACTTAACATCTTTTTCTGCTTCTTGAACAAGAGTAACAATATTTTAAGATTGAAGGTAGTTGTTGATCCATTAATTTCTTTGTGTATGTCATCGTTATGATCATGTAGATTATTAATTTTAAAAACATTGATTGAAATCCTATTATCATTATTCTTCTTTTACTATCTTTCAGACCCGATCGAAAAAATTAAGTCATGTGATATATTTGTGTTGTTTATATATTGACTTTTTTGTAAATCGAAGTTGTTGATGTTTGATTCTATATTTTTTTTTGTTATTTAAATCAACACCGACGTATTTGGCATCATCTTCTTAATTATGCGGACAAAATCATAGGTATGTTGTTCGTGTTTTATGTTTGGTTGTTCAACATTAATCGAAGTTACAAATGTTTTTGTTTTGATCTTTTACAAATGTTTTTGTTTTGATCTTTTATGCTGAAACCCTAAATCTAAACTATCAATCGAGTATGGAATCTTCAAACCACATAACTATTAGTTGAATGTTGTTATTATTTTTTTTATTTTAATAAGTTTAAACGTGTTTTTAAACTTTTAGCTCTATTATTTTTCTAAAATCACATAATTGTGGAATATATGCGGTTTAAGTTTTTAATACATGTTTGATGATCTTCTTATGTTAACATATATAAGGTTTTTTTTTTGGATTTTTCGAATTTTTACATGCAAATATTTATAGTTTGTGTGTGTATTATCAAGATTTGTTTATTTTTTTGTCCAGATTTATTGTTTTTAAGTTTTAAGGAAGATTGGTCATATTTTTCATTAATGGTTGTTTATATTCAAGAATTTTTTGAATAATATTTCAAAATTTCATCTGTTAAAAATGAAAAATATTGACACTTCAATTGTTGTCTTTTTAAATAATAAAAATAGTTTTAATTAGAGATCCTGCAATAAACACAATATGTTGACACTTCAATTATATTTTTGATGATTTGTATTTTGTATTGTTAATAATTTGATTATTATTATATAATAATTATTATTATTATATAATACAGTTTGTAATTGTGATTACAGATTTTCTGTAAATATGAATCCAAAGAAGATGAATCGCAACTTTTTAAATTTATCATGATTCAGAATTGTTCTACTTGTTATGTTACATTATTCTTTTATATATTATTTTTTTAAGTTTGATTATTCTTATAATATGTATAATATGACTTTTTTAGTATTTTCTTTCACGGATAATAACAAAAAAATTTTACAACCAACCATTGTAGATAATGTACGTTATGACTGGTGGATGCAAATCTATAATATAAATTAAAACAAAACTTTTGGTGCCACTTCTCATCTCTTAAACCTTTTTTTTTTTGCCACCTGTCATGTCAATATTCCTTGAAGAAAACTTTTGAGCGGTAAACAAAGAAGCTGCCTCCGCTCTTTTTCACCCGCTTCGTTTAAACCCTAATTTGAGTTTCATATCCTTCCTCTTTCCATCGTCTTATCTCTTTCTTGTGTGTTTCAATCGTTCATCTACCTAACCCTAATCACTATCTCATTCCATCTGCTACATATTTTGCTTCTATTATACAAATTGATACAGTCAAGAAGCACCGCTCTCCGTTCACTCACGCCGTTTGATCCACCACACGCTCACACTTTCACCCTAACCCTACTGGCTACTTCATCAACCGTCCATCTCAGCCGTCGGCTAAAACATCTCATGACGGAAAGACCACCCATGAGGATCAGCGCTGTTGTTGATGTTAGAGGCCTCTGGAGGTTTTGGATAACTCGATTAGTGCTTGGAGTTGATTTCGAAGTCGGTTAAGAACTTTAAGTTGTTGGTGTTATCTTCTTGTGAGGGTTTCAGTACTGATGGACTTGCTACTATTGCCGCCAATTGCAGGTAAAATTTCGGTCATTATATTGATCTATTTGTGTTTGATAGTTTGAATTTGTTATTGGAAGTTGATTTTGAATGGTGACGATTGTGATTAGAAATTGGTTCTATGCAAGTTGCAACTGTTTTGCTTTTAATCATTTAGAATATATCAACCTTTTCCTTTATTTCGGAACTGTATTGAATTCGTTTATTGCAACCGGGATGGTATTGTAGAGGCGCAAGTTTCGTTTTGAGGCGGGATGGTATTGTAGAGGCGCAAGTTTCGTTTTGAGGCGGGATGGTATTGTAGAGGCGTACATTTCTATATTACGTGGGATAATGGGTTCATCATTTTTATAAGGTCCCGCGGATGTTAAATTGGTAATCCACTTCTACAAAAACTTTAATTTTCTTTTTATATCATTCTATTAAGAACAATTTAAATAGTTTGCATTCTTTAGTTTCTGTGTAATTAATCAAGTTGGATCTAAAAGGATTGAATTCTTGGAAGATAAGGTACATGGTAATTACGTGTTTGGTAGATCAGAAAGTGGAAGGAGTCACAGTTAACCAAGGATGTTGCTGCCAAAAAAGAACTTACAAGTGAAATAGACCAAGGTAAAAAATAACTCACAAGTGAAATAGACCAAAGTAAATTAGTTTTAAGAAGCAGGTTGAATAATGACCCAAAATGGGTTTGGATTAATATGGTCACTGCTCGGTGCAGGGCATAAATGAGTCGGGTTCACATGTAAACTTTTTTAACCCTTTTTTATTTTTAAATAAATACTTAAAAAAATAATTAAATTTTATGAATTTTGTATTTGACCAGTTTGACCAATTTTCTTATTTTTAGTTCTTTATTTTGACCCATTTGACCCGTTGAGAAAAATAACCAAAACACCAATTTATAGGTAAATAAGTCCATGTAAAGGTCAGGCAAGTTACCATTTTACATTCTCTGATATCTGTTGTTCTTTGTGTAAATTTAGAAATCCGTTGCTGTTGAATTTAGGTCTTTTCTGATACTATCTTGCACTCGAGTGACCAAAGAATTGTTATCAAAATTTCATTATTAGGCAAAAACTAAGTTTGAGGTAAATGAAGTTGTATTACTAGCTTTAGTTCCTAAAATTTGAGGTATGAGGCGTGAAGCGAGAGCTTTACGTACATGAGGCGCTGCTCTATGTACAACCAAATAAGCTTTATGTACAATTAAAAGCCTTTTTATTAAGCAAACATTCATGATCTCCTTATCCTTTTAATCATTCTTACATATTAGCTTTCTACAAGCCTCATTTTGACCAATTTTTACACAGTTGTACATGAGGCGCCCGGCTTGAGGCATTTTTTAGACTTCCTTGAGTTCCTCATGCCTCCTGAAGCGCTTTTTAAAACCAAGACTACCAGTTTCTCTTTTCACCAATTCTCTCTTTACACCAATTTTCTAATCAAATTTTAACAGGTTGGAAGAATGAGTCTTGGTGGTTTGTTGGCTTTGGGATACAACATTGTTCTCTGTTATAAACGGGCATCTAAACCAGTCATTTATGGAGATCTTTCAATGTCCCTATAGACCATCGACACTATTTATGAAAATACATAATTCTCAGGGCAGATATGAAAAGTATGTTCTTATTTCAAGGTTATTTTGTCCTTAACAATGTTAGCATGTATGTATGATTTATATTCTTTTCTTAGATGGTTGAATCAGATGCATCAAGACTGGGAATCACGGGCTCTTGGATCACTAAATCATACCTTGAAATGATTTTGGTAACTTTTTATATATTTTGTCTATTCTGCTGTTTTTAATTAATCTATAAAACATAGCATGTTTGAAGTCGCATATAGAATGAAAGTACTTAGGGTTTAGGCAAGTAAAAGTAGTCACACAATGTCTGTATGAGTGAAATTGTCTAATATTACCATTAAGGTATAACACATTTAGAAAAATGGCCACTTTTTTAGGGCTTAATAGTTGCCCCGCGGCCACATAATTCGATCCACAATTTGATCTAAATGAGCTTTTGCTTTAGATCTTTGTTTTTTGTGTAGATTGAGAGCAACTTGTATACAACCATACAATTTAGATTATCATTATAGCGATGATGGTTTTTTAAATCTTTTGATTCACTATTTTATAGAAGGTTTATGTTGGCTTCTTTTGATCAGGCTGTTTCAACTGCAGATTTTATCTCACTTCATATGTTGCTTATCCCTACTACTTTAAAGGTGTTTAATGATGCAACCTTTGCAAAGACGAAGAAAGGAGTCTGGATCATCAACGTGGCATGAGGTGGATCGATGATGTTGCCTTATTGAGGGACCATGGTACTGGTATTATTGCACAAGGAGCGTTAGATGTGTGCATGAACTTTACAAGGTGAACTTTCTGCAACTTATGTTGACGCGCTAATGGTCCCCCTGTTCACATATAGCTTAACCCGAAATAAATAAGTAATGCTTGAAAGAAATAACCTTTGATCAGCAGGTTCTTCTATCTGAGCTGGCACCTTATGTGACACTAGCTGAGAAGCTGGGATTCTGTGTTATGGAGTGTGGGCATTTCGGGTTCTGGAGACACTTGGGAATGGGATTTTCAGGCTTCTGGCTGGTTTTCTGTTCAAAGCATTAAAACAACCTCCGCTCCAGGTCGGGGTCTAGACGGGACTATGTTTTTGAATGTAACAGCTGGGTGCCTCGCAAGGCAAATATTGCGTGGAGAGCTGAAAAAGGTAGGCTTCCTACTTGTGATGCTTTACAGGTCAGAAATATCATAGTTGATTCAGATGTTTGTGCCTTATGCGGTGAGGCTAGCGAATCTGTGGAGCATGCCTTTGTAGCCTGCCATTCAAAACAGTTTTGAAGTCTCTCCAGGCCATTTTGATTACGTATTTCTGGTGTATTTGGCGTCTCAGGAACAGTGTTCTGGTTTGATCAAGCTCAAGTGTCGACCAGGCAAAGTGGTTGAAGAGATTAAAATAATAGGATACTTATGGGTCAATAAAAGATCAAAGGAGCTGGCGATGGTGACAGTTTGATGTATTTATGTAATTGTTTGTTGTTCTGTTTCAGTCTGTTTGTGGTGGTCTGTTTGTATTCTGGCTGGGGCTGGTTTAGCACCTCGCTTGTAGCCTCGGTTGTTTTTAATAAAAGTTTTTGGTTGGTCGTTCAAAAAAAGTTGGGTTAGGGTTGTAGAGTACATGTCATTGGTGCTGAAATGTAATGGAATATAATAAAATTGGGTTTATCAAGGTTTGAGATATTATTGTTAGGTGTTTTGCACATCACATTGCATGACAACACTTGATACGGGCTATTTATTATTAGTCATCTTTCTCTTTGTGTTTAGTACTAGGTAAGAAAAATGTGATTATTATAGTGTAAGGGCGTTCTTTTTTTTTTCCCATTTCCCATAGCAAGAAAAATGTGATTATTATAGTGTAAGGGCGTTCTTTTTTCCCCCATTTTCCAAACCTTTTGCCTATTTTGTAGCAGGCGTAAGTAGCCTTTGTTACAGCTTATTTACAGTGAACATGGTTCCAAAGGTCTCTTACTCTTTAATAATATTGGATTTCATTATATGTTATGAATTTGTGTAGTGCGTGAAAGTGTCATTGAGCAATCCCTATGTCAACACTGTTAAATAATATAATTTATTGTGAAACCACATGGGTAGTTAAACTAGTTTCCTAAATATATATTAACTATATGTAAATAATTAGATTCTCTAACTAATGAGATGTTTTAGATTTTAGTTTTTCAATTAATTTTTGTTTTCAATGTTCTTATGTTATATTTAGATAGATTCAAAAATATTTGAAATTTTATAAAACGGATTTTGTTATTTTTACATGTTTAATAATTTATACTAAGTAAAATGTTAATAATTCTTTTTTTGTTTTTTACTAATTTATTGCATTATCTAAATAATTACCATATTCGGTTATGTATATTTTTGAAATTTTAAAATTTGAAATATGTTTATTTATGGCTAATTTCTAAATGAATTTTCATCATTCTTTAATTTGTGATTATCATTTATTAACTTTCTGATTTAACAACCTTATAACTTAAACTTATTTTATTTGTTTATTATCGAATATAAAAGATTTTATTATGGTGGTAATATAATTATAGAGTAAAGTAAGAACAATCAAGTTATTATTTTACTAACTTGTAATTTTAAAGGATAGATGTATATTATATAAAACTCATTGTTATTGAATATTCAACTATGTATGTTTTTTAAATTGTTAATTTTGAAATATGTTTATTTATGGTAAATATCTAAATCAAGTTCAATCATTCTTTAATCTGTAATTATCATTTATTGACTTACTAAAAGATTTTGGGATGGTGGTAATATAATTTTAAAGCAAATTAAAATCAATCAAGTTATTATTTTACTAACTTTTAATTTAAAAGTATAGATGGTGTATTACAAGAAACTCATAATTATTAAATAACAACTATATTTTTAAATTTTTGAAATTTGAAATATGTTTATTTATGGCATATTTCTAAATCAGTTTCAATCATTTTTTTAATTTGCAATTATTATTTATTAACTTCCTAAATTAGCAACTTTAAGACCAATCAAGTTATTATTTTATTAATTTTTAATTTTAAAACATAGATTTTAAATTATATGAAACTCATTTTATTAAATATTCAGTTATATATATTTTTAAAATTTTGAGATGTGAAATATGTTTATTTATGGAAAATTTTTAAATCAATTTCAGTTATTCTTTAATTTGTAACTATCATTTATTAACTTTATAATTTAACAACTTTATTTGTTTATTTTCGAATATAAATGATTTAATAATGATGGTAATATAATTGTGGAGAAAATTAAGACCAATCAAGTTATTATTTTACTAACTTTTAATTTTAAAGCATAAATGTTATATTATACGAAACTCATTTTTTATTGAATAACTTTCAATTTTCAACTTGGTAAACATTTTTTATTTTGTATGATAGGAAAATATTTATAATTGAAATACATAATTACTTGGTATATTACGATTTCAAATTCGAATTTTACTTCTTTTTCCTTAATTAAATATTGAATACATTATCTTTTAATCATATCGAATGAAAAATATATGATATTTTATTAAGTAATTTAAATGTAAAAAAATTATTTTTATTATAATAGATTCAAAATACGATTTTGTATTTCAATAATATTTAAATTTATTATATTTTTAATGTTGGTAAACGTGGTGTTTCTAAGACATCTAATGTTAGTAGATTGTTCATCTACTACGATCTTGAATATATTAATTTATTTAAGAAAAGGTATATTAAAATTGTTTATTATCAATCAGAACATGTATACAATTTTATTTTTTATAAGAAAAAACATTAACAAATATATAGGTATATTGAGAAACTATCTTTAACATCAGCATCCAGTGACCAAGTTGGATCGATTGTTATTTCAAGCGTCGAGGATGAATTCCTTAACAACACTGATTCTACTTTTATAGTTTTTCTCGGTACCATACATTGGTATACTTTTTTTTTTCTTTTTTTCATATACTTTTTGATTTATGATGCCTTTTAGTTAGTATTTGGTTTGTTATGTTTGATTATAAAAAGAAGGTCTTGGTTATTAGGACAATCTCTGCCATTTGCAATGATAAGATTATAATTGTTGCAACCATTGTAAATCCCGTGTCAAGAAAACATTTGAGACAATTGAAAAGGAGGATGGTTCCGGTGATGTAGAAGATAAGTAAACTTTGGTTTGTACCAATCCTGACTGTGAAGACGTTGATATTTTCTTAATTTCTCGGTTACAGTTTTACTCATTTTTATATTTTATTAGATAAACAAAAAAACTAATCAATCACCTTTTATTTCTTCGTAACGTAAACACATTCAAGACACCCATTCGCGTGTAATATTGTACTGGTACTACAACTTTGATCCTGTTTGATTATAAAGCCTATAAGAGCCTCAAGAAATCCGGAATAAGAACTTTTAGCAGCACAAGGTGAGGTAATTTTTATTTACAACTTTGTCAGTAAAACTATTTCATTATCTTATTTATTCATATTTTACTCATAGGTGTTCAATTCTAGAGGGATTCTCAAACTATATCAAAATCATTTGGTGTTCTTATGTCGGAACTTCAATCTAATCCTCCTGAATTTTCTAAGATTATATCAAATGTTTTTTCAACTTTTATATAGTTTCGATTACCATTTTTTAAAACTATGCTTATTTGTTTGTTTGTAAGATGAAGTGTATTAAACTTGAGGCAATTCAACGCCTATATCTAATGCTATTTAAAGTAATGAGAAATCATCATCCTCTGGTGAAGTTAAACGTAACACTCATGAAGTCTATGAGGTAGATGACTCACTAAATTGTTCTTCAACAAAACACCGTATTGGAGATGAAAAAGATGAAGCTGGGGTTCATGGACTTGGCAAACTTTTGATTCCAAAGATGGAGAAGTGGTGTGTTTCGTTATATTTCGTTTTTGATGAAGTGTTTTTAAGAGATGTTGGTGTTATTTGTTTCACATTCTGATGCATTTGAATGTTTTTCTTGATTTATTATGTTTTTGAACATAGTAAAATGTTTGTTATAATTTGGGTTATGTGTTTATTTGGCATATTTGCTTTTAACATTATTTATACAAATATGTAAATAGATTTATGTTAATCGTCAAACCTAACATTTATAATGAGGCGTTTTCATAGTAAATAGTTATGACTTAATTTTAAGTATTTTTATGGAGTCGTTTACTATGTCAATAAACATTGTTTGATATATGTTTTTATAAGTTTTGTCAATTAAGTTAAAATTTATATCACCTACAACTGTTAATACAAAACAATTATAAAACAATATAACATTTGAAAACATTTCTTTTATTTTATTTAACGACATAATTAGATTAACCTAAACTAATTTTTGTTGCATGGAAAGTTCAGTTAGTATTTTTATTTTACATTTGTTGTATATATAATATAAATGATCCATACAACACAACACAACACAATATAATATTTCCTATGTATAAAATGGTAAATTTCAATTAAATTTTAAAATGGTATATGAAAGGTCAAGTTAAAATGTGTAACTTGTTGTCATTATCTTACATTCATGCCCCTCTTCCATTGATCAATGACATTTATGTTTAGTAAATGTATACTATATATTAGATTATTTATCAATAATAAAAAATAAGCTTATGCATAATAAACTCATCACATTTGTCAAGAACATATATTCACAAATACATTCTATTGTATTTGTGTATTTGGACTCAAGGACTAATTAGTGAACAAAAAATAATCAAAGTTAACATTAAATATGTTTTGTAATTTTAGATAAGTTAGTTAAAAATTCATATGTAACTTTTCGACTCCGCCATAACATGCGGATTTCCCACTAGATAAAAAATGTTGGGTACACTATATAATGATTATCATTTCCGGTTTATCATAAGGGTTTCCCGTGCATTGCAGCTGTAACGCTTTGCATATTTGTACATTCCCTATTTAGAAAGTGTAATCATATTTCTATTTATGGAAACTTGTATCCATGTCATGTTTGTATTTCGTTTCCAACTTTGTAATCCGAGACTTTAATCATAATGAAAATTGATACTTTATTCATTCTTGTTATACATGCAATCAATCATCTAAATACGTGTTTTCGTGCAAATCAACACTTGTTATACGTGCAATACTCATACATTACACCTTTATACTTCTAATACTTAAAAACCGGCTAAAATACGTAAAAATGGCCCGACTCGACGCCCTCGTGCGAACTGGAACTCACTTCGCACAAAGTGGACATTTCACATGAAGAGAATGCACTTCATACGAAGTGAACCCACTTCGCACGAAGACAAACTGGCAGTAACTCCTCCGCTATAAATAAGAACACTCCTTCAACTTTCTGAACCTTTGCACTCTCCCTTTGAACTTCCAGAATTGTTGGAAGAAACTTCTCAGCTATCTAAGTGAGTTTTAGCTCACAATTTCTTCTTATTTTCTTATGATTTCTACTTTGTCCTTACTTTCTTGTTCTTGTACTTCACTTTTCTGATTTGAAGTTATGTACCAAGTGTTGAAACTAACCAAGTTCACCATACACAATAGGGATGAACTCGTGTTATAGTAAGAGTGTAAACGATGGGAGTCTTGGCTTTCCGAATTAAGTTCCACCCCTCACTTGTACACCTTTATGCTAAATAGTATATTCATTTCCATACATTCATGACTAACCGGGTTTATCAACTATGTTGATAAACTTTGTGCTTTGGTGAATCATATAATGAGGTCTACATACCTCCATGCTTGACCTCTATGACATATTTGAAGGACTAAAAGACTTAACCTATATAATATAACATATAAATATATAACTAACCGAGTTCATGATACTAAGCGATGCATAGTTAGGTGTTATGAGCTTAGGTTATTCTATCTCGTTCTAACATCCCTCGTTTACAGAATTCAATGTCAAATGAGTATTAGACGGATACATATTTGAAAACTGTTAACTTCGTACGAAGTGGACCCTCACTTCGCACTACGCGAGCAGTCACTTCGCACTACGCGAGCAGTCACTTCGCACGAAACGAGCAATCACTTCGCATGAAGGTGATTTTCATACGTATAATTTTATGCACTTTTATTTCCGAATCTGGAACTCTTGTCGACTCAGAATACTCATACACCTCTGTACCCTCATGTAGGGTAACTTCGGTACTCTACCCTTTAACATAGCGACTCGCGGATTGCTCGGAAAGCTTTGCAAACCCGTGAGTATACTCGACTCCCTTTTTATCTTTTACACTTTTGGGGTGCAACATATATGAACTATCAAAAATCACTAAATCACACATTCTTTATGCTATATCACAATCAAACATTCCTTCATACATTCTTAATACATAATACTTGCAAACTTGTATATGCTAGAATTCAAATGTTTTATACTATGTCATTAACTTCATACGAGCTCCCTTAACATGTATAGCGCTATAGGAGTAACGCACCGCCCATATTCTTGAGGTCATGTTAAGTAAACAAAACGGTCTAGTCATTGCGATGATTAGATTATGATAGCGGGAAACTTTGGGTTGATATGTATAGTTGCATTACTAGTATTGTATGATAGTTTTTAAGTAACGTTTATGCCATGTGGAATGTTTAAACTTTTACATTTCCTAGTATAGAAACTTGTGTACTCGTCAATGCCTTAGGTATTGAACTATACTTTAATATATGTTGCAGGAAATTACAATGACAAGGATGCATGGAATCTAGTAGGATGAACTAAAAACCCACTTTAAATTTAGAGTTTATGTTGGATCGTGTTTCTTGATTACAATGTTGTACTTGTTTCCAAATGTTGTACTTTGTTTCCGAATGTTGTACTTGAATTACAAATGAAATGAAATTTTGTTTTTAAATATTTGTCGTGCCATAGTTTATGAAGTCGCGAGCAATCTATTTCGTCCCGCCCGATGTTTCCGCCATCGGTTGGTGTGTGATAGATTGAGCCATAACTATAGGGAATTAGGAAAAATTGCCATGATTTGACCTAGTCTATAGTCTAAGTACCAAATCAGACCCTTCTTGCGAAATGAACCTCCTCGTATGAACTGAACCCCTTTGTGCGAACTGGATTTACCTTCGCAAGAAGTGGTCACTTCGTACAAAGTGGACACCTCGAACGAAGAACCTTTACTTCGCACGAAGTGATTTGAAACTGTTTTTTCATTTAAAATATTTAAATTCTTCCATTCTGCTTCTGATCTAGCCATTTGGTCTTAAATATTACATGCCTTTCCTAAGGTTAACACAATACATACATGAAGACGTGAAGACACTTATACTACAAACGAGACGGTCTCACCAAAATAGTGGTGAAACCCGCACTTTGGTGATCACTCTCAATCCGCGTATTCGATTTTTTTTTCACGAAATTACGCCATCAAGTTAGGAGTGATATCCACATCTTGATGAAAAATTTCCATTTCATACTCTAGTGGACCCTTGTCAACGAGTCGGAATTTGCTCCTCTTTTGGTAAGTACCAACACGTTTATAGAATGAAATTATCAAGTTAGGAGTGATATCCACATCTTGGTAACTAGCCCCACTCCTCGTATTTTAATCCCGCCAAAGTCTCAAACTTTTGATTGACTAGGGATGTAACATCTGACGAAAAACGGGTTCTAAAACCCGCTCCGTTTTGTAAGAAAAGTATACATTATGATGTTCGTTATGTGTTTATGTTAAATGTTTAAAAGTTTATATATTATTTGCATTAAAGTAATAAGTAAAATAATAAATGTTAATAATGAAAAAATAAAAAAATAAATAATAAATAATAAAAATAAAATATCAAAAAGTGAAGACCACGGGTATCGAACCCGGGTCTCCACCCAACCAACACACACAACACACCACTACACTACACACACATATCTGCTATAATCTTAAATCAAATAAATTTTATAATAAATCAACATCTGAATCTGAGTTCAAGAACAACCGTCTGTAACGGTTGTAACGTTCCAATCCATCATCAATCTTCGGTTCTGTTTTGAATTAAAACTGAAGAACCGTTCCCAATTATGAGTTAGACTCAATCATGGGGTTAATTAAAACTAATTCGGCTACACAATAATTAGTCATCAATTTTTGACCGAAAATTATAAAAACTGAAATTCAACATTCTTCTATAAATGGCGATCCAAAGCTTCTTTTGAATTCGCTCAGTCTCAAACATTTCTCTAAAACTCTCGAAAGAAGCTCTCTGCTTCAAATTGCTCTTCGCCGGAAACTGTGTCTTCGCCGAAATATAACCAGAGAAATCATTACACCCTTCTGTTTCAGTACAATTACTTGAATCCTTTTATTTTCAATTGTTTCATGATTAGTTATAATAAGTCAGTAAATCCAATAGGTATAATTTGATTAATCAGTCGGGTATACTGTTCTGGTATTAAACATGAAGAAGAAGAAGTCGAGTTAGAATATTAATATAATTAAAATCAAGGTTTATACCAGGTTAGACACACAGTCCAGTGGTGGACTGTGTGCAAAGTTAAAGTAGAGGTCCCGGGTTCGAGTCTTATCACGATGCCAATTTCCGAATTTAAACCAAAGTTTTTTAATACTTATATATATTAACTCTCAGTTTGTATATAAATTTAATATAAATCATAAATATCCCGGGTTAGTCACACAACCAAGTTGGTCGGGCTGTGTGCAACACGAAGCTTCTGTCGCAGGTTCGAGTCCGGTTCGATGCGTAGTGATACGCTTTCTGAAATAAATCAAACCTTTTTAAAATAAAACCAAAATATAATTGACTCAGTAAGTGTATATAATTAATTAAAATCAAGATTATTTCGGGTTAGACACGTAGCTCAGTTGGTAGAGCTACGTGCACGTATACGGGAGGTCACGCGTTCGAGTCTCACACGATGCCAAATCCATACGAATTATACCGGTTCGACCCGCTGAAAGGGTATATTTTTTAATTAAACTTTTCTTTATTTTTATCCAAAAACCATAAAAATATATTTAAAAATATGACTTTTTAAACATAAAAATAAGTAATACATAATATTAAAATTTGTCCAAAAAGCCTAATAAAAGCCTTTAAATAAAATACTAATTGAAAATTAAAGAGATATATTTACCGAATTATTACATGAATATTTAGGTTAGTTTTCTCGTCGGTTGGAATCTATAATCGTGCGCGTTTGTTATCAACTCAAGAAACGCACCCACTGTGAGTGAATTCTTACAAATTTCCTATTTTTATTCATGTTTTGGGGTGTATCATGTGTCGTTTATTTAAATCATTTATTCAAACACTTGTGCTATTACCATTATGTGAACTAACGTGCTATGTGACATTTTGTTTATGGTTATTTGTGGTTATACGTTTTTTTACATTTCAGTCAAGCTGTCACATTAGGCCCATCAGTTCCTCGTTGGATACCAGTAGAGCATCGCGTTGCCTAAACAGATTGGCTCTGTATGGTTGAGCCTTGATCTCACAGCTTATCATTATTTTCTCATTTCAGTCAAGCATTCACAATAGGCCCATCAGTTCCCTGTATAGATGGGTAGAGCATCGCGTGCCTCATCAGATCGGCTCCGTTTGATTGAGCCTTGATCTCACAGTTCATCATTTATCATGCTCATGTGTACATTGCTAGATGCTTATGTGGTTTGTGAATAGATTACATATACGTTTGCTCATATTTGGTTTATGCACATTTTTTTATTTAATTAATCAACATATCTTTTCTTTCAAATATTTAAACGGGATTCACTCGCCAACTTTTGTTGACCCAAAACTCTATTTTTACACATGATACAGGTGAACAGGTTGAAGCCCCCAACACATAGGGTTGGGCCTTAGAAGAGAAATAAAGAGTTACTTAAATGTCATGATTAGAACATTTTGTGCTTGTATGATTTATGTGTTTGTTGGAATTTTCCCTTTTAGTTTGGAATAATAAATATGAAATTTTATAATAGCAAATGTCATGAGCTTTGATGAAAACCCAATCATGCCCCGACTACCATTTCCGCTGCGGGTCAGCGTGTGACAAGGGACATGTAGTAACTGGAAAGGTGAATGGCGTTAACCACTCCTTGGTAAGAGTATTCTACCTATTAGCCTAAAGAATGTTTCCCTAACTCGAAATAACTTTCGATCAATTTGGAATAGTCTTAGTTTCATTCCGAGACACTCCAAGCTTTATATTGTGTCTCTTTTATGTTATATCCATTTCTATGTGTTTTATGTTTGATATGTTTATCATTTCGAACCGAAGCATGAAACGCACGTTACTCGCAATCCAAACAAAACTAATAATCGTGAACAAACTAAATTTACATTCTTTATCGTCCTTATACGTGATTATACAATGTGAATACATGTTATACTTGTGCAAACTATGTGAAACTTACGTGCTATGTGGAATATTTTATGATAAACAAACGCTATTTTCAAAACGTTATGGTCAAGTCTCATCTTTTCCCCTATTTCGACCTTTTAGATGTCTTCCTCATGAAACTCGAATGCAAGAAAGAAGTCCAAGTCTGACTCCAACTATACCTTAGATGTCCAAGAAGGACATGATGAAGTTCATGGCCAAGCAAATGGCCAAGGTCATCCTCGATATAGTCAGTAAGATCTAGCCAACCCCCACACACTAACTCTCCCCATGTCTCGTTAGAATCCAAAATCGACCGACCCAAGTCAACCTTCACGTTTAAGCAATTCAATTCGTACAACCCAATGCCGTTTACGGGCGAAGAACGAGCGATGAAGATGCTATAATGGTTTGACTCCATCGAGGTCACCTTCCGTCAAAGTGGGTGCCCTGAGCATCTTCGTACCACCAACGCCACCGGCGTCTTCTGATCAAAAGCTCTTGATTGGTTGACCGCCAAACCTAACGCACGAGAGACGATGCTGCTTATGCGTTAACCTAGACTGAGCTTAAGAAGCTCATGAACGATGAGTTCTGTCCTCCCCACGAGCTCGAACAAATCGAGAACGAGTTTTGTAACATTAAGCAAGTCAGGAGTGACAACTCTGGCCTCACCACTAGGTTCAAGCAACTTAGTGCCCTATGCCCTGGTCAAGTCGATTCTACCGACAAGGCCATAGCAAAATACATTCAAGCCCTTCATTCCTCCTTCTCCAACTACGTTGAGTCCGCTCAACCCAAAACCCTCGAAGACACCTACCACTTAGCTGCCAAGTTTAACTGCGACATTTGTACATTTTTAGTCATTGAACAATTCATGACATTTCCGTATTTAATAAAATCTTGTGTTTTATTTGCGAGAATGTATATTTATCAATCAATCCCGGACATTTTTATTTGATAAAATCTTGCATTATATTGGTAAGAATGCAATATTGTCAATCATTGCACAAATTCGGTCATTTTCATGTTCGATAAAGTTTTATACTTTATCTACGAAACGTGTAACCGTACAATCGAACAAATCGACATCCATGACATTTCCGGACAAAATCCAAGTTACACATGCCTTAACGCCTTTATATAACCTAAATATTAGGTTAAGAGGGGTTAAAAATGACAAAACGCAACAATACAAGTCCAGGGGCCCAAATTGTCAAAAAAAGGTTTGATTCATCACCAAGTTGGGTCACCCATCTCCAATTTTTGACACCTTGCCCTCATTTTACCACACTTAATTTGTTGTTAACACATATTAAGGTCACTAATCCACACTTGGTAACACTTATCATCACCTCCTTGATCCTAAAACACTATAAATACCCTTTGATTCATCCATTTTTTACACCACTTCAAAACACTTCAAAGCAAAGTGTGAAGTTCTTCTTTCTATCCTTCTTGGAGCTTGTTTCCAGCCTTTGGAAGCCTCTATCTTGAGTTTTGGAAAGAGTTCTTCAGCACAAGTAAGTACTCTTCCTTGTTCTTTCATTATTTTAGCTATTTTGAGCTAAAAGTCAAACAGTTTGGCTTCCTGTTTGACTTTCGGTTCTGACCATTTTGGTCAAGTCAAAGTTCAAATTGAAGTTTGCAACATGATCGTAATCATGAAGGTATTAATCCCTTGCGATTGCACCTTATGATTACCACGTTTAGTAGGCAAGATGACGAGTCAAAGTTTTACGAGTTAAAAGTAATAAAAATGTATAAAAATGCATTTTACGACGAAATCAATTTTGGGTATTAAAACTTAAGGTTTTGACACCAAATCAGTTTTACAACATTATTAGACATGCTCAAACATGTCTAACTCATCATTTCTAGTTTAGTGCTTATTTCTTAGTTGTAAGTCGAGCGGTTTTACTATTGCTTTTGACTTACGAATCTGAACCGTTGGGTCAATCTTAGATTCAACCAAGCGCATTCTTACGACCATAGTAATTTAGGGAATAACCCTCTGAGGTTATACCTTATAGTCATATAGTTTGGTTAGTTATATGATGAGTCAATTTTATGTACTTCTAAAATGCCGAAAACACCCTTTTGGTGCATAAAATGGTTTTAAACATGTAAGACCATAGTTTTGACCTCTAAACTGATATTATAACATAATCAAACTTGTTTTGACATATAAGACTCATCATAGGACTTATTTAACCATCCGAACCCATAGTTACGCTTGCGACCCAAGTGGCGTAAACCATTTTAACAAGTCATAACGAGTCAAAGCACTTAGAAACTCTTCCAAATCAGAATGTAAGGTATTATAAACCAAATCATACAAGTCCCAACACTCGTTTGGTTTATAAGACCTCATTCTATCCAATCCTCCTATTAAAGTCTCGACGCACTAACATAGTATTTCAATATTTTAGGACACACTTGAACTCTTCAATCCTTGAGCTTTGTTGATCATTTGAACAAGACATTTATGCAATCCCAAGTTTGTACATAGCCCCCTCTTTTACGTTTTCAAATGTTTTGGGGTGATTCATATGTGCTTGTCACTACTTTCTTGTTTTGTGACATTATACATGTTTTACTTATCTAGTACATATAGTACATGATTTCAACGACATTTTACTTCGTACGTTGATTTAGCATGCCTAGTACAAGATTTTGAAGACATTTTTGCTTGGTATATTGACTTAGTATGCCAAGTACGTGATTTCAACCATTTTCATGACATGCTTACATTGTTCAAGACATATTGGTGCGTTGAATATACAATGATAGATTCATTAACATTGATCATGCCGGCCGGTAGTATGTAATGGTACCATTGGATTGACAATCCCGTTCCCGCTTACTAGGTTTGTTTGGAAGTGACTTTAGGGAATGACAGAATCCGATGAACATTTGATAAACCTTTGTCTTTATAAGGGTTTATCCGACAGTCAACAAGGCTTGAATGTATCCGCCAACAATCCATATATATGTGTGTCTACACACTAAAATAACACAAGAGTTTTTGTTTAAACAAGACCTATGTTTATTCAAAACACCTGTTTTATACAAGACATTTTGACAAGAGAAGACATTTTGGTTATTTTATACAAGACATTTATTTTATGGTTTAAACAAGAATTTTGTTTGCCATACAAAACATTGTTTTATACATAGGCATTTGTTTATAAATAACATTTGGTTTATACATGGCATTGGTTTATACATGACATTGGTTTAAACAAGTCATCTCAAATTTTGGCTCATGGTAAGTGATTTAAATGATGAGACGTGTGTAATATGATAAAAGCATGGTGGATACGCCGCTGGTACTTCCTATATATAAGTGATTTCATTATATTACATAACGTAGCGTTATCTAAACCACTTCAAACAAAATACAAGACATGACATATTTTATACAAGGCACGAGTTATTTTGGTTATTAAGTTAACCATGCATAATTTCTTTTAAATCATTTGATTTTCATATGATTTCATAAAAGAAACATTTTTTAAAGGATCATGGCTACTTTGTAATAGTTGAACTTTTATTTTAACTTTCAAAGCAATGAATCTCATCACAAAACCTATGTTACTCACATGCATTTTTATGCTAACGTTTTATTTTCACATATGTTTCTGGAGCAAATGTTTGAACTTTGAGCATGCATCACATAGGGCGGACTTGGGCCTTAGTGACTTTAAAATTTTCAACACAATTGTTATGTTTTTTATTTCATTCTCCCAATACAATTTAAACAATTAAATTCAATAATACAACACTTTATGTACCATGTGTTGTGAAACAATAGTTTTGTGACATGACTCCCTGACGTTTCCGTCGCGGTTTGTTGTTTTACGCGGTCGGGGTGTTACAGAAAGATTGGTATCAGAGCTCATGGTTATAAGGAATTAAGTTATTAGTAATACTTTGGCCTAGACTATAACCTTTCTAGGTCTGTATCACAAGTTATCTTGTGTTCAGATCTTAAAACAATATCATCACCTATCCTTAGGTGATTACCAAAACAAATTCACAAGTTACAAATTCGTTTTGAAAACAAATCATCTAATTTGAAAACAATCATCTATCCTTAGATGATTTGTTTTTGGGCTTCATGCCTTCAAAGTTGTCAAAATCTCGTCAAAGTTTAGGTTTTAATAATGTGAACACGTGCAATCTGGAAGGGTGGATGCGTGTACCCTAAGTTTCCTGTCAAAGGCTACAGTGTTCGTACAAATCCGCATTATCGGACTAGTCACTCTTACCATGGAACTCTTGGGGTGAGTGTCCACTTATAGGCTAAAGCATGTCTTCGCGGTACATTATAAAGACCCATTTACTTTGATTAGTCACTATGTGGTATTTGTTTGTTTTAGGTAACGAACAGATGATCATAATCCTTATGTTTCGTCGATATTTTTAACGTTTCCTTTTGACTATTCAATATCAATCTCACCCGTTTTCTCTCATATTTCCTTCTCTTTTAGAATGCCTCCTTGTCGAAATGCTGCTCAGGATGCCGACATGGCAGTAATGATAGCTCAGCAGATAGCTGCTGTGCTACCAAATCTTGTGACTCAATTAAACCAAGTCAACAATAACAACAACAATGCACCTGCTGCGTGCAACTTTAAACAATTTAATTCGACTAAACCGCTCAAGTTTAGTGGTTCTAAGGGAGCTACTGGGCTCCTATAGTGGTTTGAGAGTCTTGCAAGCACATTCCGTCATGTTCAATGTCCGAATGAGTGCAAAGTAGAATTTGCTTTGAGTGTAGTCCAAAAGAGGGCGCTCATGTGGTGGAACAGAGTGGTGAGAGATAGGGGTGCTGATGTTGCAATGGCTTAGACGTGTGAAGAGCTTCGAGCTCTTATTATGAAGGAATTCTGCCTACACCACGAGCAAAGAGCACTTGAGAACGAGTTCCACGACCTGAAACAGGATAGTGGAGAACATCATGCCTACACTTACCGTTATGAGGAGCTAAGTTTGTTATGTCCTACTATGGTCACACCCTTGGATAAGGCTATTGAAAAGTACATTGATGGCCTTCCTGACCCAGTTCAGGACATAGTCAATGGTAGCAACCCTGCTACAGTCAGACAGGCTATCGAGTTGGCTGCAACCCTAACTGACTCGCAAGTTAAGAAGGGTAAACTTTTTCGCAAAGGCAACAAGAAGCAATCTACCAAGACTGCACAAGGGAAACAAAAGGGAAACATGGCCGAAACCTCCAAGAAGTCTAGGAAGTGAAAGCTTCCAAGAATTTCGCTGTTGTTACACAACCTAACAAAGCTACTCCCAATCAACCAGCACAACCTCCCACCAAGAGACAATATGACGGTACTGCACCTCTGTGCAACAAGTGTGATAGTCATCACCAACCCCATCTACCGTGCCGTCATTGTACCAATTGTGGATGATATGGCCATCTGGCCAACACTTGTCGTTTTGCTCCTGCCCGGAATCAAGTGGTTCAAATCTTGTTCAACCACAAGCCAATCCTGCACGACCCCACTACCCACCTGGATCCTACTACAATTGTGGTGATCTTACTCATTACCGAAACAACTGTCTGAAGCTAGTTAATGCAAATACAGCTCGGGCATGAGCATTTGACATAGATGCTAATGAGGCTCGTGCTGACAATGACGTGGTTAACAGTATGTTCCTTATCAATAATCAGCCTGCTTCTATTCTTTTTGATTCGGGTGCCGATAGGAGTTTTGTATCCTTAGATTTTAAGCCTTATCTTTCAACACCACGATCCAAACTAGGAAAACCCTTAACAGTATATATAAATAGTGGCGAACCTCTTGTACTTGATTCTATTATTCGTAACTGCCAATTGAACCTCAATAACCATCTTTTTTCCATTGACCTCACGCCAATGCAACTTGGGAGTTTTGACGTCATAGTAAGCATGGACTGGTTAACCAACACTATGCTAAAGTGATCTGTTTTGATAAGATTGTTCACATCCCTCTTTTGTCTGGTGAAATCCTAGAAGTTCGTGGAGAGAAACCCTCTCATAGCCTTAAACTCATGACATGTACCCAACCCAAAAATACATGTGAAAGAATTATGTAGCCTTTTTAGCACATATCGTAGAGGAGAAAAGAAAGGGTAAGAGTACTCAAGACATCCCTGTTGTTTGAGATTTTCCTGAGGTGTTTCCTGAAGAACTACCTGGTTTACCCCCAGCACGTCAAGTCGAGTTTCGTATAGACCTTGTACCTGGTGCCAACCCAATTGCTAAATCCCCTTACCATCTTGCATCGTTTGAAATGCAAGAGTTGTCAAAACAACTCCAAGAACTTTCATACAAAGAATTTATTCGTTCGATCTTTTCACCTTGGGGCGCTCCTGTCCTATTCGTGAAAAAGAAGGATGGATCCTTTCGCATGTGCGTCGATCATCGTGAGCCCAACAAACTCACGATTAAAAATAGATATCCCCTACCTCGTATTGATGATCTTTTTGATCAACTACAAGGTGCTACATGTTTCTCCAAGGTTGATCTGCGTTCTGGGTATCATCAGCTTCGTGTGCTCGATGAAGATATTCCCAAAACTTCTTTTCGCACTCGATACGGCCATTACGAGTTCACTGTCATGCCCTTTGGTTTGACAAATGATCCTGCCATCTTCATGGACTTAATGAATTGGGTTTGTAAACCTTATTTAGACAAGTTCATCATTGTTTTCATCTATGACATTTTGATTTATCCAAAATCCCGAGTCAATCACAAACGTTATCATCGTCTAACGATGGAACTCCTAAAGAAAGAACAACTTTATGCCAAATTCTCCAAGTGTGAATTTTGGTTGAAGGAAGTTCAATTTTGGGACACATTGTCAACGAACAAGGTATACATGTAGATCCTGCCAAAATCAGTGCGATTAGGGATTGGAGTACACCTACCGAAGTTCGTTCATTTCTCGGTCTAGTTGGCTATTACCGCCACTTTATCACAAACTTCTCTAAGTTTGCGGTTCCCCTCACTACTTTGACTCAAAAGAATAAAGCTTTTGAGTGGGGTCCAAACAAGAAGAAGCTTTTCAGACCTTGAAACAAAAGCTTTGTGATGCTCCTATTTTATCCTTACCCAATTGCAACGATGACTTTGTTGTATATTGTGATGCACCGAATCTAGGCCTTGACTGTGTTCTCACAGAAAGAGACAAAGTCATAGCCTATGCATCAAGACAATTGAAAATCCATGAAAAAAAACTACACAACTCATGATCTTGAGTTAGGTGCCATTGTTTTCGCTCTCAAAATTTGGAGACATTACCTCTATGGTACAAAATGTGTGGTTTTCACTGACCACAAAAGTCTCCAACACATTCTTAATCCGAAAGAACTGAACGTGTGACAACGACGTAGGGTTGAACTTCTAAACGACTATGACTGCGAGATTCGCTACCATCCTAGTAAGGCGAATGTCGTAACTGGTGCTCTTAGTCATAAAGAACGTGTCAAGCTACATTGTGTTCAAGTTCGATCTGATATCCAAACACGTATTTTTGAAGCCCAACGCACTTGTGTAACCCAAGGTTTGTTGAAAAAACGACCTACCCCATCACCTCGAGCTTCAGCTTGAAACAAAAGACAATGGGTTACTCTACTACATGAACCGTTCATAGGTTCCAAGCCAAGACAATCTCCGCACCCTATTGATGAATGAGGCTCACAAATCTCGTTATTCAATTCATCCCGGTGCAGATAAAATGTACAAGGATCTTCGTACCTAATATTGGTGGCATGGTATGAAGAAGGATATTGCCTTATACGTATCCAAATGCCTAACTTGTCTTAAAGTTAAGGTAGAAAATCAACATCCATCTAGTTTGCTTGAGCAACCAGAAATTCAGGTTTGGAAATGGGAAAACATTACTATGGATCTCATCACTAAACTGCCACGTACTTCTAGAGGTCATGATGCCATTTGGGTAGTCATTGATTGTTCAACAAAGTCAGCACACTTTTTGCCAATTCGTGAGGTTCTATCTGCTGACAAACATGCGAAGATCTACATTGATGAGATAGTATCTCGACATGGTGTTCCTTTGAACATCATATTGGACCGGGATGCTCGATTCTCATCTCACTTTTGGAAGACCATGCAATCTGTCATGGGAAACAAACTTAACTTAAGCACTGCTTATCATCCTCAGATGGATGGACAATCCGAAAGGACAATCCAAACATTGTGTGATCGACTTTGCTGGTAGTTGAGATTCACATCTACCTTTGATTGAATTCTCCTACAACAATAGTTATCATTCCAGCATTAACATGGCTCCTTTTGAAGCTCTATACGGTCGAAAATATCGTTCACCTGTCTGCTGGAATGAGGTTGGTGAAGCTCAGCTCACCGGACCAGAAATCATTCTAGAGACTACAGACAAAGTCAAGAAAATACGCGATAACCTCTTGACAGCTAGAAGCCGTCAAAAGAGTTATGCGGATTAGCGATGCAAACCGTTGGAATTCCAATTGATCACGTCCTTCTCAAGGTATCCCATTGGAAAGGTGTAATTATATTTGGAAATAAAGGAAAACTTGCACCTCGATATGTGGGACCATTTAAGATCGTTGAGAGGATCGGAAATGTGGCCTACAAACTTGAGCTACCACCTGAGCTTGGGAATGTTCCATCCAACTTTCGACGTGTCCAATTTGAAAAAGTGTTTGGCTGATGAAAGCCTCCACATCCCTCTTGATGAAATTCACATTGATAAAACAATGCACTTTGTCGAGAAACCTGTGGAAATACTGGACCGTGAAGTCAAGAAAGTCAAACACAAACGCATACCGATTGTTAAAGTTCGCTGGGAGTCCAAACGTGGCCCAGAGTTTACATAGGAATGAGAGGATCAAATGAAGGCGAAATACCCACATCGTTTTCTCAAAAGTTTCCTCTAATTAAATTTGGGACGAAATTTCCTAAAGTAGGGGAGACTGTGACATTTGTACATTTTAGTCAATGAACAATTCTGGAACATTTTCGTATTTAATAAAATCTTGTGTTTTATTTGCGAGAATGTATAATTATCAATCATTATACAATCCCAGACATTTTTATCAATAAATCTTGCATTTTATTGGTAATAATGCAAAACTGTCAATCTTTGCACAAATTCGGCCATTTTCGTGTTCGATAAAGTTTTATACTTTATCTATGAAACGTGTAACCATACAATCGAACGAACCGACATCCATGACATTTCTGGACAAAATTCAAGTTACACATGACTTAACGCCTTTATATAATCTAAATATTAGGTTAAGAGGGGTTAAATATGACAAACGCGACAATACAAGTCCAGGGGCCAAATTTTTTAAAAAAAGTTTGCTTATCACCAAGTTTGGCCACCTATCTCCAATTTTTGACACCTTGCACTCATTTTGCCACATTTAATTGGGTGTTAACATATGTTAGGACACTAATCCACACTTGGTAACACTTGTCATTACATCATTGATCCTAAAACACTATAAATACACTTTGATTCATCCATTTTTTACACCACTTCAAACACTTCAAAGCAAAGTGTGAAGTTCTTCTTTCTATCCTTCTTGGAGCTTGTTTCCAGCCTTTGGAAGCCTCCTATCTTGAGTTTTGAAAGAGTTCTTCAACACAAGTAAGTACTCTTCCTTGTTCTTTCATTATTTAGCTATTTTGAGCTAAAAGTCAAACAAGTTTGGCTTCCTGTTTGACTTTCGGTTCTGACCATTTTGGTCAGTCAAAGTTCAAATTGAACTTTGCAACGTGATCGTAATCATGAAGGTATTAATCCCTTGCGATTGCACCTTATGATTACCACGTTTAGTAGGCAAGATGACGAGTCAAAGTTTTACGAGTTAAAAGTAAAAAAATGTATAAAAATGCATTTTACAACGAAAACGTTTTTGGGTATTAAAACTTAAGGTTTTGACACCAAATCAGTTTTATAACACTATTAGACATGTTCAAACATGTCTAACTCATCATTTCTAGTTTAGTGCTTATCTCTTAGTTGTAAGTCTAGCGGTTTTTACTACCGCTTTGACTTTCGAATCTGACCCGTTTGGTGAATCTTAGATTCGACCAAGCGCATTTTTATGACCATAGTAATTTAGGGAATAACCCAGTGAGGTTATACCTTATAGTCATATAGTTTGGTTAGTTATATGATGAGTCAATTTTATGTACTTTTAAATTGCCAAAAACACCGTTTTGGCGCATAAAATGGTTTTAAACATGTAAGACCATAGTTTTGAAATCTAAACTTATATTATAACATAATCAAACTTGTTTTGACATATAAGACTCATCATAGGACTTATTTAACCACCCAAACCCATAGTTACGCTTGCGACCCATTAAAGTGGCGTAAACCATTTTAACAAGTCGTAACGAGTTAAAGCACTTAGAAACTCTTCCAAATCAGAATGTAAGGTATTATAAACCATATTATACAAGTCCCAACACTCGTTTGGTTTATAAGACCTCATCTATCCAATCCTCCGATTAAAATCTCGACACACTAACATAGTATTCCAATATATTAGGACACACTTGAACTCTTCAATCCTTGAGCTTTGTTTGATCATTGAACAAGACATTTATGCAATCCCATGTGAGTACATAGCCCCCTCTTTTACGTTTTCAAATGTTTTGGGGTGATTCATATGTGCCTATCACTACTTTCTTATTTTCATGACATTATACATGTTTTGCTTATCTAGTACATATAGTACATGATTTCAAAGACATTTTACTTCGTATGTTTACTTTGCATGCCTAGTACATGATTTCGAAGACATTTTTGCTTGGTATATTGACTTAGTATGCCAAGTACATGATTTCAAATCATTTTCATGACATGCTTACATTGTTTAAGGCATATTGATGCGTTGAATATACAATGATAGATTCATTAACATTGATCACGCCGGCCGGTAGTATGTAATGGTACCATAGGATTGACAATCCCGCTCCCGCTTCCTAGGTTTGTTTGGAAGTGACTTTAGGGAATGACGGAATCCGATGAACATTTGATAAACCTTTGTCTTTATAAGGGTTTATCCGACAGTCAACAAGGCTTGAATGTATCCGCTAACAATCCATATATATGTTCTACACAATAAAAGCAATTGATTTATAACACAAGAGTTTTTGTTTAAACAAGACCTTTGTTTATTCAAAACACTTGTTTTATACAAGACATTTTGACAAGAGAAGACATTTTGGTTATTTTATACAAGACATTTATTTTATGGTTTAAACAAGAATTTTGTTTGCCATATAAAACATTGTTTTATACATAGGCATTTGTTTATAAATAACATTTGGTTTATACATGGCATTGGTTTATACATGACATTGGTTTAAACAAGACATCTCAAATTTTGGCTCATGGTAAGTGATTTAAATGATGAGACGTGTGTAATATGATAAAAGCATGGTGGATACGCCGCTGGTACTTCCTATATATAAGTGATTTCATTATATTACATAACGTAGCGTTATCTAAACCACTTCAAACAAAAACAAGACATGACATATTTTATACAAGGCACGAGTTATTTTGGTTATTAAGTTAATCATGCATCATTTCTTTTAAATCATTTGATTTTCATATGATTTCATAAAAGAAACATTTTTTAAAGGATCATGTCTACTTTTGTAATAGTTGAACTTTTATTTTAACTTTCAAAGCAATGAATCTTCATCACAAAATCTATGTTACTCACAGGCATTTTTATGCTAACGTTTTATTTTCACATATGTTTCCGGAGCAAATGTTTGACTTTGAGCATGCATCACATAGGGCGGACTTGGGCCTTAATGACTTTAAAATTTTCAACACAATTGTTATGTTTTTTATTTCATTCTCCCAAGATAATTTAAACAATTAAATTCAATAATACAACACTTTATGTACCATGTGTTGTGAAACAAAAGTTCTGTGATATGACTCCACGTCGTTTCCGCCGTGGTTTGTTGTTTTACGCGATCGGGGTGTTACATTAAACATAACCGAATCTTGGATAGAACTTTGAAACAAAGGGTTCTACCAAAACGGTTCACCAAGCCACCACCGAACCAATCACTGAATCATCCAAACCCTCACCCAAACCCAACACCATTGGTAAGAAGTGGAATGCTTCAAACTAAAACTGTGTAGTTGTTACTCCGGAAATCCATAACAACAACTTGACATAGCCCGAAATCCTGAACCGACCAAGCTAGCTTACACTGGGACTCTTCCCAAGTGTGCTACCTGCACCTCCATCACCCAACCACCGCATGATGCCGCCTTTGCACTACGTGCAATAAGTTTGGTCACTTTAACACCGTATGCAGAATGGGCCAAAAGCACAAGGTGACCAGACCCAACCACCTTCCTAGAACCAAACCCAACACCCAGAGAACAATGATCGCACTTGCTACAAGTGTGGCGACCCAAACCATCTCAACAATGTTTGCCCTCAGCGCAACTAAGCCCAGCAGCAAGCTCCTCGTGGATGAGCTTTCGTCATCACTACCGCTCAGGCCCAGAACAACAACGATGTCATCAATGGTACGTTCCTCGTAAACAATGTTTATGCTTCTTGCTTACTTGATACTAGCGCAGATAAAAAAGTTATGTATCTGCTAAATTTGAATAATTGCTTAAGTGTAGACGTTCTAGGTTGCCAAAATATGCAGTTAAAGTCGCTAATGGTAAATCAATCACCGTTGATTAGGTTCTTTCTAATTCTCCCTTAATCTTAACAGTCATAAATTTTCAATTGATCTCATACCCAAGTAATTGGGTAGCTTCGACGTCATAGTAGGCATGGATTGGCTTCGAAGAGTCCATGTCGAAGTTGTTTGCTCTGAAAAGTTCATTCGTCTTCCTCTTCCATCTGGCGAGTCTTTACACGTCTATGGTGAAAAACCTTCAAAGGGTCTCAAGCTCATGTCGTGTACTCAAGCGAACAAGTACTTACACAAAGAGTACTATGCCTTTCTTGCCCACGTTGTGGAAAAGAAGGATAAAGGAAAGAGAGTGAGTGATGTTCTTGTCGTTTGCGAATTTTCCTGATGTTTTTCCTGAAAACCTACCAGGTCTTCCTCCTCACTCCGTTGACTTTCGCATTGACCTCATTCCTGGCGCTACACCTATTGCAAAATCCCCTTACCACCTCGCACCTTCAGAAATGCAAGAACTATCGAACCAATTTCCAGAATTACTTGATAAAGGCTTTATACACCCTAGTACTTCTCCTTGGGGTGCTCCGGTCCTCTTTGTCAAGAAGAAGGACAGTTCTTTTCGTATGTGTATCGATTATCATGAACTCAACAAACTCACCATCAAGAACCGTTATCCACTTCCTCGCATTGATGATCTCTTCGATCAACTCCAAGGCACAACGTCCTTTTCTTGTTCTGGCTATTATCAACTTCGAGTCCTCAAAGAGGATATTCCCAAAACAGCCTTTCGTACTAGATACGGTCACTATGAATTCGTAGTCATGCCTTTTGGTTTAACCAATGCACCCACGGTTTTCATGGATTTGCTGAACCATGTGTGTAAGTTATACTTGGATCGTTTCGTGATCGTATTCATAGACGATATCATCATCTATTCTAAAACCCAAGACGAGCATGAACGACACTTGTGCCTAATCCTCGAACTTCTATGTGGTGAATGACTGTATGCCAAATTCTCCAAGTGTGAATTCTGGCTAATGGAAGTTCAATTTCTCGGACACGTTGTGAACGAGAAAGGCATACACGTGGATCCTGCCAAAATCGAAGTTGTCAAGAACTGGATTACACCAAAGTCTCCGTCTAAAATTCATTCGTTCCTTGAATTGGCAAGTTACTACCGTCGACTCATCTCCAACTTTTTACATATCACCGTTCCTCTCATTTCCATGACAAAAAAGATAAACCTTTTATTTGGGGTTCTGAACAAGACGAGTCTTTTCAAACGCTCAAGGACATGCTTTATGCTCCTATTCTTGCACTTCCAGATGGTAACAATGATTTTGTCGTATATTGCGATGCATCTAACCAAGGTCTTGGTTCTGTTCTCATGCAATGAGACAAGGTTATCGCTTACACTTCGAGACAACTCAAAATACACAACAAGAACTACACCACTCATGACCTTGAACTTGGTGTAGTTGTTTTTGCATTAAAGATATGGCGACACTACCTTTAGGGTACTAAGTGTGTGGTCTTCATCGACCATAAGAGCCTTCAACACATCTTTAACCAAAAAGAGCTCAACAAGCGTCAACGCCGATGGGTGGAGTTGCTCAACGACTACAACTGCGAAATTCGCTACCAGATGGGTAAGGCGAATGTTGTGGCCGATACTCTTAGTCATAAAACTCATGTGAAGAGTATTTGTTGTTTCCAAATTCTAAACGACCTTCGTGAACGCACTTGCGAAGCGCAATACTCATCTGTTAATAAGAATAAAGTATACGATAAGTTGAAGTGTGGTGCTAAAAATTAACTCGTATCCAAGTCCGTCGGTATTCTTTACTATCTCGATCGTATTTAGATTCCAAACTATGACAACCTTCGTGACTTCTTGATGAAAGAAGCTCACAAATCTCGATACTCTATTCATCCTGAGCTGACAAGATGTACCAAGACCTTCGTACGTCTTATTGGTGGCCTGGTATGAAGAAAGATATCGCCACCTAGGTGTTGAAATGTCTCACTTGTTCTAAGGTAAAGGCCGAACACCAACGTCCCTATAGCTTACTCGAACAACTAGAGCTTCCAGTCAGGAAATGGGAGAGTATAGCTATGGATTTTATCACCAAACTTCCTCAAACTTCTTCTGGTCATGATAGCATGCGGGTAATTATTGATCGTCTGACCAAATCCACTCACTTTCTACCCATTCGTGACGATTGCAAAGTCGAGAAATTGGTTCGTACCTACATGGATGAAGTCATTTGTCGTCATGGTATCCCCATTGACATCATTTTGGACCGTGATGGTCATTTCACCTCGCGTCTTTGGCAAACCTTTCAGAAAGCCCTCGGTACTTATCTTAACCTCAGTACCGCTTTTCATCCTCAATCCGACGGTCAAACCAAGCGAACTATCTAAACACTTGAGGATATTCTTTTCTCATGCATAATCGATTTTAGTGGAAACTGGGATTCGCACTTACCTTTGGTATTCTCGTACATTAACAGTTATCACGCTAGTATTCAAATGTCACCATTCGAGGCATTGTATGGTTGTAAGTGTTGTTTGCCTATTTGTTGGCACGGGATCAGAGAAGCTCAAATTACCGATCCCGAGCTAATACATGAGACAATGGACAATATCCTGCAAATTCGTGATAATTTACTCATAGCTAGAAGCCGACAAAAGAGTTACGCCGACAAGAGACGCAAGCCTTTGGAATTCAATGTTGGCGACCATGTACTTCTCAAGGTATCCCCTTGGAAAGGATTAGTTCGATTTGGTATGAAAGGAAAACTCGCTCCTCGCTTGGTATGTCCTTTAAAGATTCTCGAAAGGATTGGCAAGGCAGCGTATTGACAGGATCTACCTCAAGAGCTCAATAATGTTCACTCGACATTTCACGTTTCAAATATGAAGAAGTGTCTAGCTGAAATAGGACTTCAAATTCTACTCGATAATATGCAAATCAATGAGTCCTTACACTTTGTGGAAAAACCGGTTGAAATCAAGGACCAAGGAACCAAGCAACTTAGGCGCAGTCGCATACCCATAGTCAGGGTGCTATGTGAAGGCAAACGTGGCGCTGAATTCACTTAGGAACTCGAGAGTGAAATGAAGACCAAACATCTGCATCTTTTCGTGGATTCTTCCTCTTGAATAAATTTCGGGACAAAATTTCCTAAAGTAGGGGAGACTGTAACACTTCGCATATTTGTACTTTCCCTATTTAGAAAGTGTAATCGTATTTTTATTTATGGAAACTTGTATCCATGTCATGTTCGTATTTTGTTTCCAACTTTGTAATTCGAGACTTTGATCATAATGAAAATTGATACTTTATTCATACTTCTTATACATGCAATCAATCATCCAAATACGTGTTTTCATGCAAACCAACACTTATACGTGCAATACTCATACATTACACCTTTATACTTGGAATACTTAAAAAACAACTAAAATACGTAAAAAAGGTCCAACCCAACGCCTTCGTGCAAACTGGAACTCACTTCGCATGAATAGAATACACTTCGTACAATGTGAACCCACTTTGCACGAAGAGAAACTGGCAGCAACTCCTCGGCTATAAATAAGAACACTCCTTCAACTTTCCGAACCTTTGCACTCTCCCTCTGAACTTCCAGAATTCTTGGCAGAAACTTCTCAGCCATCTAAGTGAGTTTTAGCTCACATTTTCTTCTTATTTTCTTATGAATCCCTATCCTTACTTTCTTGTTCTTGTACTTCACTTTTCTGATTTAAAGTTATGTACCAAGTGTTAAAACTAACCAAGTTCACCATCCTCAAATTGATGAACTTGTGTTATAGTAAGAGTGTGAATGATGGGAGCCTTGGCTTTCCGAATTAAGTTCCACCCCTCACTTGTACACCTTTATGCTAAATAGTATATTTCATTTCCGTACATTCATGACCAACCAGATTTATCAACTATGTTGATAAACTTTGTGCTTTGGTGAATCATATAATGAGTTCTACATACCTACATGCTTAACCTCTATGACATATTTGAAGGACTTAAAAAGACTTAACCTATATAATATAACGTATAAATATATAACTAGCCGAGTTCATGATACTAACCAATGCATGGTTAGGTGTTATGAGCTTAGGTTGTTCTATCTCGTTCTAAAATCCCTCGTTTACAGAATTCAATGTCAAAATGAGTATTAGACGAGATACATATTCTCAAACTATTAACTTCGCACAAAGTGAATAGTCACTTCGCACAAAGCGAGCACTCACTTCGCACGAAGTGAGCAGTCCCTTCGCACGAAGGTGTATTTTCATATGTATACTTTTTATGTACTTTTAATTCCGAATCTGGAACTCTCGTCGACTTAGAATACTCATACACCTCTGTTCCCTCATGTAGGCTAACTTTGGTACTCTACCCTTCAACATAGCGACTTGTGGATTGCTCGGTAAGCTTTGCAAAACCGTGAGTATACTAGACTGGCCCATTATCTTTTACGCTTTTCGGGTGCAACAAATATGAACTATCAAAAATCACTATATCACACAATCTTTATGCTTTATCACAATCAATCATTCCTTCATACATGCTTAATACGTAATACTTGCAAACTTGTGTATGCTAGAATTCAAATGTTTTATACTACGTCATTAAATTCGTACGAGCCTCCCTTAATATGTATAGGTGTAAGTCCCGAAAATTGGATCTCACGATATCACACGTAAAAACTGGATCTCACGATATCACACGTAGCTTGATTAGTGGCGGAATCACACTAACAAGCTATGAATAAAGATATAAGAAATAAGATGAAATAGAAAGTTCAACTTGCATACAAATGTGGAAATTTGTCTAATACAAGTTGTAGAGAGACCACTCAAAGCTACTAACCCTCATACATCATTTACTATTTATAGTAATGGTTAGTGCACCATTAGCCTAAACCCTAGGCCCAAAATGCCTTTCCCAAGCCCATTTATAGCAAGTATGCCCAAACCAACTTAGTGAATAATGCATAAACCTAACAAGGCCTAACAAACTCCCCCTAGGTTTACTGCATTAGTGTAGCCTTCCGCTTCAAGATCCACCAGCTCCGCTGCCTCCAAATAGTGGACTTAGATCTACATAGAGTTTGTTGTTGATCACATTGGCTACAGCATGTGTCCAAGACTGAGCACATGCTTCATATTTATCATTTGTATGGATTAGATGCTGACCCAAGACCTTAATATCCCCTTCATGAAAGCGGATTAGCTCCAACGTGTCTGCCAATCAAAATGCATTTTCTTTAGTTACAATCACCGCCTCTGCCATCCTTGGATCATAAGTCAAGCAGCTGAAGTTCTTTAGCACTCCTTTGTGAAATCTAGGAGCTACAAGAATCACTTTCTATTTGTCAGTAGGTGGCCAAATCACATTCTAAATTGTTCGATTAGTGTGAAGATCATGAATACCCCAGGACTCTTCTTGAGATAAGACTTATCAGTCTTCATGGTTGGGAAGTTGTGCGTTACTTCATGCTCAAGTTTAGAATGAAACGCCCATCTAGGACCACGTTGATTCGAATCAGAATCATGATAAGGAGCTCGTAACAGAGTTTTCAGATCTATTTTGGTCCATGATTCAAACTGTGATTATTTGGTATAATATTCCCTGTGTCCACTTTCTCTTGTCACCAACCATAATTTCCTATCGTGATCATATCTCCAGCATTTGACTTCAGACTTGTTACTGACCTTGTCAAAAAGGCTTGATCCTATTTCCATGACATATCGATCGAACACTTTTGTTGGATCCTTCGGTTGAAAGTTTCCATCAAAAGGATTTAAGTCTTGGTTCTTCATGACAAGCATCTTTTTGTTGCTGGTTTCTTTTTCTAAGGCAGCTTTCTTTTCTTTGTCTATTTAGCAGCAAGATAGGCACTCAGGCCAGCTTCACGTTCTACATCAGCTGCAACCTTTTCTTGAGCAGTCTGTTCGTGATGTACAATGTTTTGAGGATCATCATCTTTATCTGCAAATTCACTACAAACTTCTTTTGCAGCTTTGCTTTCAATTCATAAATCTCTGCCATAAGTAGACTCACATCACCCTGAAGTTGTTCAATTGCTTGATCTCTGATTGTTACTTGGTTTTGTAGAGTTGATATTTGAGCATCTTTTAAAGCATCATCTTGTTCAAGAACGACTACTCTTCGATGTAGCTTCTTCACATTCACATCTTTATCATTATCACTATCTGAATGCTCAACAAACTTCATTTTATCTGCAGCGATTCGCATAGCAGCCTCATCATGTTCTGTAAACCTACCACTGGAATTGTTGGCTTCAAATTGAGCATCGCTTGAACTTCCAGGCTGAGATCCAGTGGTTGCTTCGAAGATAGAATTTTCTAGCATGTCTGTAATCGGGACATCTTGAATAAATGGCTCATGAAAGGTACTCGTGCCTGTGGGCTTGGGGTCAACAGGGGTTTCCGGTTTAGTTCTCTATTTTCTTCCTCGATTCTTGCTCTCTCACGGTGTAATCATATGTCTACATTTCTTCAGCAGGAACGATTTTGTGAGGAGGGATCCTAGAATCGCCTTGCAATGAGGCAAGAAGTGTTGCAAGATTTTCTACAGATATCAGGTTCAGATCTCTGACGATTTCCTCAGCTTTCTCAGATTCAACATGTACCAACTCATCGTCATCCTCTTCTTCATCAGTTTCTAAATCTTCAACATCAAGTACTTGCTTCTATTTAGCATCAATGATTTGTATATCATGTTCCTCAGCAATTATAGCGTTAACTGGTTTAGGTGCAGATAACACTGGTCCAAACTTGCCATGCTTCTCTAGAGCATACTTTCCAACAAACTTGAATTTTGTAGTGTCTCGACTCTTGCACGCTGCTTCAAAACAACTTGGACCCATCAGATTTAGATTTAGGAAATTATCGCTCTTTACTAGATCTGGATCCTTCGCATCAAGTATTATCTAACAAATCTTGGATATAACAGGAAAACTTTCTTCTTGGGATTCTCCAGCATGTTTTTCATATTATCGAAAATAAATGCAGAGAAGTTGTAATCCCAGTTGTTCACTAGAGAGACTAAGGTAGCTGATTATGTCTGATTGAGCTGATCTAGTCCGCCTTTGTTCTAACAATGCATGTAGAAAGATGTGTGCTAAGAATCTCCAATATGGCGGGAACATTTTCTTTAACATTGTTAGATACGCGCCTTCGTAACTCATCTGTCGTAACGCTTGAACAACTCTGTCTTTGACGTAAGATATTGGATGGTGAGCCTGATCATCAATCTTTAGTACTCTCGTACGTCCACTTCAAAAATAATAGTATCTTTCTTTTGTATCTTCTACTCAATCGCTCCTTTGCCACCAGCATCACTTCTCTTAACTTTGGTGTTAATCCAAAAATCCTGGATCATGTCTTCACAAATGACTGGATTTGTCTTCAAGGCATGAGTGATGCGACAATTGTTTAACTGGACTATCATTGAATGAAACATCTTGTAGTAATAGGCCGAAGGATCGGACAAAAAGCATGCCTGATTATGAAAGGGTTCAACTTCGAGCTTACGTTTTTCCATCATCTTTTGCGCCATTTTCTGCATTTTTTGAACATAAATGTCAAGTTTTATCATAGAATTCAACTTAGTTGACCCCTTTTGACCATTCAATCTCAAATCAAACGGGTCAAAGAGTCGACAGTTCAAAAGGTTCATGTCAAATAGTGAAAAGGTTCAAAATAGTGAATGTGTCCAAAGATTCGGAATGGATCGGGTCAACTGTGTTTTGGATGGACAAGGGTTCAAGAGGTAATTCGAATTAACCCTTGTCAGATATCCGAGATGACTGACATTTCGGATGGAATATGTCAGATGTCGGATGATTATCCGAAATACATGTATGTGATCCGAGATCCATCCGAAATGCATGTAGGTCATCCAAGATACATCTGAAATGCTATGAAGGTTATTCGAGATCCATCCGAAATGCAAGGGAAACATCTAACCTATGAGTTCGAAATAGATTCGTCCGAGAGAGATCTGAAATGATTCAGGGGTTCGAAATGAATCAAAATGATTCAAAAAAGACCATTTATAGACTCAAAATGGGCCTATGCGAAATGTTGGGCCAGACCCATTTCGGCACAGTGGTCAGCCTGGCCCATTTCAGAACAGTAAACCATCCAGATGATGGGCCTATCCGAAATGGTGGGCCCAATTCGAATCTGTTCGGGATGAGTGGGCTCGTCCGAAATAGGTGGGGCCTATCTGAAATAGTAATTTTATTTAAAATGTTGTGGGCCCACTTGTTTCCTAGTTCTGAACAGTAACATCTTTTGACAAAATCCGCGATCCAACTAACCAAGCAACCTTTTCACATCTAAATATATAATAGAGCAATAATAATAATAATAAAATAGTAATAATAATAGGGGAGAATTACCATGGAATCAAACCGTTTTTGAACCGATTAAG
Organism: Scalesia atractyloides; assembly: GCA_947069175.1. Taxonomy (NCBI): domain Eukaryota; kingdom Viridiplantae; phylum Streptophyta; class Magnoliopsida; order Asterales; family Asteraceae; genus Scalesia; species Scalesia atractyloides. Next base: position 43,648,140 of record CAMTDV010000013.1, on the reverse strand, counting down.
GAACACTTTTCAACATGAGCTTAGTCAGACAGGTCCACGCGATTGTCGATATATTTGTCCACTTAAACTTATCACGTCAGCCTTCAATTTTCAACCTCGTGACTTAACTTGATAAAATTTGCTATAACATCTGTGTGTCCCATATCAAGACATACCCCCGCGATCAAGGTAAGCATAATGGTTCATCGTAACGCGTGACTATCCTTAGACCATACTTTCATTTACAACGTCAGACTTGTTGGTTAACAGGCTAGTACATCGTACTATTCTTGACTTTTCAAGCGTACGGAATTTTCTCATGATGAGATTTCCTTTCTTTTAAGGTTTTGGATCTTTTGTGGATATCCTAACCGTGCCTAGGTCTGCATATATACGGATGCAACAGAAGGGCAGCCCTGATATCCCGGATGATTCATCAGTATACCAACCCAAAATTTCAGAAGTTGGCTATATATCAACGCAAGATTTAAGACCATGAAATCATACGCGATGATATGTTACCCACGTGATGTATAGCTAGTAGAATTTTGTCGCTTGGTATCTTTTTGCCCTTTTAGCGATAAGCCTATCAACACATCACAGTGGATCCTTGCTTTTTCAGCATTGAAACCTTACATGTGTTATTCAAATTCATTACCTTGAAAATTTTAATTTTATTTTCCCAGAACAGCAAATATTTCTCCCCCTAAATTTGTGCAAAAGTAGAATACTTTATGCTCAAATTTAGTTATTTAGCTGTTGATAATAATTTATTCACATTTATGGGTTTTTTAACTGCTCAGTCGGTATACCGCATCATTTTCAAAAGATCCACAAGCACCTTGAATCTCGAGTTGCTGACAGGTTCTGTAAAAAGATCTGCTGTATTAGCAACAATATGGATCTGTTCATATTTAATCAATCCTCTACCATAGTAATCTCGAATGAAATGAACTTTGATATCAATGTGCTCGGTTTTAGAGTGGAAAACAGGGTTTTTGATGATTTGGATAGCGGCATCGTTATCACAGTAGATAGTATGTTAAGATAGGTCAAACCATAATCCTCGAGCTGATGTTGCATCCAAATAACTAGGGAGCAGCAAGCAGATGTTGCAACGTATTCTACTTTCGCAGTTGATAGAGACACTGTTTGTTGCTTCTTGCACTACCATGAGATGAGTCTGTCTCCCAAGTATTGACATCCAGCCGATGTAGACTTTATATCTCTGTCTGTCCCTCCAAGTTTACTTTTAGAAAAGACAAACAAATCAAAGTTCGAATCTCTAGGATACAAGAGTCCCAGTTTTGAAGCTCCTTTAAGGTACCTAAAGGTTCATTTAATGGCAGTAAGATAAGAAAGTTTAGGATTAGCCTGATATCGAGCACATTGGCAGATGGCAAACATAATGTCCGGTTGGCTCGCAGTTAAGTACATCAATGAACCAATCATAGATCGATACATTGTCTGATTGACCGGGCTTCCTTCAACATCCTCATTCAGCAAGGGTCGTTCTGCAATGGAGGAGTCCATAGGCTTAGAATCTATCATGTCGAATTTTGCAAGAACGTCCTGAACGAATTTGCCTTGATGAATCAAGATCCATTCACTACTTTGACGAACTTGCATGCCTAGGAACATAGTCATTTCTCCCAGTGAGCTCATTTTGAGCTTCTTCTTCACCACCTCATCAAATTCCTTGCATAGATCTTCATTAGTTGACACAAAAATGATATCGTCAACATATATCTGAAAAAGGGATGATATCCTTGTCAACGCCTTTAATGACTAGTATTTGATCTATCGTCCCTCGGGTATATCCATGTGCAAGTAAATGCTCTGTTAAGGTTGCATACCATGCATGAGGTGCTTGGTGTAATCCCTACAAAGCTTTATCTAACTTGTAGGCATAAGCTTGCTTCTTTGTATTAACAAACCCAGGGGGCTGAGCGACATAAATTTCCTCCTTAACCTTTCCGTACAGACTTGCCATCTTGACATCCATCTGAGAAACAGTAAAGCCCATATAGGATGCATATGCCAAGAAGATGCGTATGGCTTCCAGATGAGCTACTGGTGCGTACACCTCATCACAATCAAGGCCTTCAATCTGCTTGAATCCCTGGACCACTAACCGGGCTTTGTTTCTCACAATCACGCAACTATCATCTTGTTTGTTTCTAAACACCCAACATGTTCTGAGAGCGCGCTTTCCTTCCGGCAATTTCACTAACTTCCATACTTCTAGCTTTTCAAATTGATTGAGCTCTTCATGCATTGCATTAACCCATCAAGGTTCCTACAAAGCAACATCAATGCTTTTAGGCTCAATCTGTGAAATGAAGCATGAAGATAAACATGTGTTAATGGTTCCTGATCTACTGCGAGTATAAACACTAGCAGTTTACAAGACAAATAACATCCGTAATAGGATGGCTTCTCGAGCACGCTGTGGGATTGCTACAGTAGCGCAAGTTTGATTGTAGATTAGAAAAACTTCCTGACACTATTCCAGATTGCTCCCCCTCATTTGATGCAGCAGAAGTGTTGATCACCGGTGGATCTCCAGTGCAATCTGATGGAATCGGCTCCGGAAACAATGAAGTTCCTTGGACGTTTGTACTTAAAGGACTAGCAATAGTTTACCGTGTGGAGGATTTATTGTTGTGAACTGCATCATCAGGAGTAGTTGTCGTTGTTGGTTCAAGAACCAACTCCTGAACTGGTGAAGAAAGATGTGGTGTAGTAGTGGCTTCATGAAATCCTAGTGGATCCACAGTAAGCTTCTTGAAAGCATCTTGAAGAGCTACATCATCATCTTCAGCTATGATAGGAATAAGTACCACTGTACTTGAGGCATCTGTAGTAACAATCACATCAGATAGAATATTAAATGACTTAAACAAGGAGGAATAATCATATAACAAATCAGGTCCAATCCGTGCGTCTTTGGGATTTTCTTCCAGCCAATCCACGTAGTACATCTCCAAGATCTGCTTCTTGATCTTTTTGTATACTCGATATGTGCTGTTTTAGCATAGCCGATGAAATAGCATTGATCAACTCTTGCTTCAAATTTACCTTTGGCTCCATGGTTAGGAGAACACAAGGACAACCAAAAGTGCGAAAATGTTGTAAAGAGGGTTTCTGTCCTTCAACTATCTCATATGGCATCTTCATGTGATGTTTGTTGATTAGCACATGATTTTGAACATAGCAGGCGGTGTTCACTGCTTCTGCCCAAAATATCAGTGGAAGCCAGAATCTATCAGCATCGTACGGGCAGCTTCAATGAGAGTCCAATTACGTCTTTCCGCAACTCATTTTGTTGAGGTGTTCGAGCTGCACTATATTGACGATCAATACCTTTTAAAGCACATCAATTATTCAGCTCAACATTCTTGAACTCCGTCCCATTGTCGCAACAAATAATTTGAACTCGCTCGTTTTCTTGGTTATCCATGAGAGTGACAAATTTCTTTATTAAACCTGCAGTTTTAGTCTCTTGTTCCAAGAAAAATACCCAAGTGAAACGAGAAATATCATCAGTGATGACCAAGCAATACGCCTTTCCTCCGATACTCAACACATCAACATGACCGAAAAGATCCATGTGAAGCAGTTCCAGAACTTTAGAGGTCATGTGCACGAGCTTGGGCTTGTGAGGCTTACGGTGCTGCTTCCCACGAGCACATGATTCACATTTCTCGATTTGTATAAAATCTCTGATCGGTAAGGTTCTTACTAAGCCTCCTTTTCCAGTCGATTAAGATTCATCATGTTCAGATGACCATGCCGACGATGCCACATCATAGCATCATGTTTAGCAATTTCAGAAAATAAACAGGTAACTTGATTAGTGGGGGCCTTAATTCATATTAATCACGTAATCATTTCCCCGACGCTCAACTTCAATCAAGTACCAATCTTCGGTATGACAATTCTGGGCTTCAAAACCACATATCCACCTTTAGTGAAGAGAACTTCTAATCCGTTGTCGCACATTTGGGATACACTAAAAAGACGGTGTTTGAGTTCAGGAACATAATTGACATCAGAGAAGCTAGGACCCCATTTTTGACCGTGCCTTTCATAGTAATTCTTCTAGTTTCTCCTCCTACAAAGGTGATAAATCCTCCATTGAAAATTTTGATGTCGTTCAACTGGGAGATGTCCCCTATCATGTGTCTTGAACAACCACTGTCAATAAACCAAAGTTTAACGACAGCGCTCCATAGCCGTTCCTTCACACATAACGGGATTAGTGAGAAACTGGAACCTATACCATATTCGATCTGGGTTAATCATCACTTTCGTTCGCGAAACCTCATGAAAGAACATATTACTTTTCATAGTGTTTGAGGTTCGAGAGGAAGAGGATGTAGAGTTTGATGATTGAGAAAACTGAGACTGAGATCTAGCAAGGATTTTGGGTTTCAAGATTTTTAAATCATTGTTGTTTGAAATAACTTTGGTAAATGTTGCATTTAATTTCTTGGACTGGTTTTGGAAACCATTTAAGTTTGAAACCTTTTGATTGATTTTCTTTGCTAGATTATAGTCTTCATCAGAGGGCTTGGCTTAAGAGAATTGATGTCCAAGACATCGATAGTGCGTAGCCGTCGATGTGCCCTGGAATTCCACAATTGAAACAAGTTTTTCTTTTTCGAGAAAAAGACTCTTAGTTCTGCTTGTGTTATTCTTGGGAGCTGATTTGGTCTCTTCTTTCCACTAGATGCTGATTTCTTGTGTGCATTTCTACTATTTGATGAAACCTGCTCACAATCATTAGCACAAGAGTGAGTATCGATAACTTTACCCTTCAACTTAGGTTCCGTTAGCTTTTGAGATGAGTTTTTCTTTTGATTTTGGTTAACAACATCTGAGGAGATTTCCTCTTGATTTTTCATTTTGTGTTGTTTTCTAGTTTTTCAAGATCACCTTTTCTTGCAGGAGTGGATCTGTAGGCTTAGTCTCTTTTGAAACCTTTTCTTCAAAAACTGAGCCTTTTGCGATGACTATTATCAGTTTCTTTGGAAACCGTTTCATTAGACACAAAGCTTTCAGGATCAAGCGATTCTTTGATTTACCAGATGATGAGCATTTTTCATCAATAATTTGATCATATCACAAGCACTTGGGCTCATTATCTGATGCGTTTAGAAAATCTTCAGTCTGATCCTTAGATTTATCAACAACTCCTGTTCTTCACACTGTCATTCACACAATCCAACACAATAATTTTCATCTTCACATTTTCAGAGAGATCCGAAGTATCAGTTGAGGTTTTAGGAACTAGAATAGTTTTCTAAATCACTCAAAACAGTTGCTCAGACTCTCTAATAAACAGTTAACTCACAAGCAGAATCAAAACCACATCATTTAAATTTCAAGTTTTAATAACTTTAGAAAAACCCGAGTCTCAAAAACCATAGAGTGAACAAAGTTCTAAATGTAATAATCATGTTTATCACATAAAGAAACATCCGATCATCAACATCAATTGGATTTGGTTCATACATCACTTCGACTGCTCCTCGACTTCACTGACTCTGCACATAGCTAAACAATTAATATATCTAATACATCAGAGGTTGATGCTTTCATGGGTTCCTCGGACGGAGTTTTATCGACTCTTTTTCATGTTTTAATTTTCAACTGATTCATTTGAGCATACTGATTAATATCTTACAAAACTCATGGACTTTTGAAAATCGGTGGGTCTGTTCTTTGGTTTGAAAGGTTCCCAAGGAATGTAATCGCTTGGTTTGTCATACATCATTTTATCATAATTTTCCAATTCTTGCTTAGTAACGGGCATTCTTGAGTAATTATGATTATATGGCAGAGGAACTTGTGTATAACCCAACCCTTTACCCTTGTTTTCTTTGAATGCCAACTCTATATTACATAGATTACGAATAGTGTCGCTGGAAGTATCAAATTTCTTAATGTATAGCTCTTTATTGATACTTCCCAGTGAGAGGTTCCAGCTCAGCTCTCACGGAGTCGCACTCCATTGTTTTTAAATTTAGTCTGTTTTTGTAATCATGGACCCAACATTTTTGTTGATTGATGTCCAAGTGGAGCTGAACTATGTCCTTCTTTAGTGTGTTAATCTTTTCATAGAGAATTTTATTGTTCTTTCGAAGACCGATGCACTTAGATATGGAACTGTTGTAATCATTGCTTAGAGCGAAATTATGTGCTCTCATCTGTGCAATCTTATTTCTATAGTGTTCGGAACACAAAAGAGAGTTTACCGTTTTGGAGAGAGTTTTGGGTTCCTCGGATTTGTGCCATCAAGCATTTGTGGTGTGTTTCAGCAACTTCTGAGATCTTCAGAGATTCCACTTGAGCTGTAGCATCCACCCAACTGAATCCATGTTGCTCTTGTACTACCAGTGCCTTTCCTGCTCTAGAGCCTCCTTATCCAGATGAAGTTGAGGTTGAAGTTGACGTATGAGTTGGAGTAACAGGAACCATGGATCTCTCTGAGTTTCTAGCAGCAGCAGCTCAAGTTACTTCATAACCCACTAGTGTCTTCTTGCAATCTCTAGCAAAGTGTCCCGGTTCATGGCATTTGTAGTACCTCAACTTATCTTTTACAGATCCAGTACGAATATTTGACATGGGACGATGACCGTATCTCTTCTGAAACTTCTATGCTCGAAATGCTACCATAGCTAGATTCCAGGATGCATCCAATTCTTCAATGTCTTCTTCGACAACCTGATTTATCTCTGTAGCAAGAACGAATGGAGGCAAGAGATCACCTGCAAGAAAAGCATGCAGACTATTGAGCATACTGCGAGAGCCAACTTTTCTTCATTTTGCTTGGTTAAGAAAGCAAAGTTTTCAGTGAGGGTGTGGATGGGACATTCTGAGATGATGAGGAGTTCACTGGATTGTAAGCCACGTTTGCTTGCTGAGGATATTGCTTAGCAGTAGCAGGTGCAGCTGAGTTGTTCAGAAGAGATATGCCATAAATGTAGTTTGTCTACTAAGCTTGTAGTTGTGCTTGAGTTATCGGCCTGAAGACAACATTCAGATTACTGTTCGTCACAGGGCTGAAAACAAGGTTAGGATGACTTTGAGGCATCAAGGCAGTGTTAGAACTTGTCATCCCTGTAGCAATTATAGAGTTCTTGTGATTTAGCTCTATCTGCTAGTTGTCAATTTCACATGATTTGATGGTAGCAATCAGTTTGGTGAGTGTGACTTCATTCAGGTTTATAGTACGTTTAATCATCGAAACATCAGCATCCCAACTTTTCGGCAACGAGTTCAAAAGTTGGCGATTCATCCCACTGTTAGTAATAGTGATGCCAGCACTGATCATCTGTGAGGCTAGCTTAACGAACCTCCTAATTTGGTTTTCCACGGTTTCCCCATAAATGTGATTGAACGAACTGAACTGCTGGTTCAACATGTTTACCCTGCTCACCTTCATGTCGGTGTATCCTTCATACATATTCTTTAACACATCCTAGACCTCTTTCGCATTTGTGCAATTTCTGACAACAATCGAGATATCCGGACCAAGAGCCATAGTAAGATTCGCCATTGCCTTATCGTCTTTGTCTTTGATTCTTCGATCATCGTCCGTCCAAAGATTCTCAGGCTTCGAAATCTGAGTAAGAGGATCATCTTCAGTTGCGTACATAATGGTACGAGGACCATCATGAGTACACCTCCAGACTTTGGGCTCCTTAGCCTTGCAATACTGTTCAAAACGCCAGGTCCACTCAAAATAATCGTCTCCATACAACAACCTCGTAATTTTGGTAGGCGTTCTGATAATCTGATCCAGTTCTTGATGCAATGCCAAAGTCTGTGACTGGATAGCTTCTAAGCTAGCGTTGGTGAGATCTGCAGCAGTCAAAACACCATTCAGGTTCATCATTTTTAGTTTTACCAAATAGGAATTAAGTATTTTTTAATGAAAGTGACAAGTCCAAAAAGTCCAATCTGAAATGGTCAATGGGAAAAGATAACTCGAAAAAGTGTCCTATCTGAAATGAGGAGACAACTCGAAACAGTGATATGAACTCGAAACAGTGATGCGAACTCAGAACTGTAACTTGAAACAAAGATCCAAAATCAGATCAGTAACTCGAAACAGTGATTTATCCGAGATGTATTAAAGATGATCCAAAATGCAAGCAATCTTCAATAGGAATGATCCAAAATGCAAGCCTTTGATCTGAAATGACTTGAAGATTATCCGAGATGACTTGAAGATTATCTTAAATAAGTCCGAAACTTCAAGCATATGATCCAAATGACTCGAATCTTCAAACTAATGATTCGAGATGATTTGAAACCCAACCAAAACTTCAAAATTTTCCAAAACAGCAGCAAATCAGAATAGTAGCTATTCGGAATAGTGTGATATCAGATATGAGCCTGGAAAACAGGTTTAGCAGGCTTTGATACCAATTGTTAGTCCCGAAAAACTGGATCTCATGATATCACACGTAGCTTGATTGGTGGCGGAATCACAAAAACAAGCTCTGAATCAAGATAGAAGAAATAAGATGAAATAGAAAGTTCAACTTGCATACAAATGTGGAAATTTGTTTAATACAAGTTGTCGAGAAACCACCAAAAGCTACTAACCCTAATACATCATTTACTATTTATAGTAGTGTTAGTGCACCATTATCCTAAGCTCTAGGCCCAAAATGCTTTTCCCAAGCCCGTTTATTACAAGTATGCCCAAACTAACTAAGTGACTAATGCATAAACCTAACAGGGCCTAACAATAGCGTATAGGAGTAACGCACCGCCTGTATTCTTGAGGTCATGTTAAGTAAACAAAACGGTCTAGTGATTGCGATGATTAGATTACGCTAGCGGAAAACTTTGGGTTGACATATATAGTTGCATTACTAGTATTATATGATAGTTTTTAAGTAACGTTTATGCCATGTGGAATGTTTAAACTTTTACATTACCTAGTATATAAACTTGTATACTCGCCAATGCCTTGTGTGTTAAAGTATACTTTAATATATGCTGCGGGATATTGACGATGTCAAGGATGCATGGAATCTAGTAGGATGAATTAGAAACCCACTGTAAATTTAGAGTTTATGTTGGATCGTGTTTCTTGATTACGTTGTTGTACTTGCTTCCAAATGTTGTACTTTTTTTCCGAATGTTGTACTTGAATTAGAAATGAAATGAAATTTTTTTATTTAAATACTTGTCGTGCTATATTATGAAGTCTCGAGAAATCTATTTTGTCCCGCCCCGATGTTTCCGCCATCGGTTGGGGTGTGACAGCAGCCCGAAGCGCGAGTGCTTTTATATACACACACACAACGTATGTATGAATTTTTAACATTTTTAGGTTTGAATTATGTTCTTGGACCATATTATCGACTCCGCTACAACGCACAGGTCCCCACTAGTATATATATAATAAAAAGCCAACTTCTACCCATATGTTACTATCATAATCTCATAACTACAAGTGCTTTAAGCACTTGGTACAGCCCATTTTATAAGTGCTTGAAGCCCTAGTACAACCCGTTTTTGCTTGAGTTAATAGCTTGTTTTTTACAATTATACTACACTTCTCAAACTTACCACTTACACCCCACTTTCCCTTTTGTTTATTTTTCTTTCATTATTACTTGGTTTTAAAGTTACACCATATAGCTCTCAAACTTACTTTTTACATCCTACGTTTATCCTATTGTTGTTTTTTTTCTTTTTATTGCCGGACCAAATTATGCTACATGGCACTTCTAAAAGTATTATTACAACATGCTAGTTTTTATCTACTTCTGTGTAAATTTTATTTAAACAACATACAACTTGTTAAATCTGTTTCAAGGTTTCGTTTTTCATAATTTTCTTTTTTGTGGGGCGAATACCACAGGTCTTTGCAATCAAGCCTTACAAAGTTTATCACCATGCTGTAATGTGCGGATTTCACCACTAACTATGTAACAAAGAAGAATGAGCATATTGTCAGCCTCTTATAAGACCAAGCGTAGTGGTCTCGTGGTCCACCCAACCACGAGCAAACACTAGCTACACCGCCCCTCCATATGTGAAATGGTATTTTGGGCTTTCCTTCGTGGTTCGTATCACGTAGTGAAAGAGAGAGAGGCTTATTTTGGTACAGAGAGAGAGAGAGATGGGCATTGGTTGGTTTTGTGTGATTTACATAATTCATACAACTACATCATTTTAAGGGTAATTTCACTTATACTGACGTGGACGTCACATGACGGAAAATTCCCTTTCATATAAGTGATCATTACACATAGTCTATGGTGTAAAGTGATGAAAATAAATTTGATGTAGCACTTTAAAAGCCAATCCGGTTTTGTCCCTTCAGATTATACATCCGCAACACCCAAGGCATGTTCTTGTCATCCTAAGGTGCGTACATTTCAACTTATGAATCATTTTATGGAGGTTAAATGGGTTCAAGGCCGCTGGCCGAACATACAAGAACCCAAATATGATTCGGGTAATCGCAGGTTGACATAAACTTAGCCGTTTGTGTCGATTTTTTATTTTTATTTTCTATACCATTAACTTAATTTTTTAAATTTATACTAAAAAACACAAATGCCTAAAACAATTGGGTTGAAACTAAAAAAACATGAAGTTACTCTTTTAACTTTTAATTTGTGACACTAAATTATCGAAAAAGTTTAAGTTATGACTGAGTTGGATCCGACCCTTTTAGCTAAATGTGTTGATCACTTCGACCCTACTTGTGAATTTCGTGTTAGTTTATAAAATCACACCCCTAAATCATTTAGTTAATAATAATTATGTATTAAATGTTTAGAAGATTTAAACGAGTTTAAAAACAACTATGGCATAAGTTAAACTTTGTCCTCCTTGCCACCATTGCAAAGGGAAATATGCTTCGGTGTGCGAGAAACCAATGCGCAAGACTACAAGCCCGATTCTAGTGGGGAGCTTGAACGAAAACTCAGCATGGGTCGGACTCTTAAAATCCAAATTGGTGGGGCCGGGATATTAAAAATCCAATATTTTACACTAAAATAGATATTTTTTTTCAAAAATTTTCGGTAAATTTAACAATAAGAACGAAAAATATATAAACTTTGACCTCCTTGCAAACTTTGACACTTTTGCTCAAGCCCTGTACAAGCTTATGAAATGGGATCTAGCAAAATTATACAAAGGCATGTAACGAATTTGTGGGTACATAGATGAGGTGTTTATAGCTTCTTTCCTATTGAATCTATATGCAAAGTGTGGGGAGATGAACGAAACAATGAAAGTGAAAAATAAAATGCAGAATAGAAACAGGTCAAATGAGTTGAAAATCACCGGATTTGTGTTATCTACATACAACCTTCTAAATCCACTTTATACAAATGTTAAGTATATTATTTCATTTATATATTATTTATCATCATATATAACTCATTAACCATTTTGAAAACAAAGAATAAAAAGTGGACATATATAACTCATATCCTATTTTTCCCACCTCTCATCAGAAGTCATGCTCCATAGCAAAACATTTCCAGATTGATCAGCATTAGCTGTTTGTATACAACAACATAATCTGAAAATAATTGGTTCAAACAGAGAATAATCCGAAATCAACCCCAATATTTTCAATTGGTCGGAAAGATTCTTCATCCCCTGTAACTTAACACTTTAGCCTGAAGAAGTTGGTTATCTTCAAGAAGCCGATCATATTCGAGAAGCAAATCAGCAGATTGTTTTTGAAGAGAAGTAACATGAGCTTCTGCGGTTTCAACTTGTTCATCTTTCTTTTTAGACTCCAGTTTAATCTTCTGTAAATTCTCTCTTAAATTTGATATCTCCTTCTTCAGTCTTACTATTTCTTCCTTTGCTTTCTGTTCATTTTCTTGAAGCTCCATTTTCTCTTTGGTGAGCTTTTCTATTTCTTGTTTTGAAGAACCACCGTTTTTTCTCAAGTTAATTAGTTTCCTAAGATGATGGTGCATGCGATCAATTAAGAAACCAAGATACAGAGAAAATCCTGCGTTTAAAAAAACTATGAACGGTTAGGGTAGATCTAAATGGTGAGTACTGAGTACAGGTGCTAAAGAAGTATACATTATATATGTATCTGGTATTCGAGCGACACCATATTTACATACTGATACGATAAGCCCAAAAGAAAGAGACGTGAGGGGATTTGAAGTTGTTTTAGGCTTTTAGCATAAGCAGAATTCAGACATTGTTAATGTGATTATGACCTGACACAGTAGAAAAAAATCCTTGGAAATCCAAACCTGAAACATGGTGACACAGGTAGAAAAGGTTTCTGGATCCAACAAATTTGGCAGTGCTTACATTTATGTTTTCTTTAATATGTCACATGATCATTTATATTGATTACTACCCAAAAAAGATGTGATCGTATTAACAAAACACATAACGTTATCTTCTGGAGTCCATGCCTGATTAGTAACTAGGAACAAAATTAGGGACGATGTAAAATAAGCCACTCAAGTAAGATCACCCAAACATCAAAAGAGTATTACATTACATATTTACATGCCACCAAAGTATCAATTTGGTTTGGTTTACGTCATTTTTGGCCAAAAGCATGCCCACAAATGTATAATATATTAACAGCCTCAAGTTGGCCGCTTTGAGAAGATTGCCTCAAGGGGGCAACTTGAAACGATTATTTTACAATTTTAGTGCAAGTTTTTGGCCGTAACTAGCGTTAATGAAACCAGAATTGATACACGAAATGCTGTTTTGGATATTTGGTAGACATTCACCGTAGAATTTGTAAAGTAAAACATCATGTAACAATGATCCTGTGACACATGTAAGAAAAACATAAAAGTAAAGTACAAGGTTTGCCATCAGATTGTATTATAGTTACTTTTTCGCCACTGAAGAACCTAAATCCTACATTCATCACTAGAAAATAGATTTTATTTTTCTAATAACTGTGAGAACCTGTCACAGGCAAACCCACGGGCCCCAACGATACCATGCTAAGCAATGGCTAAGCTTTACGGCGTTAAAGCTAGATATTAACTCTATGCATAAGTATCACCCAACTTAAAGGTTTCGATTAACAATATCCGTTAAGTAGCTCACTGCCAATCCATTTCAGATGAACGGGATCTAAAAACACTAACTAGAGTAACGGAAATCAGAAAATCCAAACCAAACCTGAAAGCCTTTCACCATGAGAAACATGAAAAAAAGTGTGAATCAAGTTGGTATTCTCTCACATTAAACAAAGGTGTAAAAGGTCAAATGAAAATGCCATTAACACAAGTTCAAAAATGACTCTTTTTTCCAGATTTTGATTAATGTAGAAGAACATGCTAGTATGAATGTTTATTTTTCTTAACAAACATGGTTCCGGTTTGCGTTTGAATTTTGAAATTTGGATTAACCTAACTTAGTCTTTTTAATTATTATTTTCTGTATTTGTCTCCGGATTCAAGAACAATTATTTCAAACACTTCTTTAAGTTTTTATAGTATAAATGCCCTGAACCAACATAGTTTATAACATGACATATACAAAAAGACCAAACAACTAACAAACAAGTTTTGATCTTGGATTTTAATATGCGTGATCGAGGCAAGAGGATCCTCACCCGAACCTAAGGTTGTAATAACATTTTGAAGCACTATATGAACATCAAAGTGACAGAGATATAAAAATGTACCCATCAAAGAAGCCTCCAGCAAGTGAGTCCTCCAAAGAACCTGATCCATTGGTGTCATTGTACCAATCTTAGCACCCTTATTATGGATTTTAACAATGCTAATCCAATTCGAAAACAATATCACAGACATTGTACCAGCAATTGTCAACACAGTCCCTTTTCTCATCTTCACTTGATCCAAACAGTTCATCACCAGCTTTCTTAGTGGCCCAATTTTCACCATCAGAAGAAATGCCACACATGCCTCAGCAAACACTACCAAGAACAACAATTGTGTCATCTTTATTCACTCACCAACCAAAACCCTTAACTTTTACACAGCATCAACCAAAACCCTAATCAAAAAATCAAATCTTGCTAGGGTCCCATTATCAAGGGAGAATCTTGATAACACTAATCTGAATGGATACCCAGATGGATTTTGGCTTAAAGAAAGTGGGTTTAGCCTGTAAATCTCAAAATGAAGATGAAATATAGAAAAAGCTGTGATCTTGTGAGCTGGGTTTGGATCTTTTTTACAAAATGCAGGAAACCCAGTTCTTAACGGTCAGGATCTGAGACCAATGAAGGAAGTACAGTGAGCTTGCTTGAGGATCACTGGGAGATGGAATTTGCTTTACAAAATAGATTTAGAAAATTAGAAGCTTGTTTTAGGCAAACTTTTTTAGAAATAATAGATTTTAATAATTCAAACTATTAGACGCTAGTCGGTAACGGTTTCAATTTAAAAAATAATTAGTGTTGTTCTCATCTTTTCACATATTGTAAACTAATGACCCTTTACTAAACTGAAAATGATAAGGGGCAAAAAGAAATTAGGGTTGTGTTAGTAAAGGTCCATTAGTTTACAATATATGAAAAGATATGACCATCACTGATTATTTTTTAAGTTGGGATCGTTACCAACCAATGACTAATAGTGTGGATTACTAAAATTCATTATTCCTTTTTTATATATTTTTATCATTTATTCTTTAGGAGAGTGGCGAGTATATAGGAAGGCGTACTTGCAAACAATGTTCCAGTCTGCATATTCCAAGTTGGACAAATACATTACTGGTATCAGAACAACTTCTAGTATCATAACACCTTTTATTTATTAAGAGTAAATTAATCCATTAAAGTTGAAATTTCAAATTTGTTTTAACAATTTTGGAGTTTGCAAGTGTCATGCGAAGAGAATTTCATACATCTATAATATGTACTATGTCCTGATGTGAAAATGTCCTTTATAATACTATAATATACCTTATTTTGAATTGTGAGAAAAAAGTAAACATGGTTAAGTTGTTAGAACGTTTAAAAAAACCTACCAAAGAAAAGTTAAAAGATAAAATTAAATGATAAATAAAATTTTATTAAAAAATTAAATAGGTTTAAGATATATATTACTTATTGTAAAGGGGTTGAAATTGATACTTGAAAAGAAAAGGGTTAGTTGTTGATTTAATAGGCTGAAGGTGTGAGAGTTATGGTTGGACAGGATTCGACACATAGGAACACAAATGGAAGGTTATAAAACTCTCTTCAATGATTCATGGTGGTTGCGTGGATTGAACCATGATTACCACGGGCGGCTTTCCATTTTCCTAAATTTTGACACTTTAAAAAATAAACTAAAATAATAAAAGGGATAGTGGTTTAGGTTATGACCACACCCTTAGGGTAATGGTTTTGGATGGTAGATTAAAGTTGGGTGACATGATGCCTATGTAGATGGTCATGGTGATCACACCCTTTAGCCTAAGAATATCAAACAAAAATGGGTAAATTATACTTCTCGTCATTCATGTTTGTATCGGATTGCAATGAACGCTCTTTAACTTCAATAACTATAGTCGGATTGCAATGGATGCCCTTTAACTTCAATAATTGCAGTCGCAGTCCTTTATTTGTAAAACTCATAACACCATACGTCCTTTAGCACTAACTAGGTTAAAATTTTCAGTTAAGTCATGTCACATGAATATCATGTGAGGGCATTTATATCTTTTTACATCCAAATAAATAAACATAAAAATAACTACTAAAACCAAAAATATTTTTATTAACTACACGTCAACACATCTTATCTATCTCTACTTCTCCCCTTTGTTCTTCAACAACCCTCAAAACTTTAATCATCTCCACATTTTTGCAGATCTGAAACCTGCACCTTCTTTTTACGAGAGCGAGCCTTCAAGCAAACATATCAATAAGACTAACAAACTTACATACCAGAGCTAGCCTTCAAGCAAGCATATCAATGATACTAACAGACTTAGATATAAAGTATAAATTGAATTCAATTGAATTTTGAAGTGGCTATTCTATGGGTGTAAAAATGTCTGCCATGCCATGGTTATAGGCTATTGTATTCAGAGCGAGGAATTTTTTCTAATCACTGCAACTATATATAAATCGAATTCGATGTCTATACACAAACAACATCAACACAACTATGATCAATTGATAAAATTTACAAAAAATGAAATAGAATTAAAATTTGATTCTTGGATGCTCATATTCTATGGGTGTAATCTCTTAGTAGCTTAAAGTTGATAGAAAAGCTATGCTAATTTGTAACACCTTGTAAAATCGTGTCTAATAGTATAGTGACATGTGTTGTAATTTTAAATATAGTCTGTTAAAGACAATAAGGACTAAAGGCGTCAACATGCTCAAACTGAGCCTCTGAGTGACGGTCCGATGTCAACATGTATAAATAACGAGCCTCTGAGTGACTGATATGTCAACATGCTTGAAGATTGGCCTCTGGAAGACTGATACGTCAACATGCCCAGTCTCTGAGTGACATCGGAATCAACATGCTTATAATAAGCCTCTGAGTGATCCTTTGCGAAGTCGTAACTCTCATACGTGCCATTTGTTGGACGAGATGGTTCAATTTTGTAAATATGTGAAAGTTGGATGATGGAGGGATTAAAAGTGTCAACATGTTACATTATACCTCTGAGTGACCTTTTAACGAACCGAGAGCTCGACAATGTCTGGGCATAATCCCGGGTATGCCAAGTATTAGCTACGAGGGCTAAAAGTGCCAAAAAGGTGTTTTAGAAGGTTTTTAGAAGCTTTTTAAAGTTAAGGGGCTAAAGTGTCAAACTTTGAAACTGGCCAAGGGGCGGTCGCGGGCCGCGAGAGACCTGGCCTGGGTCTCTCGCGGGGCGCGAGAAAGGGTCTGCAGCAGAAAGTTTTTCTTGGCTGCCATACAAAGCTCCAAAACCATTAAAATCAAAACCATGGCTTCCCAAACTGCTATGCCACGTTTTGGGACACTTGTAAGCTTCCTCTTACACCACTAAACACCTGGCTTCACCTCCTTTGAGTTCTCCAACTATAAATAGGTGATCAAGTTCACCATTTGAACTTGCACCTTTCTAAATCATAACTCTTCTCCCTCCTCTGGAAGTTCCTAGCTGAAAGGAGCATCCAACTTAGTTCTCTTGCATTCTAGGAACCTCTTGTAAGTGTTCCTTGCACTTGCATTTTCGTTTATTGGCTTTTATAGCCAAAAGTCAAGCGTTTTATGGAAAACGCTTTGACTTTCGGTTAAGACCAATATGGTCCAGGCATTGTTCGAAATGAACATGGCTAAGTGATCGTAATAAGGTAGGTGTTAATCCCTATAAAAGGCACCTCCTGAAGATCACGTTTGCTAGACCAATTGACGGGTCAAAGTTATGATATTAAAAAGTCAAACATGCCGTTTTTTTGGAAAAATCATAAATTGATCTTATATATGTTATGAAACCTGTTTTGACACTTAAACAAGTTGGTAATAATTAATAGAACATGTTCGGCTCGTCAATTTCAGTTCTAGGGTCGGTTCGCAACCGAAAGTCGCAAAGTTTGACTTCTGCTTTGCTTTCGATTCTGACCCGATTTAGATTAGTTACCTACTGATCTAAAGTTGTATTATGATCATAATATAATGTAGCATAACCCTCTGAGGTCATATTACATGATCATAATCAGAATCCAAGTTTATGCGCAAGTTCCATAATTATGCCATTTTGACTAAAATGCCATTTTTGCTTAAAACAAGGTTTTAAATGGTAATGAACTTGAAAATGAGTTTCCTATGATATAATATTATAAGTAGGATTATTTGGGATGTTAAACCAGGTTATAAACTGAGTTTTCAAACAGGTCCTTAAACTATGTCGATAATTGACGATTTTAGCCTCTGTGGCTTATAAAATAGTTTTAATCAAATCTTTTCAAGGTAAATCATTTACCTCCTGATATGTTATATTAAATAACATATTTTTAACATTTTAATCTGACTTTAACATCACTTTTCATAAACATCGCTTAAAGACGTCATATTACGACATAAGTGCCGTTTCGGCGCATAGTATGGTTTTAAACATATTATTGACCAAGACTTGATACCTACTGATTTTAAAACTTATTTTAAACATATTTACAGTAGGTACATGTTATAAACTCAGAATCCCAAATAATTTATAAACAATGTGTAAAATGACCAAAATGCCCATTCGTGCATAGTTTGGTCATAAAAGATAATTTACACATATAATTGATATCCTACTGATATTATATCATAAATAAAGTATTTTTCCAGAACACTTAGAACTATAAAATTAAATTATATTCAAGTTCCTTTTATACGGCATAAAATTACCAAAATGCCCTTATGAGACATAATTTCGTTTTAAAACCTTAACGGGAATATAAGTTAATATCCTATTGATATTTTAACACACTTAAAGTATAATGGCATATAGAACTTGTCCGTGACTTATCTGGTTACCCGATATCGCTAATATGCGCACAGTTACGTATATGTGACTATTTTACGAAAAATTAACCGAAACGGGTTTAACCTTGTCATTTAAGTCTCAAAATCCAGAATGTTTATAGTTTACCCATATTGTACAAGTTAAGGTACTTTTTGGGATTAAACTACATTCTATCCAATCATCGTTTAATCTAGCGTCATGCGTTTTGATCAAGCACGCTAGTCGGTCTAAGTCTATGACTTAAATAAGACCGTTAGTATTTAATTGGTTAGTTTATGCCATAATCCAGACTAGAGACTTGCCCGTAAATGCTATCTGCACTTAGTACTTTTGTGTACGACTGAGTTATTAAAATTAAAGAAGACTAGCTCAGGTAAATACTATTGACTTATTTCCCTATACGGGCTTGGGTTACGGTAAATTATTACCGCTTGGTCGGAAATGGGATCAATCGAACACCGGTTCGGGGATAGTAAATCCACATATTCTGTTTTAATCAGTTTTGTTTGATAATTTAAACATCGGGGTTTAACTACCGTGTCCTGGATATCCTCGGCTCATTACAATAGAAATGGCCACGACCTTAGCGCGGGTGTAGGCATACACCGATAGACGCTCAATTATGCATTCCCACAAGGTTGGGAGGAATTGACTCCTTCGTGAGTCCAAAATGATGTGTACGTTAATTGTGTCTCGGTCTCCGTACCGGGCCCCGTATGTATGACAAACATGTAAATCTGTTAACAAGGTTGGACGGTCAATTAACCCAAGTTATAAAAAGATTTTGTGCTGATACGCACTTAAAAACATTTTTGAAATGTTTTTAAAATGAGTCGGTTGGGTGTATTTACCAGCGAAAGCTGACGTATTTTCAAAAGACTAAACTGCAGGTACAATACGAAAATAGGTCGGAGGTGCTAGGTAGTGATAGAGGATCTTGCAAATCCTAAATCTGCCTAAAGTCTGTTTTATATTCTTTCCATGTACAATTTATGATCCGCCTGTGGATCTTCTATTACGAGCCTGTATATTATTTTGTATTTTCGAACATTCGGTTTATAATAGTAATTTTACTCCAAGACTTCCGCTGTGCCGTGTTTAATTGACTATGATGATTATCAACTGACGTCACGATACTACCCACCCGGGCCCACCGGGGTATGGATTTGGGTTGGAAATCTGGGGTGTGACATAATTAACGACGAAAGTCGCTCGAATTCAGAATTGGTGATCGAGTACTTCTAAAGGTATCACAATGGAAAGAGATTTGGACAAAAATGTAAACTAGCACCTAGCTATGTTGGCTCTTTCAAGATCCTTGAGAGAATCAGACCAGTAGCTTACAAGCTCGAGCTACCTAAAGAACTCAGCAAGATCCATCTGACCTTCCATGTTTCATACTTAAAGAAGTGCCTCGCCATGAAAGCCTCCATATTCCGCTTGAAGACAACAAATTGACGAGTAGATGCAATTCATTGAACGACCCGTTGAAATCACTATGATGAGAAACGGTTAAAACGCAATCACATTTCAATAGTCAAAGTTCGCTGGGAGTCAAAGTGGGGATCAAATTTTACCTGGGAACGTGAAGATTAAATGCGAGCTAAATACTCTCATCTTTTTCCAAAGAATGCTCCTTCTCAAATTTCAGGACGAAATTCTCAAAAGTAGGGGAGATATAACATTCGTAAGAATGGATCATATAAAAACCCAACTCCTTTGTAAATCGGATTTTTTTTACCGTGGAATAAATAAAGGAGGAATATATTTATTGTTTTATTAATTTATTTAATATAGTTAATTTAGTTTGGTTAAATATTGTAAAAGAAATAATTAATTAAGTTAACCTAGTTAATTAGGTTGAGTTATGAAGGTGAGGGTGTAAGTGCAGATAATGGAAAGCTTATTTATAAAGGAACAAAAATAAAATGGATGGAGCCGAACTCGAACCTAGGTCTCAACCTGTCCCCCTAACAAACACGCATATACTTATACCACTCTACCATAACTTGATTTGGTGATATAACCGAACTCGTTCATTTGAATCGAAACTTGCCACCTAAGCAGGTTCATGATCTCGCATAGATCCTGTTGACTCGATACATTCTTCTGAAAATCAGCAAAATCATGTTTTCAAAGGTCTGTTTATGCATTTGCACTCGTTATTCATCCAGATTCACGCATGATATCGGATTAAATCGTTAAATGGAGAATCGTATACTTTTTAATATTAAATCAAAACTGAATCAAAGATCGAGATTTAGGTTTGATTTTTGTCAAGTTTGTTATATAAACTAACCCAAAAATGACCATTTAATCGTTTACCCCTCCAATCCACTCAAATCATACTGAAAACTCGCCGGAAGTTGTTCCTGGTTGCCGAAATTGCAGAACTTCGCCGAATTTCTTCTGTTTCTTCTTTTACTCGCAACCGATACTTGTTCTTGGTATCAATTGATTCGTTTTTTAATATAGCTAAAAAGCCCCTAACTTATTTCTGTAAATACGTTATAAATCCTGGATGTTGGGATTAAAGGGTTAGGGTTTCGGTTTGGGTATTGAATAAGGCTACATGGTGTGGGTAATGGGACTCTCTCCAGGACGACCCGCCACGTCAGCAAACGCGTCAGAGAGCTTGGAGGACGCCCCTGCAGAGGTGGAAGCTTGGAAATGGGTGACGACCCGCCACGTCAGCAAACGCGTCAGAGAGTTTTTTTATTTTTCTTTATTAATTAAACTAGTTTTTTAACATTTACTTATATAAATAAAATCATTTTATATTAAAAAACACACATTACATAACCTAAAAAAAGTAAAAAATAAAAACATTACTAAAAAAATAATAAACATAACATAAAAAAACATACGAACTCCATTTTTTGCGATTTTTTCTTTCATTTTTCGCAAAACCGGCCGATCTTCTTCAGGATACGCGTTTATATCGGCTATCATGATCTCCCACTCTTTAAACTCGACCTCGCGTTCCTTCGCTTTCACCTTTTGAGCCATGACCTCAGTGAACACTTTGAACTGATTCATAAGGTCGTCCATTTTTGATTTGGAACTGGCCCCGGCTCAGCATGTTTTTTTCCAGCTGCCGCCCTTTTTGATTTGTCCCTGCCCGGGGGACGCTCCTCCTCTCTAACCACAAACTCTTCATCATCGAATTCGGGCTCGTCGTTTATATTTATTTGACAACGGGCGTCCGAGCCTCCACCCGCGCTGTAACTACCGGTCTCCGAGGTTTTTGTTCGTTTGGCCGTTGAAACCTCATTTGGGACCGGTGCCCACTAGTTGCTGGTTCGAAGTATTTCCCAAGCACGTATGTGGGGGAAAGCGGTTGCATGCGTATCTTCGTATCGACGCATCGCCTCTTTAAACACGTCTTCATCGCTCATCCCACTACGGCGACCAGTATACAAGTTATTCTAAATCGCCGAAAACGGTTCACGGCCGGATGCATCTTCCTCCACTTGGAAGATACGGAATCGATGTCGCGATAATGACCTTGTTCCATTATCCGACAGTACTTCCTTCCAAAACCCGTCGCCGGTTTGGTTATTACCTGTATTTTTAAATTGTAGCAAAAGTTATATTAAAAAAAAAGTTTATTGTATTAATTTTTTGTATATTTTATAAAAGTTTAGTTATGTACCAATAATGGGGCTTTTAGAAGTGCTAACCCACGCCTTGGCTAACGCCTCCTCCTCCGTCTTCGTCCAAAGTTTCGCCTTCACTCTCGAAGGCTGTTCTTTCTCAACCATATGTTGTTTAACTTTTTTTCGTTCGGACGTTTGAGGTTGGGTCTCAGGAATAAATTCTTCAACGTCCTCTTCGGGTTGTGGGTGAGAAGTGTAAGGGTTTCGCATCATCATTTGTTGAACCGACTGCATTTGTTGCACTTGGCTCATTTGCGAAAACGCGTTCGGGCTTTGTTGAAAACCCACAAAAGCGTTGAAAGAAAATTGTTACGATGACCAACTTGGCTCCATACTAGGATAGTAGCCGGGTACGGAGAAAATATTTTGGTTTGGGTTTGGGTTCGGGTTTGGATTTGGGTTCGGGTTCGGGTTGGTCGGGTTATATGAATTTGGTTTCGGGTTGCTCGGGTTGTATGGATCCATGACGAAAGTTGAAGATTTTTAAAAAAGTTGGAGAGTTATAAAAAGCTGGGAATGGTTTTATAAATTTGAGAGAAAGAGGTGAAGAAAGTGTGTAAAAATATGGGATGGTATTGGGGTATTTATAGGTAAAATTATTAATTTAATTTTTTTTTATAAAATCTAGCCGTTGTTAAACGGCTATATATTTAAAATATATTAAATCTCGCCCCGTCTCACACGTCGCCGGGAGGACTGCCAGGACGACGCCGGGCCACCCGACATGATGTTGGGGCGTCGTCGCCGCGCGACGCGGCTTGGACGGCCCCCACACCGAGTGGCCTAAGGAAGATGGTGACTCCCGGTGTTAGGTTAAAAGTTTTAAGAACCTGTAATCAACACAACATGTGGTTTGGTGGTTTGGGTTGCAAAGTTAAGAACCGACCCCTTGTTTTTTAATTCTGTTTTTATTTCTAACACAAACATGAGTTTAGTTTACAATGTTTAACTTTAACAACAGATAATAGACATCAAATGGCAAGTGGTCCATTGGTTTTTGTTGTTGTCGTTGAACCTTAGGTCACGGGTTCGACTGGACCGTCTGTGTTTTTGGTTTTTTATTTTTTATTATCATGTTTAAAAAGGTTATAATAATTAAAAACTGATCTATTTAATTAAGAGACTATTATATTAAGTATAACATGAGAAGAAAAATTATTTATATATAAATATAAAGTATTTATATATATGTATATATAGTGGAAGTTCAAATGAGAAGAAAAATTATATAAGAACAAAAAGAATAACTTTTAAACTAATAGAAATTCTCCATTTACTTCTTTAATGTATGCATTTAATATTATGAAAAAGGGCATATATGTAAATCTATAATTGTCATTAATTAGCTAATTAATTAAACTTGTAACTTATTTTTTTTAATATACATTTTCAAGATAAAATAATTTATGGTGAATGACAATTTTCGACATGTGTAGGATAAATTTTAGTATGTGTAGGATAAATTTTGAAATGTGTAGGGTATTTTTACATGTGTGTAGGGTAAATTCCGATAAGTATAAGATATATGTAGGTAAATTTTGAAATGTGTAGGATATAATGTTTTTGTTTATTAATGATAGATAACATAATTAATAAGAAGAGTTATAAACTATTTAATATTTTACCATTATGTCCTTTCTTCTCACATTAAATTTCTTTTCAAATGAACATTCCCATATATATATATATATATATATATATATAACAAATAGATAAATTAAACAATCTAATTTATATAAAATGCTAGAAATTTACAATCTACCAAATAAATACGCACTACAATTATTTACAAATATTCGTAATGGTATATAGTCTTGAAAACTCCTGACTTTCCAAGAGGTTGATGTATCTCTAATCTCACCCGGATCTTTTGGATCTAGGAAAACATGATGATAACAGACGTACTTGGGGGGAGAGGCGCTTGTTCTCGGTCATCGTTGGGGCACTTCGGGCTGTTAAGCGTGCGCGACAAGGGCTGGGCACCCCTTGTTCTCGGCCACCAGCCTCCTTTGGGTTGGTCGCTGGCCTGCCTTGCGTGGGCATGGGCTGCTCAACACCCACCCCTCCCTTATATATACATTTTGCAAAAAAACTAAGTGACAGGAACATACATTAATAAAAACTAAAATAATAAATTATATAATATAATTAGTTGTGTTTTGGATATAGTTTATTAGTGCTTTGGGTAGGATCTTCTTATCCAACAAGCACGATTAACTAGTTATAATATGTGCGGAATCCATTTTATAACAAGCGAAAATATCAATATTATTGTTTAAAGTTTATTGTTTCATTAATATGAATAACGTGTACAATCCTGAAACAAATTGTGTAGGGTTTCGTCGTACACTCTACAAAACTGTTACTGACTCAAGACCACAACTCTGCTATTTATAGACATGATAGCTTCACACGAGTTGGGTTTGCCACTTCATATGAAGTGGACTCACTTCGTACGAAATGAACATCACTTCGTGCGAAGTGACTTACAAAACATCCAAAATATAATTCTAACATGTAAAACCCTATTACAATGACTCGACATGACGCTAAGACGTAGGCTATAGATATTCTGCATCAACAAACTCCCCCTTGGATATTTCCGTAGTCTTGGTCAGTCTTCAAAATATTCATAACATTATAACATTAACGACCGTAGAAATTCTTTCTAGGCTTCCGACGCTCTGCACTTGGAATAGGCGTTTGATCAGTCGGAGGTGCCCATTTCAAAAACTGAAATCTTCTGAGAGTAGCTTCTGGGTAACAACATCAATTATTTCTTCTTTACGCATCTGCTTCATAAACTCTTTACATTCTAGCTCTCTCCATTCGACTTCCACATTTTCCCTGAATTAATACCATGTGCGTAGCAAACGTTAATTACACCTTAGTATTGCATCGCTTGAGTCTTTTCTCGTGTCTCGTAGCATATCTTGTTAAAGAATAGACACTCCACATCTTTCTCTGAAGAATTCACTAGCCACATCGGGACTAGTATTGGTATCGCTTTCCACAAATCTTCATTCTTAAAACAATAACTGCTTCGCCTGTTTCAACATCGCATTGCCATCACTTGAAGAATTCATGTGAATCTTGTTTTATATTCATTAGAGGCATGTTTTTCATAGTGCGTGGACGTTTAATAATCAAAGTCACATCCTTCTCTTTCGTCACTGGATCAATCTTTATCTTCTTCTTAGGTATATGCGGTTTCCAATGATTAAAACTGTGATCTGCTTCATACTTTATTAGCTTCCATAGTCTTTGATCATGAAACTTCATCTCGTAATTGATCATCTTCGTTTGAACCAAATCTTCCACATCCGCCCATGGTAACATTTGAATATCACATAGAATTCTAAAGTATTGCACTCTAAACTCCCTCTTGATAGCATAAACATTCAACTCTTTAATCCAACCCTAGCTAAGAATGTCATCCAACGATTTACCTTGATCTCATGTAAAGAAACAATGGTCTTCTGAATTTACGTTCTTTAGGTAGCTCTTTGAACCATAAGTTTTTCGTCTCAGCTATATCTTCTTTTCTTAAACTTTTCAGAACATTTCCTTCTTTCACAGTCTCCTCAACCCTTCACTTCAATAAATCACCAGAAGCTTCAACAAACAGGTCCCGAAAGGTTGGGAAGTCATCCGTATTCTCTCTAGAATATTTAACTGTCTCATCATCGAAATCATCCTCCACGACAACCTTGTTGTAACTATCAGCATCAGCACATACTTGCATACATAGTCTTTAGGATCAGATGCACTAATGTTATCCAATTATTCCTCGAAATCGAAATCAAATGAATTCTTGTCAACACCTAACATTTCTGCAATTTCCTCCTTGGTGTAATTACGAACGAATTCACCTTCTTCAACTCCATGTTCCAAGTAGAAAACTCTGGGCTCTGGCAAATCAGGAATAGCTGATATAGGTGCAACTATGAAGATTCCTGATTGCTCTGCATCGTTCACCGAATCCTTCTACTCCCCCAGTCTATGTGAATCATATTCTTGATTGACTGTGTCGTTCAGATAAGCATCATAGTCGAACGACTCAGTGATTTTTGTGTCTAGTACAGTTACACCTGTCCCTGATTATCACCATTGTCATCACCTTTGTCGTTATCGTCTTTTTTATCTTTTTCATCAACATCGTCATCAGCATTTTCATCTTAACCATCAACCTCTTCGTCTATCTCAGCATCCCGCTTTTTCTTCTCCAAGTACTTTTCTTTCACTGAAATCCCAAAAACATCAACAGGTCCTCCAACCAGCACATAGTTAATTAACGGTTAAACTTCAGTTGGAATAATCACAAGAATTTCATCTATCTTTCTCTTTCCTTTACCCGCTGCTGCTGCATCTTCTTCAGGTTTGCGTGCTCTTTCAGCCGCTCTTTGTTTTGCTTCCTCAATCTCTATCAATCAGCTTCAACTTCAAAATCTATACCCAACCTTTTGGTTAATATCTTCTAAAATAAATCCACCTTTTTATCACTCCGAATTAGTTTAGCTTCATAACCTTCAATCAACCTTTGTAATCTTTCATTTTCTGACAGAAAAATTGCTAACACATCTTCTAGATTCTTCTTTCATCTTCAATAAACTTGATTCTGCTTTCTAACTCTGGAATCTTTGTGTCATTGAAGAAATCACCATCTAATCCTCCTTCAAACTGATTGTAAGGAATTTCACCAAAATCATCTGTTGGAAAGGATTGACGTCTTTGAGTAGACTGTGGAGTTCTTTGTTGTACTAGAGGTGTTGGCTATTTTGGTGTTGAAGATGGTTGTGGTGGTGTAACATGTTGTGGTAACGGAGGTGTTCGTTATGGTGATGGTTGTTGTGGTGGTGGCGGTAGAATAACATATTCAACATTTCCAATAGTAGCTTCCACTTTGGGTGTCTTCCTGGCTATCAAAAATTTTCAACGGCCTTTCTTTGCCGTAGGAAACCCTGTTGACTTTTTCTCTATATCTAAAGGCTTACTTTTGACATGTCTAGTTTTCTTTGTCGGCCTCTCAGATATTTCCTCTGGATCAGAAGGAACATAATGTATCATTGTTATCTCCAACCTCCTCACGTTTACGTTGTTGCTTTCTCAGTTCAGCTCTTTCTTTCTCTACAGCTCTCTCTAAATCAACACTATCATCCGAACTATCTTCATTATCACCTTCCACTGCTTCTTTCTCAACATCAGCAGCAATCTTTGTAACATTCACATCATCACGATCTTGATCTGATGTAGCAGAGAAAACATCACCATGTACTTTACATTCTCACCAACTGGTTCATTCACGGTTACGTTCACTTGTATCTCTTCTTTAGATTGTTCATCTACAGGCATTGTTTGAATAGTTGCACGTTTTCTTGCTTGAGTAGGTTTCTTCTTCAGAGTTGAACATTTCGTTTTCTTTTCCTCTTTCTTAAACCAACTACTCATCCTTGGAATAAAACCATCCAAACGTTCCTCTTCATCATTCTCAGAGCCGCTAGTATCTTTCCTTCACTTGCCCTTTGGTGGTGCAACATATTTCTTGTCATGAATCGCTCCAAAGAATTTATTTGCAATAGGGTCAGATTCTTGCTTCAAATATAGATTCAATCTAATCAACGTTTCTTTATCCATATGATTAAGTATAAACTCATCATCATCTTTCTTCTCTAATTTTTTGAAACAAATCATCCAACGTCATCTGTAAGAATCTTGGATACTGCAGAAACTTTTCTCATGTAATGTTTGACACCATCTGATAAAAACTGACTTTGGTGAAGTTGTATGGCAGATTTAGCGTCAGTGTTGTGATCATGAACATTTGATAGTCAAGTGTATCATCAAAACCTCCCTTTCGGTGACTGAATGCATGTATTATTACTGAATGTACGAAGAATTTATATGGCCTGCCAAGATTAGGTTTCTTGAAGTTCGGGCATTCACAAATCCTTTGTATCTCATCCTATAAAAACACCATTTCACCATTTTTTCTTGGTAGCCCGTGGGATCACCATCTTTATCTTTTAAATCCAAAACCCTTCGAACAATTCTTCGGTGATTTTGACTTCGCATTCTTTATCTCCAATTTTAACCACTGAATGTATCACTCTTGGTTCTGAAATGAATCTTGTAGCATTCCAAAAATTTTCAATATGTGACCTATACACCTTGTTTTTATGTGCCAACGCCTTCTTGATTGGTAAGTGATCCATAAACTCTAGAATATCTTTGAATGGAGCCATTTCTGGTATAGTATCATCAAGTACACAACATGAGTTGTGTATTGGCTCGAACAACGTTTTCTTTT
The DNA here is from genome assembly GCA_947069175.1 of Scalesia atractyloides. NCBI lineage: Eukaryota > Viridiplantae > Streptophyta > Magnoliopsida > Asterales > Asteraceae > Scalesia > Scalesia atractyloides. The sequence continues at coordinate 43,619,748 of CAMTDV010000013.1, read as the reverse complement.
CATGCGAAACATAACGATAACACTTAGAATTTTGACATTTAGGCAAACTGACAAAAAATACCAAATGTTCATACGAAGTGGCATTGGTACGGAGTGGTCATTTCCACTTCGTACGAAGTGGTATAGAAAAAGTAAACATTTGACAAAAAAAAAACACTTCCTGTAGAGTGGTTTTTGTCAATTCAACAATTTCACTTCATGCGAAGTGGGGATTCCACTTCTTATGAAGTGTCCTCACTTCGTTCCAACACTGAGTTTAAAAACTTTCACATTTTGAATTATTTTAATGAAATTGATTGTTCTAATTGATACTAACAATGTTCACTTTGTGCAATCTGATTTCTATATATTGTGTAGGTTTCCCACTTCGTACGAAGTGATCTACTTCGTGCGAAGTGATTACTAATTCGTGCGAAGTGACATGCAACTCTTCACATTATCAACTTTTTTGAATATTTTATTAGTTTTAACGACCCACTCAGTTGACCAAATCTAAGTTAATGACCCTAGTTAACTGATGTGTCTACCAAGTCTAAGTTAATGATCTTGGTTGAACACTTTATGAATAAACTGATGTTTTCAGGCAATGTTTAGTTTCTAATAAATGAACTTTTGATCTTTTCAAAACATTTTCTCATTTTATATAAGCTCCTAACCCATTGTCCTCTAGATTCTCTTCAGCAACCAACATCTTTGGACTTTCAAGATCCGCTTTCCATCATCGGTAGTTGAAACTAAGATAGAAATAAAATCTATTTGATTTTTCCAAAGTTTATGCTAAAACACACTGAAAATCTTTTGGGTTTTTCTAAAATGAAATGCAATAACTATGTATAAACATATTTACAAACATATTTTTGTGAATTTGTGTTAGAGGATCATATTAGTTTATGAGACAAATCACTAATACCGTTGATCTTGATAAAGATGTTATGTTTTAAACAAATTCACTTAGATTGTCAGTAACTTGTCCACTTAAACCTCTACACATTTCTCAATTGCTTTGAGGTATGTTAATTATATGTCTTAGAACTTGACTTAACGGTGTTTCCCACCTTAGAATATACTCCCGTATCAAGATTCCCTGGATTTTATGTTACATGTGAATATATATAACTAATATATGTATCTGGGTTGTGCATGACCTTGAGAGCTCAGGTGAGTACCACTGTACAGACAGAGAGATGAAGGTTAGACTTAAAAGTAGTGTTCCAATTTCGAATCTTTTGACTGCAATTGTTAGATCTTTTGATACTTTCAATTATGTGCAGTTTTCGGGTTTAAAAGCAAAAGTATTCTACAGTTCTAGACTAATGCTGACGCAATATCAGAAGAACTTGTATAATACCCTAGATATCGATTATCTATAAAGACCTAGTATCTCAGAATCCGGCAATCTCTCAAACGAAATTTCAGTGTACTAAACCATATATCCAAGAGATATCAAGCCACTAATTAAGAAGTTTTTCTTTATGTTTATATCTCAGAATCTATTTACTGAATGTGCGAAGCCTACTGGTACATCATCAATGAGACTTGTTTAAATTTTTTAACACTACATTTCTTCAGCATACTGTGATAGTCTGCTAATGTACCATCATTTTCTCTTTTTACACGAAAACTCTTTTTGTCTTTTTTCATGTTTTTGTACATTTTTCAAATTCTTATATGTTTTTGTACTTTCCACAGCATTTCTCCCCTTAAAATCAAAAACATATTTTTGGATTTTGTTTTTAAAGAAAGAAATTCTAAAAACTATAAATGTGACAAATTGATCAGGATTATGTCAACTCGTCATCCGATCCTTATTTAACCTCTAATTCCTCATCTGATGTCATATTTTTTATAACATTTAGTTTCAAAAGATACTTAAATTTAGCTTGATAAAATGCTTTAGTATAAAATCTGCCTTTTGCTCATCAATGTGGATCTTTTCTATTCGAATCAACTTTTTCTCGTGGTAATCATGGATAATGTGGTGTCGAATTTCAATGTTGTTAGTTTTAGAGTGTTGAACCGGGTTTTTAGTTATATAAATGGCAGCCTTGTTATCTACATATATAGGCGTATCAAGAAATTTCAATCCAAAGTCTCCCATCTGTTGTTGTATCCACAAGATTTGGGAACAACTGGAAGCTGAAACGTATTTTGCTTCGCAAGTAGAGAGAGCGACCGTGGTTTGCTTCTTGCATTGCTACGTTACTAAACGTGTGCCAAAGAACTGACAACCAACTGTAGTAGATTTAGCGTTTAATTTGTAGCATCCAAAATCAAAGTCAAAATATCCAGCGAGGTTGAAAATCATCTCGCAGATACCACAAGCCGGCGCTTGGGCAACCCTTCAAATATCTGAGATCCGCTTGACGATCTCCAAGTGAGACATTCGTGGATTTGATTGATATCGGGCACAAAGGCATGTTGGATACATGATAACCGGCTATGATGTTGTGAGGTACATTAATGATCCAATGATTGGTATAAGGTCTCATCAATCTTCACTTCGTGTATATCTGGTTCTATGCCATGATTAAGTGCCAAGGGGTAGACTATGGTGATGATCCCGACATGTTGAATTTCTCCAAAACATCGTGAACATACTTCGTCTGATGGATGAAGATACCATCAGACAACTGATCAACTTGAAGTCCCAAGAAGAATTTCATTTCTCTTATTGAGCTTATTTCAAATTTCTTTTCCATGACCTCTTCAAATTCTTTACACAGCTCGTCATTTGTAGAACCAAAAATTATATCATCCACATAGATTTGTAGAATTAGCAAGTGTCCGTTCACTTCCCGTGTGAAGAGAGTGCTATCAACAATGTCTCTGATAGAACCGTTGCTCAACAGATGTTGAGAGAGTGTCTTATACCAGGCTCTCGGGGCTTCGTGTAGACCATACACGCTTTATATAGTAAGTAAACCTTTTCTTTATGCACTGATCAGCAAACCTTGGTGGTTGGCCGACATACACTTCCTCTTTCACTTTTCTGTTAAGGAAAGCAGACTTAACATCAAGCTGGTACAATTTAAGACCTTTTCATGACGCAAAGGTCAAGGATATGCGAATGGCTTCTAGTCGTGCGACAGGAGCATAGACCTCTGTATAATCAATGCCCTCTTGCTTATGAAAACCTTAGACAACCAGTCGAGTTATACAATGCCTCCTCTGTCGTCTCTTTTACACTTGAAAACCACCTAGTCCTGATTGACTTGTGACTATTAGGTAGATCGACAAGCTTCCAGACTTCAAGTTTCTCGAATTGTTGCAGCTCCTCCTACATTGTGTTTACCTAGCTTTCTTCGGTAAGTGCTTCTTTATACGTTTTAGGCTCAACATGTGAAATAAAACAACTATATAAGAAAGTATCTTGAAGAGGTGTAATTTTAGTATAAAAACAGCTTAGATCCTTATTGATTTGATTTCTCATTTTTACTCCAGCCTGCAACTCTCCAATTATATTCTCCGATGGGTGGTATGACAATGTCCTCGGCATAACCTCATTAGAGACACTCACTTCATTCTCCATATTCATACTCTATTCAGCAATCTGATTACTCGTTGATGCTCCATTCTGACTGCTAGGACCCGCAGACTGATTAAGTAAATTTCTGATCTGTTCTAAACCTTCATCGGAACTGGATTCTCCATTATCATAAGTTGGCTCACCATCGGAATCAGAATCAAAATCATCTGACTGATCAAAAGTGGGTTATGTGTTGTTCACATCTTGTTCGACTACGGTTCTTGTTGTGTGTTGCTCGGACCTGCTTCCGAATCGTTTGTGCCAACATGTAATTGTTAAATCACTATCGGTCTAGGAACTTGCTCTTGAGCAGACGATTGTTGTTGCTGGTATAACAATACAAGTTCCTTTTCTATAGGTTCATTTGGCAGTTCAAAGGAATACCACAAACTCTCATAATTAAACAACCAAGGATCACTAGGCTTCTGTGTAGGTGACGTGTATCTCTGGCAGTCAACATTTGAGCAAGAAGAACTAAGTTTATGCTAGGTAGAAATACTCTTCTCAAAGGACTAGCATATCCCATGAAAAACCCCTCTAGAGACTTAGCTTCGAATTTACCATTCGGGTCAATACCTGTGCACGGAGATCCAAACGGTTCTAAAAACTCCAATTTGGTTTTCACTGATTAAGCAACTCAAAGCATGTCTTCTTATGAGCCTTGACTGTTAATATTCGATTAAGCGTGTAACAAGCAGAGGCAACTGCTTCGCCCCAAAAGCTGACAGGCAATCTAGAAGTTGCGAGCATTGTGTGTGTTGTTTCAATAAGAGGCGATTTATCCGGTCAGCTACTCCATTCTGTTGCGAAGTATAGGGCACATTGAATTCATGAAGTATTCCTTTGTCGTTGCAAAACTCCATCATTTTGTTGTTTTTGAGTTCAGTACCATTGTCGCTACGAATCATTCTTATCGGTAGATGGTACAAATTCTCCAACTTTCTGAAAAGAATCATCAGATTTTCAAACGTCTCGTCTTTGCTTTCTAGAAATAGAACCCATGAAAATATTTAGTAGTCGTCAGTCACAAGGAGGCAATATGGATCACCAAATATACTTTTGATGTTAACTGGCCCTAATAGATCCATATGTAACCTCTCTAGTGGCAGCTTGATAGAGGTCAGGAGTTTTGTTGGATGAGATTTCTTGTGCTGCTTGCCCTTTTTACAACTGATACAATCATCACTCTAGTGGAACTCTTAAGATTCACACCCTCCACCAGATTGTTGTGCACCAGATAATTCATCTTTCGTAAATGGATATGTCACATCTTTTGATGCTATAAGATCGATTCTTTTCTGTAGCCTTAGATACAAAACATTGTGCTGATTTTGTATAGTGGATGCGACGCTCAGGTCAAGGACATAGAGATCATTTTCTCGTGGAGCGCGCATGAGGATCCACTCCTCAGGAATTTTGAATCCCGGCTTTAGAATGAGGCACTCTTTATCCTTAAAAAGAGTTGTAAACTTCTTATCACAGATCTGGGAGATACTTAGCAAGTTATTCTCTAATACAGCAATGTAGTTGACTTTGTCGAAAGAAACCATGCCGTCGTTAGTATTCCCTCACCAATTATCCTTCCTACTTGAGTACACGCAAACCCTACATAGCCATCTTTGATTGATTTAACATCATATAACAAAGCTAGCATCCTTTTCATGTGTCGAGAAGCTCCGCTGTCCATTATCCACTTAGAAATTATTGACCTCGGGAGCCCCTGCACATGCAATTAAGAAATTATTACCATAGAGATACCCAAGCCCTCTTGGTCTTAGGTGGGTTTGGGATATCAAACTTTGGTACATTTACACTCTTAACTTCAACAGCTTGTTCAACTTTTGACTTGGTTGCAACAAATGTTCTGACTACCTCAGAAGATGGTTTTGTTTTTATCACCCAAGTTTGTTGTTTAGAAATTGCCTTTTTTCACGTAAAATTTTGAATCTTTTTGATATCTCTTGATTGATGATTCACTAGTTTCTTTGTTTAAAACATTTGTAGTTACTGGTGTCTCATTGTTGTCGGATTGAGTTTTTCTTTTTAAGATCTGTGTGGGAACAAACTTTTGGGATTTGTTATTCACATCTTCTGATGACTTATTAGCATCGTAAACAGGTTTAGAATTGGAACACTGTCGTACAATGTGTCTGACTTCGTTACACATGAAGCATGTCCTGTTGTCATGACAAAGGATTTCTTAACCTACTCACGACGCTTTTTCTCAACGTAGAACTCATCATTCGATTGTTCCTTTGCTAGACTCTCTTTCTCGCTTTCCTAGCTTGTTCCAAAAACAAAGTTTACTTTTCTTTTAAAATTCGGTTTTTAAAACTTATAATTCAGCTTCTTTACACAGCCCAACCATTTCCTCTTGTTTTCAGGATAATTTTTACCTTTGTAATTGTTGTTATAAGAACTTTTAGGTTTAGAGTAGTAAGTTGCATTCAAATTTTCAAGCTCTGAAAGACCCATTTCAATCATTTTAAACACTTGTTCGACCTTTTAAGATTCACATTCTGAATCGGAAATTCTTGATCAGAATATAGTTTGTCCGATCCTTTCATTCTGTAAGCAACCAGATTATGATCATCATCCGAACTAGATTCCAATTTTCCAAGATAGTTATTTTGAAAACTTTCTTCATTTTCAGAAGGTGAACTTGAACTGGTTTTCTTGTGCTGTCACTCTCACTTCCTAAAACCTTTTCTACCATATTTTTCACCACATTAGATTCATAGTCATTTTCTGATTTAGTGTATGTTACATCGATGTTCTCAAGCAACTCGTTGTTCTTTTCAGTTTTAAATTGAGCGCCTTTTCCACCCTAGATGGTTTCTTCGTAGCATAGTCTCCCACATGGGTGGTGGAACTCGACTTTAACATGAACCCTTGTTCTTACCATTCTTATCATCTTCTTCCTTTTTGATTTTCGGAAGTACGATCAATGACATATGAACTGGTGGAATAACTGATTAACATTTTGTTAACCCTTTCAGTTTCAATTTTCATTTTCTCCAATTCACTTTTTAGCTTGCAAATCGTATTTAGATGAATGTTTATGGCCATTTGCTTGTCCATAACAGTTGCCTTGAGCATCAAAAGTGTGGCACCATCTTCCTTATTAGCTTTTTCATATTGTCTTAGTTCTGCTTAATTTGTTATATGCTTCTTTAGTTTCTTTATAATCGCTAGTCAAATTGTCAGAAAGTTTTTTCAATTCTTTTGTATTTTTTAATTTTTTTCAAAACATTCATTGCAAAGTTCTAAACATTTCTTGCAAGGTTTTTCAATTTCAACTATATGAACTTTAACCACTTCTTTTACCGACTCCTTGACAGACTCTTTCACCGACTCGACCTTATCCTCTAGGACTTCCTTAGGAACTACCTCTTTAAGACTAGCCATCATAGCTTTGTTGGCTATCTCAGTTAGGAACTACCTCTTTCAAATTAGCCATCATAACTTCAGATTTTTGTTCTTCCTCACTTTGTGCTTTGTAGCTTGGATCGAAATAACCTACAAAAGTTGGAAACATATTAGGTGGAATTAAATGTCTAAAAGCACTATGTAAAAGATTTTCTTCTTCAGAACGTTGTTCTGTATAATATTCTTCGATTATAGCTTCTTCAATGGCTTCATCAAAGATTGCTTCAGAACATTCTATTTTAGGTTTAGGTTCCACGATTATCTCTAACAACACGAGACACTCATTCTTCGAGATGTATTTGTTCCAATTCAACCCCTCATCTTATGGAGCAACTACTAAAGCTTTATCTTTCGAGCTTGATAAACCATCTTCAATATGAATCATACTTGAATTAGTTTGAGGTTGTGGTCGATGATATATAGCCTTATTATAGTAGTCATCTACAAATGGATTTTGATTACCATTCACTTCACGGTTTGGACATTCTCTTTTAAAATGCCCCTTCTTCTGGCATTTGAAACAAGTAACCTTCAATTTATCAAAACCAAGTTTGCCATTGAGTCCTCCCAAACTATTTCTTCCTGTGATCTCCATAAAATGTTGTGCCCTTCGAACAATTGACGCCATGCACCACTTTATATCTATCAGTTCTAATTCTTCCGAATTGATCTGATCATAGTCTTCTTTTGTCATATCTGGGTTCTTGATCTTTCCGACCACCAGGCTTTCATACGATTCAAGCATGGATGCAAGCAATGCCATGTGTTACTTAGTAGTGTGTTCATTGAAATCTTGTGCGTTTTCTAGATTCACGGTAATTTTACAATGTTACATTGCTTCAATCATTTCCATCATACAAACCTAATTCTCCTCAAACACCGCAATCCTCGCAAAGCTCGAACAGTTTTTGAAGTGGCCTTTGTAAATACAAGTTTACGTCTTGCTGTATGTGAGCACCTTTGGTTTTCGCCATTTTCTGCATCTCCAGCTGACCTTCTAGGTTTTCTATGAACCTCGACAAGTTGAGAGAACCATGATCTAAACGGTTTTTCAGAATTGTCAAATAAGTAGTCCATTCTCCCTCTGGCAAGGCATCAGCCAGTTTGTCTACTAACTCTTTGTTGGTTTTATGAATCCCTATCCTTTTCATCTAAACCACAAGATGATAATATATCTCAATCAACTGCTTCATGCTTTCACCTTTTACCAGGTTGAAGATATCAAACTCTTTCTTCAGCAGTGCTTTTTTACTCTTTCTCATTTGAGAGCTTCCTTGAAACTTAATTCTCAATGCGTTCCACATAGATTGAGCGTCATTGTCATGTTGCAAAAGAGCCAAAATATCCTCTTTAACTGATTGCTGTAATATATTCATCATTTTCTTTTCATTTACGAACTTGTCTTTTTCTATTGTTGTGAACTGAGTCAATGTTTTCTCCAGTCCATTTTCACCAACCGGTGCAACATATTTTTCTTCAATGGCGTACCAGCAAGTAAAATGATTTGCTTGTACCCAATTAACAAATCTTTCATTCCAACCATCATAATTTTCTAAGTTCATCAGCTTCGGGGGTTTCGTCATATTCCCCATTACGTTTTCAAGATTCAGATTTTGTGCAGCTGCAGTTGTAATGACGGATGTTGCGAATGCATTGAAGAACTCGTTTTCCATTTTGTCAAGAAAATTTGTCAAAAATTGCTTTGTGCGAACTGAATCTTGTGCGGAGTGATGCTTCGTGCGAACTGAAACTTCAAACAATAAAAACACAGATTAAAGTTCACCTCGTGATAGTTGGAGGTCACCTCGTGCGATGTGTAAGTTTCAATATTAACAAAAATGTCACTTCGTGCAAAGTGGATGGTCACTTCGTTCGAAGTGAGGTAGGAGATCGTGCGAAGTGAGTTTAAAATTTCATGTTTTTTGCAATTTTTGTCATGATTTTAGTTGTTTTAAGTTCTGATCTTTTCAAGGGTTTGACCATAGTGGATTTTACGTATTATACTGAAAAATCACTCCATTTTGTCCATGAAATTGTTGAGAAAATGAAAAAAATGAGAAGTATGAGTAGAATAGAAGTGTAGAATCTTGATCAAGTCTTCAAATCAGGCCATCCGTATCTCTGATACCACTTGTAGGATCTTCTTATCCAATAAGCACAGGACCTAATCTGATTAACTAGTTATAATATGTGCGGAATCCGTTTTATAACAAGCGACAATATCAAGATTACTGTTTAAAGTTTACTATTTCATTAATGTTAATAATGTGTACAATCCTGAAAGAAACTGTGTGCAGGGCTTCACCGTACACTCTTCAAAACTGTTACAGAATCAAGACCACAACTCTGCTATTTATAGACATGACAGCTTCGCACGAGTTGGGTTTGCCACTTCGTACGAAGTGAGTTACAAAACATCTAAAATATAATTCTAACATGTAAAACCCTATTACAATGACTCGACATGACCCTAAGACGTAGCCTATAGACATTCTGCATCAATACTTTGTATTTTATTATCTAGGGTAGATTTTACCATTTGAAGTTTCCTCTTTCATCGTGTGCTTATTTCAAGGAATCACAAAACGCAACCCATGAGTAGATCTTACCTATTTCCCCTTTTACAATTTAAATGTTTAGGGGTGTATTATGTGCATTGTTTCATTATTTCAAGTTTTTATTATTCAAGTACATGCAAGTTCAATTATGTAATTATGTGGTAATTGTTATTTGTTCATAAATTACATTGTTAACCATTGTCACTAACTAGTATCGCTAATCATATTCACATGGATCCATCGCTTGACTAGGTTCCCATGTCCATGGGTTGTAACCTTGTATTGCCACCACATTAGGTTTGCTCGTCGGTGGCCTTGAGTCTCAAGTGCGTGTCGGGATAACTCGTGTATGACCCGGTAGTTTATAAAACAAGTTATCAGATGCAAAATTTGACACGGATAGACATTGTTATGCATATGACGACCAAACTAATTAAAACTAAGTCTAAAACGTAAGATCACGATGTATGTGAGATTCAAGTGCGTAAAGATGTTAGCCTGAATTTGCGGGTTGTCACGTTCTTCACATATTTTGGTCCAAACATCATATTGGTTGGTGTTTTGGGTCTAGATCTTCATCGGAAACATCATTTGCATCGTTGATCTATGTATCGGGACTTACAATTTGGTATCAGAGCCATTGATGTGCTTGATTTATCATAAAAATTGGATTTTTGTGAAGAACTTTTAGAGAGAAAGTAGATTCAATTGTTTTTAGACAGAAAATCCAATCTGATCCATAATTTCATCTAAAACAATTTGTTTTCATTAAATTTTAGCAATCAACAATAATTTACTTGTTTTCATCATATTTTTATAACAAAGTTTGAAGAAAACCATGTTTTTAAAGTGTTTCTCACACACACACTCAATGTGTGTTCATGGCAACCATTAAGATATCTTCATATCTTTCAAGAGAAACTTTCGGTGTCACTTTACGATTTCACTCTGGCAAAAAGTTCGCGACCATAAAATCTTGAAACTCACGTTTCAAGTGTTGGCTGGCAACACTTTTAATGTCACCAATGATTCTAAGCCATGCTTTTTGTGGTGCTAGTGATCAGAGACTAGACGTTGTGCTGCTTGCCCATCGATTTCCGGCGTCACTCAGACGACATGTTTTGAAACTGCCGCCACTAGAGAGAGTGTAGAGATAGAAACTGTTTCTGATAGGTTTCTTGTGTAGTCTGTTACTTCTGCCTCATAACTCTCAACACCATTTCTTGTTTGACGACACTTTTAAACCACTCTTCACCACCGTCACTACATGACCCACCGCCAGTAAACACAATCACCATTTCCGCACACCTTGTTCAACCTTTTCTGCCCACCTACACCAAGGTCCATCTTCTTCAACCACCATAATTAACCCACCAACATAAACACCATCTCCACCTTTTGCAACCCCATCGTGCACCCAAAACAACCATAATCACACCTCCGACATCTCACATCCCCCCTCACACCACCATGTAACACCATAACAGCGACCTCCACACCGGAAACCACACATCTCCGACCACCGTTAACCACCACCTACACCTTCGACGTACTACCCGTCATTAAATCACCTTGGTCTCATTAACCACCACTTAACACCACCACAACACCTCCAACTTACACCACTTCACACCACCATCATCCTGAACATCCAACAATCACCACCCATAAACTCCCTTGCACACAATCTCAGGCTTGCACGTTTATAGAGTGAGTAGAAGTAGAGTGTGTCACTGAGTTGCGTGTGGCTGTTGTTGTCGTTTGGAAATAGGAGAGTACGTTGTTTGTGTTTGTTTGAGAGAATAGAGAGTCTCTTAGATGGTGGCGGCTGAACTTTTGTTTGAAATGTATTAGACCATCCACAATAGGATGTATTTGTGTGTATTTAAAAAGAGAGAAAGATGAGGTGGAGGAAAGAGATGCTGATATGGAAGAACAAATTGTGAATGTATATGTAAGTAAAAATGAGAAAAAAATGAGGTATGTGAGTAAGAGGGAGAAAAGGTGAGAGAGCAGTTATGTTTTTAAGTGGTGTGAGTAGGGTAAGACAAAGAAAGTATTCTATCGGTTGGGCAAAGGCCATGTATCAACCAAAAATATCACCCAAATACATATCTATTGTGATGCTCTTAGGGTTTATGAGTTTAGTAGTTGTTTGTAAGAGAAACAGTGAAATTAGGGTAGCCGTTGGATGTCAAAATGGTGGTCTTAGATTTGCAAAGAGATAACGACTTGTGTTTTTTTTTAAATAATCTAGTGTTTCAATAAAGAAATTACAAAAAAAAAAACAAGTCAAATGTTGATGGGTAGGATCTGACTTATGGGCAGAAAGATTGATTAAAGTGTGTTTGCACATTTGTTGAGGGCTGCAACATTAACATAATTTATGTGGGCCAAGATTGTTTTGACTAACATTTTTGTTAAGAGTTGTTTGGAAATTATTTAAGTAGCTTGAATAAAATATTGAGGGTCAATTAGTTTACTTGGGCCGAATGCAACGAGGTTTGATATTAAGCTAAGAAGACGGTGTTCTTATATTTTGGTGATTCGACTTCGACGATGTTGATTATAATTCGGTTTGATTTAGATTTATTTTTAGGGTCACCCGAACTGATTTTCAGGTTGATAAAAATACTTTTTTCGGGCTTAAAGCAAAAAAAATGGATCTGATTCTGAAGGTATATGATACTTTGGAAGTGTGAGAGGAGAAAATTTAAACAACCATATTGACAGGTTTGTGAGAGTTGCCAATATGTTGAGGAATGTAGGCGTAAACATGAAACAACCAGATCAAATCAATAAAATTTTGAATTCTCTTTCTCAAAAATGGACCTTTCATAGTAGGTTAATCAAGAAGGAAAATATAGGTGCTCGATCAACAATGGGTTATCTCATCAACCTTTTGAAAGCATTTGCAAAGGATGCAAGAGTCAAGATGATTGAAGCTCAAAGAACCAAAGCTATGAAAGTTAGTGGTGACTTCAAGAAGGAAGATGTGGTGGTTGAAAAGGCTCAGACTATTGAGTAGGTGTCGGAATGCACGTGCAAAGCAAAGGTAAGGGCCATTGTTGAAGGAATGTCTCTAACGGTAATCGATAAAGTTTGCTCAAACGAATGTGTTAGGCAGGTTAAAGAAATGTATGACTATTATGCATTGCTTATCAAAACCAAAGTGTCCACATTAAGAATTAATGACGATATGAAGAGAAACAAACTAGCATATAAATTAAAACTTGATGATTGTCTTGAGGAAATTAAAGCACTAAAAAGATGTGATTTTGGAAAAGATGCATAAAAGATGTTACAAAAAAATTAACAAATGCTAGAATGAGGTAACAAAGCTTTAAATCATCATTGATAAGTGGAACGTAAGCAAAAAGGTTTTTGATAAGATCGATCGTTAACAAAGACCAAGTTACATAAAAACAAGTATTGGTTAGGTGGACAATTTTGGGTTTGAACGTATGTAGTATGCTCCTCCTCTAATGAACAATTATGATCCTATCCCTACACCTTATCCCTTAAATGATCTTGCTTATAGTTATGATCAAATTGATTGTGCTAACAAAGATTATGTAGATTTAAGAAAAAAACAAGTTGGAAATGAGGTTAGAAATGAAAGAGGTTCAGAAGTTTTTGTTGGGTTACTCTAATTCTAACTCCGTGTCTTTAAAATCCGAAAGGATAAACTCTTGTTTACATTCGTCCACCAATAGTAATTGTAATAATGCACCTTAAACTTTTAATTTGAATGTTACCTTTGTGACTCGCGCTCCTATATTCGTACCTGGATTGGATAAAAATAGATTTGGGAAGTTTCTTACCAAAGAAATTCCTACATACATTCCGATGAAGGCCAAAACTTCAAGCAGTGGTGACATTCAAAATGAATCCGAGTATCCTTCAATATCCAGTGAAAATCATTGGGAATCATTAACAAGTAGTGACGATCAAAGTGATCTGGAATATTAACGAGAGACAGTGAGAGTCAATGCTATTTAGAATCGAGACTAAGTTTTATCTAAAAGACAAAGTGATTTAGAAACTTCGAGAGACAGTGAGAGTCAATGCTAGTCAGAATCGAATCTGAACTCTCAAAAGAATCATTTAATGAATCAGTTTTATCTGAAAAAAGTGATTTAGAAACTTCCGTGTCAGATCTCGTTGGAAGAGTTGCAAGAAAGGAATCATCGAATGACCAAACCCTAACAATCTCATATAACATTGCAATCCCAGTCAATCTAAATCCACTGAAAGATGAGGTACCTACCAAATGTTGCTCTAGTTTAGACGATGAACTAGAAACAAGTGAAAGCCTTAGGGGATACAAGATCAAAGTGTCGTCTGAAGTTGTCAAATACCATGTTGGCCAACAAACTAAATCAAGCTTAAAGCAAACTCCACCGCCTATTGTATCCCATGACACAACAAAGCATCAAAAGCCTTTCAAGGCTTTTTTGAAGTGTGGACAAGAAGGTCATGTGCTAAAGAAATACCCGAAACAACATCAATCAGATGGTAAAAGCAACAAATGTTTCTTCTCTAGATGGTAAAAACAACAAATATTTCTTCACTAGATCAAAGGGTAAAAAGCACATATCTTCGAATGACTGGATGGATGATGTTCCGTATCATATTGATTTATGTATAGTTGTTTTTAAGTCTTCCATATCATATTGATTTTGTCTCAAATCATTCGAGACACTAATTCAATTTCATACTACAGATGAATACGGTTTTGTCTGTTATATGAAAATGTCTAAAGAGAATTCGGAGTTGTGTTTGTGATTTTAACAGGTTTTCTTCAACTTTTGCTGCAATGATGGCCAGTCATCGATTGAGCAAGATACTAGACCAAAGTACATGTTTCCTCAAGTTTGTAGAAGACACCGAGCTAGGAGTCATCCTCCTACGTCTTCCAAATCACTCAAGAAAAGGAGCGTTGGAAAAGTTTGTTTTTGATTGTCAAAGATGATACATACGAAAAGGGGGAGATCGTCAGATAAAGGTTTAAGGAGCTAAATGATAGAAATCTTCAAAGCAAATTTGGAAAGCATCAGTCTAAGGGCGAAATCGTTAGTCTTAAAACTAAGAATGATGCTTTCCAATTGAAGATCACATTAACGCGTGGAGTATAGGTTCTCGAGATGATGCATGCATAGAAGGAGTGATTCTTAGTAACTATTCAACAGGAAAAATGGTAGAAAAGGTCTTCGACAAAGTAAATTTGGAAGCATCAGTCTAGGGGAAATTGTTAGACCTTGAAATTGAGACTAATGCTTGCCAAATAGAAGATCACAACATACAAGTATACAAGATGTGATGGCAGTGAAAAAGTTTCTAAAGATTGATAACGTTAGACTTAAGGGGAGATTGTTGGGTCCAAAAATGATAGTCTAATGTTATCAACAAAATAAACGGATTGAAGACGTAGATTATGAGGTTGAAGGATCAAAAGTTAGAAAGTCTCGAAGACGGATCCAAAAGATCCAAGCTTTATGTGTAGACGTCTTTGAATGATTCCGAAGATGACTTTGTTGATTGTGTAGCTAAGTGTAACAAGTTCATGTGATATGCAATGGTCTAGGGAGAGATTGTTGGAACTTGTGAGACCATTATATACCATAACATGAAAGAGCAGTGACTAAAAGTGAAAAGATTAGAAGAGTGCAGATGAAGACTCAGTTGATAAAGCGTTGTTAAGTTCTAGCGGTATGCAATAGTCTAGGGAGAGATTATTGGGAGAGATTTTTGGAATTTGTGAGACCGTTTGAAAGCAGAAGGAACGATAGTGTCAAGATTGGAAGTATGTAGGTCAAGACTTAGTTGATTAAGTGATAGTCATTGGCGACAGACTCAGTGTCGTTATGAAGGCGTTAAGATTGCAGATTCCAGATCGAGACCTAATCAGTTAAGCGACAGTCACTAGTGACACTCTTGGTGTCACTAGGTATATTGCATGAGTCACCAGTACATTGTAGGATTACAGTGTCGCCAGTACACATCACGATGAAATCTGAGTGTCACCGGTGCATAACCTGATGACAACTTAGTGTCGGGATGCATCTACGATCGAAGACCAGATCAGACAAAGGACGATGACCGGAGACACTCCATGAAGACACAAGTGTTTGAGGGAACACTGATCGAGTATCACCTGACGACATTTACATAGTGTTGCCGGTGCACATGATTTTTCAAAATGTCAACAAGTCAGATTCGAGCATAATGAAGTGTTTGTTTTCATCAAGATGAGAAGCTCTGGAATAAGGATTGTCATGCGGAGATCGAAGATTAATAGAGAACGTAACTTTCGAATGAAGAAATATATTTTGTTTAGACAAAATATATTTTACATTTATAGTTTCTTATTTAAAGTAATAGTTTTGGTGAGTATAGGGGCTTATGTGTAATTAGCTTAATGGGGGGACTTCAATGTAATTAGTTATGTCATTAGACTATAAATAGAAGGTGCTTTTTAGGGTTTTGGGGTAACACATAGTAGGAGATTTGAGGGTTTTATTATAAATCTCTTTTTCAAATTATCCTTGGGTTTTTAAAGATCAAATAGTGTGTTTAACATAATATTCATCATAGTCTTCATCTTGTTCTTAGTGTTCTTCACATATTTTGGTACAAACATCAATTTGATTGGTGTTTTGGGTCTAGATCTACATGAAAAACATCATTTGCATTGTTGATATGTGTATCGGGACTTAAAGTTCTTGGAACATTATTGGCCACATGTCACTTTCCTAGTGTCCCTTTTGTCTCCTCTCCCTGGGCATATCTGATGTGATCGGTGGGACCCGTGAGTGAGTTGTTATAGCCAGGTGTCTAGGTCGTGAGTTGAGTTTAGGCTTTCCCTAGACCCGCGGGGGTCAGGGCCCTTTACTCCCACCCCCACTTCCTTGCTCATGCTTTTGCAACCACCCTCGTCTGGTCTCTTGTATGTGTGTTTACCATTTATTCAATAGCAATATTGTTACCCTTCTTGTTTTGGGTTTCACGATTGTAGTAGAAGAGTCACTTGCCACGCGTAGCAGAACCACCCGTAGCTAGGTTCGGTGACAACGGGGTGATTTATTTGTGGTTAGTTTATTAGATAGTATACGGACGAATAACATAACCAGTTCAACCCCAAAATGCTCAATTGGGTTTTCAAAACACCCTACACTAGTTCTATGCAAGATAGTAAAGGAACAAAAATTAAGAGTAAATTTCAAAACACCTCCACACTAGCTACTTCTTGTGTTTCAGATGATTCTCAATGTCGTTTCATTTTCCAATACAACTACTTCTAGGAATGAAAATGTCATTGTCCCCACTAAAGTCATTTATGGTAAATACCGCCCATATTAATTAACTCATTATATTGCAAATAAAAATATATATTATTCAAAGAGAAAATTGCATAAATAAGTAACCTAACTCTAGAAGAAATTCAACTTCATATATTTCAATCCGAAGTAATCCTCAACTTTTTCAACAAGATTAACTTATTTAACACAATAATTTAGACGTTTTAGGCATGTCATAAAATGTTAAGTAGGTTGAAACCATTTTATACACATCTTTACATATGTCATTAGTGTTTAGTGTTTCGACTTGTTTACCTCACTCATTAGCCTGTTTAATTTTGTGTCGATTACGTCATGCATACGTTTTTTTCATAAATTGTCTCTATAGTTATAATCCGAATGAAAAGAATAAAATGAAACATCTAACTATTGTTTTGAGGATGGATAGACCAAACTAGCTGGATTTAAGGGGTCAGTCACACTGCTTGGTTTTACCGGATTTGGAAGCTAAATGGTTTGGCTTTGGTACTTTGGTTGTTTGAACCAATTTCATTAGTTCTTATTAAAAATTTAAAGTGATAAAAGATAACTATAATGTGATAAACAACAAATTTTCTGGTAATTCCGTACATTTAACAACTACTTGAATTATACAATTTCGTGCATTAGACTTAATTTTAATGTGTTTAAGTCTCATAAGTATAGAAATCTCAAAGTATATATTTCATTCCCATATCACAGGTTTTTTTTCACCGCATCGCGAAACAATATAAACTATGCACAACGACTATTGGTAGATTGTCCGGCTAGACTAGTTATTTCAACACGGTTGCGGTACCCACCTAAAAGATAAGTATAGGACTAAGAATTAGGTCCAACATCAAAGTTATACGCACACCCCAAGTGGGAAAACAAGGATACATGTTAACACGTTCTGGAAAATATACAAACACTGAAATTGTCTGAACCAAATTATGAAATAACAATTTTTAGCAAATAAGCTAGTATAAATCATTCCACAACATAAATCTGATAGATAGACCACATATAACATGCAAGATTACTACCCTTTATACACTTAAACATTTAAATGATCAAAACAACCAAGCATGCCCCCCATCTTATGACCGTCCACCACCTATGTGGCCCCCTTGGGCTTGTTGACTTGGTAGAATGCTCAAAGATGCTCTTTTAATTGCCATGTGCTTAATAGAAGTGAAATATAGGATTATAAGGACAATTAAACCAAGATCTTATTTATCAACCACCATAATCCCTCACCTACTAACACACACTAATCCTCTCCATCCTTCACTCTTATTTTCGGTCAAGGAAAACCCAAGATCAAAACCATCTTCAACTCATCTTCAAGAACATTCAAGTGTACTTCCATGGCGTGCAAGATGATCTAAGGTGCCTCCAAGTTGAAGAAGGTATATAGACATACTTTGAAGCATTATCCACTTCATCTTTTTCTTCATTCTTCATCTTGTTCTCCCTTAGCCTTTGTTCTAGTAGTAAGTCATCCTACATCATTTTTAAACTTCTTGTTATATGTTACATGTAAATGTACAAGTATCCATCTTGAAGCTCATCAAAAAATACATGGTAAAACATAACTAAACACTAAAAATATAACTTATATATTTGCTGTTGGAGTTGATTTTTGTGGTAGATCTAGTGTTGTTGTTGTATGGATAAAATGATCTTGTTATATTATGTTAAAATTATAGATCTAACATAAATATGTTGGATCTAGCAAAATCCACCAACAAGGATGTTATGAACTTGAAACTATTGTTAAAATAATTTTTAGAAAGTGTAACATGTAAAAGTATATAAAGATCTTGTAATGGGTTTTAATCTTGAAAAAGTGTGAAATATAGTTTAACATAAACTTAGTAAAAATGGTGAAAAACATAAGAAAAGTTGTGGATCTAAAAGATTAAAGTGATTACAAGTTCATACATGTTTTGTTGAGATTTTTCTTATACATGAAGTTTTGTTGAGTAGGAAAATTGGTTTTTAAGCATGTTATGAACATGGAAAAGTCCATAGTATAAGGGAAACTATGCCAAAATTTTTATAAAATTATAAGTTTTTTAAACAAGTATTTCACAGGTTAAAAAGTTTCAAAACACTAAATATAAGGTTACAAAGTTTTGGGTGAAAAATGTAAGTATTGAATATATATATATTTAGTCAACACACAAATATGTGTTTATGTGTATACTTATGTGTATTATGTATTTAGTGTAAATATAAGAAAGTATATTTAAGAAAGTATATTTAACTAAAACCCATAAGAATACATAACAAACTACACATAGAAAATTTTACAAAGTATGCATGCATATACTCAAATATGGGTACTTGGACAAATACAAGGGAATACATATACTTATAATATGCTTGACACATATCGGACGATTCGGCCAAAACGGACTTATGGACACACACATATATATAAGATTGGTTCAAGGGAGAACCATACCCACTTGCGAAAACCATAAGAGCTCTCATACACCAATTAGATGAGGCTACATATACAGATTTTGTTTTTTGCTAGAAGGGTAACTAGTCATTTTAATTTTCAATCTCTCTTCTAATGTCAGAGATCATCTCAAGCTTCTCTCTTCTCATGTCACATATCATCTCATGTTTTCTCTCTCCTGATGTCACATATCACCTCATGCTTTGACTCCTCTTTTTATTATCTTTTTTTTAATAAATCTTCAAACTTAATCTCTTTCTCTCTTAAAAAAACATTTATATATGACACCGTATGCAAAATAATTTTTTTGACATTCGATACCATAGGTAATATTTTTTTGACATTTGAAACCGTACGTAAAAAACATTTTACGTGTGACTTTATATTCGACATTTAAAAGAACATAAAATCTTTTACATTCGGCAAAGTGTGCAATTTTTTTTTGATATTCGACAATATACGTAATTTTTTTTGCCATTTGATATTGTACGTAAAAACATGTATGAGTTTACATTCAACATTAAAAGAAACTTTTACATTCGACAGAGTGTGGTACGTAAAACTAATTACCAAATGCGCACGTAAAAACTTTTACATTTGGCAAAGTGCGCAATTTGTTTTTGCGTACGATGGAGAATGTAAATGTTTTGTTTTACGTACGGTAAAAATGTTTTCACGTTTGTAAATTTTTAATTTTTACATACGTTCCTAATTTTTTTACGTACGATGTCGAATGTAAAAACAATTTCAAGTTTGAAATTTTGAACATTTTTTTAATTTTGAAATTCCGAACATTGTTTTCAGTTCGTTTTTGGGGTTTTATTAAAGTTTACAGTTGGTATAAATGATCGCTTGTATGTTTTTTTAGGTTTTTTGTGGTGTTTTTACGAAGCTGTTAATGATACCTATGTAAGATAGGGACGGGTGCTGATTTCGGGATGATGAAGAACGACTTAATTTTATTTACTTTTTGTTACATTTTTGGTGATTTATGTCATATGTGTATATTTATTTTAACATTTGTCATGATTTATGACACTGTAAATATTAAAGTCAATGTAAATATTTTGTTTCATAAATATTTATTTTTTAGAAACTTTTGTCAAGTTTCTTATATTTTTTATCTAATTTATTTATTTAAAAAATTTTGTCAAATTTCTTATATTTTTTATCTAAATATAAACAAAGATTAGAGATTAGGTTTTTTGAGTTATTTTATGTCTATCTTTAATAAAAAATAAATTATTTTAAGTTGTTTTTATGTAAAATTTAAATGTGTGGTGGAGTTTTTTTTAATTTGATAGATCTGAGATGCAAGACATGATGAACATAAGTGATACCAAAAAATTAATAAATCATTAGTTACAAAAGTCTTTTTTACCTCTTATAATATAATATAATATTTTTAAATAAAAAGATAAGACCCCACATGCTTTATTTAGCAAAAAAATCTCAACCTTACATTAATAGGGAATCAAAGGCTAGGATGAGTTCTTGTGTTTCTTTCAATTCGAGATAGTTCTCATTTTACGCAATCCTCATATATATATATATATATATATATAATATTAATCCGACTCAGTAAAGTTATACTAAAATATATCAAGTAAAAGTATATATTTTAACAACTAGAAAATATATATAGTAAATTATCAACAAGTATTAAAAATAGCATTATTTTTAGCGACCTAACAATATATATTTTCCCGACACACCTTAAAAATATACTATTTTAAAGAAACTAAACAACATATACATATACTTTACAAGAAATATAATTATGAAAAAATCATAAAATCATAAGAAACGATTTTAGTCACTAAGTATAAGATACATAGCTATTCATACCTAAATGTACAACATGACAACGTATACACTTAGTAAAAACAAAGATTCCAAGTATTTATATAAATATACTAATACCAAAAATAATATTGAGAATATTATTTTAACAAAATATTGAAATAAATTATATATATTTATATTAAAAATAAATATATATATACACACTTTGACTTGGTCAAAGATACACAAATACAAGAATACAAGTATTGTACATGTTCATGAGAATATGTATATTAATACACAATTACCCATGATCTAAGTATACTTATACTTGGGGATATGTATATATACAATACTTAACAAATACAAGAGTTGTTCATGTATACCCACAAGTGCATGTACATGCGCACACGAACACGCGCGCGCACACACACATATATATATATATATACACTAAGGCAAATTAAAAATATATATGATTTTTAACTAACATATCAAACATAGAAAACATGTATATATTTAAGGATTAAATATGTATACATATATACTGACACGGATCGACGGTTAATATAACAAGAATATATTTTAGTGAGAAAATATATTATCGCCATAAACAAACAATGTGTGCACACGAACATACCGAGGGCTAGGCCCATTCATATCTAAAGAGATCATACAAATATATATATATATATATATATATATATATATATATATAACATAATTAATCTACCAATGTGAACAAAGAAACAAAAGGTTCCATACAAACAAATACAAGTCCTCATTCAAGATGAGAGACTTGTACACGGTTAAACATAAGCCTAAGTGTTTAACGAATTTAGGGCACTTGTAGGTTGTGATACAAAACTAGGAACCACATGTGACTTCTAGAACACACATACGGAACGCAAGCTGTGAGTTCATGTGTTCTCTTTTAAATGCTTTTTAGTTCTTAAACTTTTGGGGAGACACATGTACAAGTGGTATGATAAGCTAGGGAATGAACATAGATCATATACGAATAGGGTAGACACATAAGTAGCTATTAATCATACATACAGATTGAGGAACGAAAGGGGTTGATTTATTGGGTTTTAACGAGCTCCACCCTCGGTCCATGGGAGCGTTGGAGTGCATTTGTGTCCCAGTCGAAGGTAATCAACACAAAAATCATCAAGGATTGGTTACTTCCTATGTCGGGGCACATATTAATGTACTTGCAAAACATTAATAATCAACTATTTCATTGACGTTTTACATGCCGACTTTCATACAAATATATTTCAAAGGTTGTAAAGGATCATTTGATACAAAAAACACATGAATTCACCAACTTTATGTTGACTTTTCAACTTACATGTATTTCAGGCAATTAGTGGGACTTTGCGCGGAAAAGAAAGTGGATAAAAGAACTGAGAAACCAAGAAAGATGCCAACTTTTGGAGGCTTTGCCTGTTATATACCGCCTCTTTGCGGACATATAGTGGCCAAAACCTTGATCTTTAATACTATATTTTGTTGGAAATACTTTTTATGAAATGTTACATTTGGAAGTTTGTAAACAATATACTAAATTTTTGGTGTTGTGACGTTTGAATCTATTCATGACAATGGCATGCTTGGTTGTTTATTCATTTAGCATGTTTACATATATCGTTTGTAATGAGAACCAATCATGATCACACTTCACGCTTCCGCCTACGAGTGGGTGTGACATATAACACATAAATAAACAAACATATCTCAGTCGACATGTTATAACAGGTATGTAACTAAATATTTGAAAAATGAGAAAAAAGGTACACATGTATAATAAAAGTTAAACACTTGGTTTAGTTTAGACTACCGATTTCAAGAATTAATCCAGGCCAAACTTTTAAGTAATAAAAACTAAACCGTGAACCGAATTGTAGACTCTCAAACCTACTGACTTACTTTAGTTTGGACTGTGTTGCCGGTTCCAATAGTATAGAACACCACCTGAGGTTGTTCACATTGGATGATGAAACAATTTTTCAAGGTAAATATTATTTTGCTTACTTATTTGCCATTTATCTCTTCTTAATCAAGTCAACATAGGATAGTGTTATTGCTTGAAAATAACAAAGAATGGATTTTAGTTTCGTCATGAGATCTTTGGGATTGCTTACTTTTAATACTAAGCTGTTCTGAGGGAGTTTAGGATGGATTAGCCAACCTCTACATTGTATCCTGTATAGGAAGTTCCTTCAATCATCATCATTATCATAATTCATCATCATTAATAAAATACTATTTAATATATGCTTTCTTTTACTTAATTGTGTTTGACGTTGGGAAAAAAGTTTAAATGTATCCTATGTAAAATAATTCCATTTAGTTAAAAAAATATTTTTGATTCATCAAAAGGCAACGACACGTAACGTTATCGTGCGTATATATCTTAAATTTATTACTTGAAAATTTTAATCATATATATATAATAGGGGCGGACCTACATACAATGTTACTGGTTCACACGAACCCGTTAAGTTTCGGAACTTTTATTGAAAATATATAAAACAAGTCTTGAATGAACCCATAAATATTATATGCGATGAACCCATAGTCATATTAAAGAAGAGTCCAGCGGATTATGTTCCCAACAAAAGGGTACTTGGTTCGATCCTTGTTGCAACTTTTCATATTTTTTTTCGAATACATTTAAACCGAAATAGAGTTCTACTTAAATCTATTTTAGGCAGCAAAACAAAGTATGACGGATTTCAGTCTTCAGATTCAGAAGGGGTAAACTTCCAATTTTGTTAATTTTCTAATGAAAGGAATGACAATGTGAAATGCATATTGACTCATTTTTCACATCATATGAAGTCTCTGCTTGTTCCTAGTTTTGTTGTGCCCTAACCCATAAGCCACTAATTCTATGTTTTGATTTTTTACATGTACTAATTTTGCTAATTTTGTTGTTATGAGTATTTAATTTACTAGTTCTGATTTTTAATCCATTTTAGGTCACTAGCTGCAAGCATGGCCATCCATGGTCTGTTGTGTTTTTTATATTTTTAATTTGCTTTGTGTTTCGTTTGTTTTGATAATTTTACTCTATTTATAAATGTTAGAGGTTCTTGTTTGCAAATAGCAATGAACTTTGCATTCTTCAAGATGGATTTCCTCTTTTCTCCTATTAGGTTATGAGTTTATAACTTTACTCCATATAAGACATTTTTTATGTTGGTTTATTTTTCCTTCTAGCTATGAGTGTTAAACAATGATTTAAGTTTCTTTTAACATTGTAAGAGGAACTAGGTTAACCTATATAAGCTCTTTTCAACAAAATTCTATTAGACTATAGTAGCTGCAAGTTTGGGTCAAGTTTACACAGGAGAGACTATATGGCTAAATTTGTTGAGAGAATGAGGGTCATCGAAGGTAATTCATGAACCAATTTAGTAATTTCGACTCAATAGCAATAGCGGGTCAATCTAGTAGTATTTTTAATCATAATTAGGAAACTAAGCAACTTTTAAACAAAATTACGACAAGGGCCCCCATCATAGAATTTGCTTTAGGTCCGCCAAAAAGGTTGAATCGTGCCCATATTCAACCCGAAAATTCTAACGTTTGGTGAGCACTAATAAAAGATGAACCCATAGAAAAAAAATCCTGGATTCGCCACTGTGTGTGTATATATATATTCTTATCTTCTTGCATATGGGTTGGGCTCTTAGTAATGGTGTTCTTGTTGGAGCTAGAGCTTAGAAGCCAATTTTGGTTATTTTTAGAATGGAGGAAATACATGCGTTGCTACTCAAGCCTTGCCGCTGATATTGGAATTTAAAATTTCCATTTAGTCTTTCCTTTCGTGCTTTCATCTCTAGTTGTTCGTGTGTGTATATAGCTTGGATAGTTTGCTATTGTTTCAATAACATCATCTTTTCTTGGTTTATGACTGTTCAGTTTTGTCTAGTGATCGGATTGTGTGTTGTTCTATATATGTTAATAAAAAGTACCATTTGTGACTGTATATACATACGTGAAGATACTAATATCCTTGAATATCTAATCCGAAGGTATGTAATCGAATAGAGGTCACATGTCATATGTATTCAACGACGTGTTTTGATTTAGTTCTT
The DNA here is from genome assembly GCA_947069175.1 of Scalesia atractyloides. Classification (NCBI taxonomy): domain Eukaryota; kingdom Viridiplantae; phylum Streptophyta; class Magnoliopsida; order Asterales; family Asteraceae; genus Scalesia; species Scalesia atractyloides. The sequence continues at coordinate 43,594,543 of CAMTDV010000013.1, read as the reverse complement.
GACAATTGAATTGGTGCTTTTGTGTGTATTTAATCTTGTCTTGTTAACTCTGCACTAGATGAAGGTACATGATAAGATAGAGCGATCACTTATTATATACTATGTTATGTCTGTATACTTATTTTTCTTCACTCTTTTAGTTGACTCAATAACTTTTGGCTTAGTATGTATGATTTCTTGCTCACATATTGTATACTTATTGAAGGGGATGGTCCCAAATAGCGCACTCAGTTGCGCGGACACACAACCATACCCACAATAGAGACAAATGCGTGGCTTGATAGAATTATCTTGCTTGAGAGCTCTCACACTCGTCTATTCTTATGTGGCTTGCTAAATCGTGTAAGAGACAACAGGTACAAAGGACAGACACGTGGCACCAATCAGACGTCGCCAGACACTGCTAAACGATTTCGAAAGGACAGTTGATGGCAGACTGACAAAAGGTACACCTGGGCATGTCTAAGCAACCAGTGGCATGGCACCACGTCAACCCACCCTGCAGACAATTCATATCTTGTCGGAGGGGACCAAAAGGATATTCGCCAACCAGGACAGTTGTACCTTCGCCAACCAGGACAGTTGTACCAAGGCCCATCAGCCCACCATTCTCTTCTCCCACCTTCGGCTATAAATACGGACCTTCACCTCTAGGTATAAGGACCGTGTTAGGATCTGAATTTAACTTATATGCTTTAGGTGAACAAATATGGATGTCAATATAAAGTATAAGTGGAAATGTTGAATTATATGAGCATGCAAGAGTGTGAGGTTATATCAAAACTATTTTGTATTAATAATCAAATGATTACAAAATACAACAATGATTCTACAGACTCCCCCTTAGCCTGATCACACACAAATTTTTTTGTGTAAAAGGAATGTGTAAGTGATGAAATAGATCTTGAACACATGAGATCTATTTATACAAGTACGAAAGGTCTGTTTACAATCAGCTGACGTCACCCTGATAGTGACATCTAACATTCCTAACATAAAAGATCCCTCGGATGTTAGCAAACATCTACGGAAATCTATCATCTGATCTATTACATAAAACATCTGTTCTAAGCTAACACTGTTACATTAACTTAACCACTTTTCTTCAAACCACTGTTGACTTGTATCAAACATCTATTTAGCCATAAAGATGTTTGGTCTTCATGATTAGTGTTTGTCTTCAACAGGGCTTTGGCCATCATACAGAGGTTTCTTCTTCTTCAACAGATGTTCCATGCCTTCGATAGATCTTTGATGTCTTCAACAATGTCCTGATTAGTGTTCAACATTCACTATATTTAGAGGACAATGTATCATTATCAGATTATTTCTTGACTAGGAAGTCATGTTTTAGCTTTAGAAACCATCTTTCCTTTTATTGGTCCAACAATCTCTCTCTACAACAGATGATGTCAAACAGATGTTTATTTGATCAAGTCTTATTCCTCATCAGCTTCTCCCTAATGTATCCCTTGAACTACAATTCAAAGTTCATGGAGTAGTTATCTTCTAGATCCTTTTCGAGTGGAAGACTTATTAAGTCTGCAAATGTGCATTTTTGAGCCCAAAGGCACTATTCATTGAGATCTTTTGCACTTCCCTACTAGCCTTGAGTAGAGTCAATTCATTTAGAATTTTAGAGGGAGATTAGGGAAACTAGTCTTCCCAAAATTTTACTAAGTGGATCTTCTAGATTTGCATACGGATTTCCATACATTAACTCTTTTCTGATTCCTTCTTTCCTGAATTCATCTTGATACATATTCATATCTTCTTTTGACATCTATTTTTGTCTTTTGAGATAGCTTCTTACGCTATTAATATGTTCTTTGTAGATGGAAGCTCTGAAGGATCAACTAAATTATTGATGGGAAGTCTAGTTGTTCATAATCTGCCTTTCTAGGAACTAAGGGATCCTTTTCTCTTAAAATTTCTAGCCTTTTGTAGTTCTCAAGGATTGTTGGCTTATCCCAATTTTCCATTGATCTCATAGAGCCAAACTTCGTAGCAACCATCCCCTCCTTCATCCTCGTTAACTTCAGTGCCCTTTGGTCATTGGCTTTCTTCCTATTTTCCAATTGGGGGTGTAGGTTAGATATCCGGATTAAGCTTCATCTTTTCAGTCCTTACTATTTCATCTAGCAAGGATTTAGTTGGCCATCCTGCAAATTGATCTCTGGTTGCATTGTAAGGCTTCTTTTCCATTAATCCTTACTATTTCCATGATGTGGCCATCCCTTAATGTCTTTCTCATATCTGAATCATCTATTGGAGCATGGGAGAGATTTTTTCACACATCTCTTGCATAATTCTCCAAGGCATTTACTTTTCTATATTCCACATACAGGATTTGTTGTAGTTGCTTGTCATCTTTCCCTTTGCTTCTTTCAAGAGTAATCCTTATAGCCTACTTCATTTTGAGCTCCAAATATTCTTTGACATTGGTTGGCTTTGGAAGGTCTTGGAGAGAAGTTGTGGAGTAGAAGGACTTTATTTCTTGGGATTTAGTGGTTAGCTCCAATGGATGTGTGGAAATGGTTATGGCGGTGGTGTGGTAGGTTTGATAATGAAAGTAATGATGTATTTTTGATGGGTTTCATCATTGTCATCTTGGACAATGAATTTAGCGTTTCTTTTTATGGTTTGTATTGTGGGTGTTTTGTGGATAAGAAAACTAGCAAGGGCATTTGGGAAATATGATTGACTAGTACTGGTAATGTGGTAAGTGTTGTTGTGGATATAACATCTGTTGTTGTTTTTGTAGTGCCTACAGATGTTTGGTGTGAAGGGGTAGTGGTTTGGATGATAACAGTGGAAGTTGCAAAAAAGCTTTGAGAAACCTGTCTTGTAGATTGTCTTCTTGTGGGAGTAGTTATTGATGGACCTAGATTCTTTTGAACTCACTGTCTTTCAAGGATCTCTTGCATATAAGCATATCCTTAGCTTTTCTTGTATCTCACTTTTTTTCTTTTTCAATAGCATCAGTTTTAGCCAGTTAGGCTGCAGATGTCTCAGGATTCTTTTGAGCTCTTTTAACTTGAGGAGGAAGCTTTCTCATGCTGTCTTTCTCTCCCTTTTTGGCATCATCCTCTAGATACCTAGGTTTTGGGGCAGTGACTGTTGTTTGAAGGAGATGATCTTTAATAACTTTTATCTATGCTTATGTATCATTGTACTTTGCTTCAATCATATTCCTGATCATCTCCATATTCATATTGTGAGTGGCATCAGCAGACTGCTTTTGAAGTTGAAGCTACGGTTTTGCATGGGACCATATCTTCTCTGCAAGTTCTGCATGTGTTGGTGAGGGCCTAGAGTTTTGCATCAGGGTGGTCACTAATCCTTTGATTTGATCATTTGAAGATTCTAGTTTGGTTACCTTGGTCTGTCAAGTATTGATATTTTAATCCATCACCTATTTTAAAAGGATCATCTGAATTCCACCTGAGGTGGTTATACTTGGTTTTGAACCAAGTGGCCCTTGTTCTTGGTTCTAGGGACTTCTAACTGATATAGAATGTACTATTGTAGACTTAATAATTGTTGTCTTTAAGGACGTCTTAACAATGTAACCATTGTCAAATGCGACTGTTGTCTCTACATTTGTAGTGGCTGCTTTACTTGATAAACCTGTAAGTGTCACTTGAGACAAAAGATGTGTACCTTCCCGTGCTTGTGGGCTAGAAATGACATGACTTGGCCAATCACTTGCTGTGGCATGCTCCTAGTGA